>JAVKLF010000083.1:16150626-16165973 GCA_034783495.1 Millerichthys robustus
TGTCTGTTCAGTTATAACATCTAACAAGTTTATGTGAAATGCAATGAATCAGTGCTAAAACTATAAATTATTCTACAGCTGCATGTCTTCGTCATGCTCCTTGTGTGTTCACGTAGCGTCTTTAGCATTTTGTGTGTCCGCCTGTGTTAGACTTCAACTGAAAGGAGATGAAGATATGACACCGGCTAGGCGACAGTCACCTTCACCCACGTGAATCCTAATATGGTCAGAATAACAACAATATTATTGTTAATTGTGATAATTTCAAACAATTTATCATCCAGCAAAATTTGTTATTGTGACAGGCCTACATACAAGTTTGATCTGTTTAATCAAAAAGCCTCACAACTAGTCTGTCTTTCAAACACATTTTAACTCCTAAAACACAGCAGAAACTTGAGCATTGTTTAATCGATGAACGAGACCGTATTTAAATAAAGCGAGTGTGAGACGACATGAAAATTCAACTTGTTCTTCATTTCTTCTGTCAAAATAAAGTCGCAGTGTTTGGCTGCGGTTGCTTCGCCGGGATACTTTCTCCTCTGTGTGTGGCTGTACGCCTGCGTATGTCTGAAAATAGAGAGCGCAAACCAAGCAACATTTATTAAAATTAAGGCGGCGAAGAGAAAAAAAAAACAAACTCGGGTGAAGTTGAGAAAAGACCTGGTTGTCAGCGGCACGTCCTCCAAATTTTGTTTTCAACTTGGAGGGGTAGAAAACCGGCGCCCACCAGTAATTATGATGCATGTACAAAGATTTTTTCTTTTTCTTTCCAAAAGGGAAAAGGGATGTGTAGGTGTATTAATTCCTATTCCTTCCTGCTTCCTCAACTTAGAAGTTCAGATTTAGAAAAAAATAGCCCCCCCCCCACTCCTAAAGAACATAAAATAAAGAACTGTCAGATTGAGTGATGCCAATCGTCTGCAGCGTCTGTGTTCCCACCACTGCTCCCTGTAGTATATGCCACACTGTGGCAGTGTGGGAAATTGACACTGTCAATTTATCAGAACAAAAGCTTTCCTCAGCAAGACGAGTACACCGCTTTGGGCCCTGGAGACAAAAAAATAAAGTATCATTCCACCCCCATCCTTACCTGCATCTAAACAGAATGTAGGACATTCACAACACCAGAAATAGAAATTTCACTCAATTATCATTTTTGAATTTTTATCCCCTGCAGTCAAAACTTAGTGTTTCACTTTAGCAGTTAGAGCTGCACTTTTTAAAAGTAAACACCTAAAAACAATAGATTCAGCCTGAATACAGGGACGGCTCAGCTTCTTCATCTACATTAGTGTGCTGAAATTAATATTTCTTTTTACAGCATTTTACTTCTCTTTATAAGCTGAATATTGTGAATTTTCTTTTCCAGGTGTCTGATCCTGTAGTTAAAACCATCACAATTCTTTAAGTAAGTAACTGACCTGATTTTTATTTTTGTTTTCAACTTTTTTAAAAATATTAATTGTATGTAATCTCTTGACTTTCAGTAAAAAAACAAACTTGGAGACTAAGAAACAGAATAATAATTACAACAAATTTATTTGTAATATTGCTTTGATGTTGGTATTCTGAGTGATGTCAGCTTTGTTCAGAAATCTAATTTGTTCAACACATATTAACAATACTTTGTCAGTTCTGAGCAGAATACTAGCCAAGTAGGTTTGTGTTTTGTTTTTGTAGTTTTATAACTGAAAGTGAGAAAATTTTCATTTCATACCTAAAATATATATATATTTCTAAACATTTCAATAACACTTGAGCCCTGTCTGTCTGTTTTTGTCTTAATTTTTTTTAACAAATTTGTGTACCACTAGTTCACACAGATTCACCATAAATGACATTGTTTTCATCTTCACTGTAAACATCTTTACATTTCTGTTTTTCGCAACAAAACAGCTTTTGTGTGGGCAAAATATCTGCATTACTTAGTCATTTATACTCTTTTATTTATAAAAACTTAAACCTTGTACTTCTTTAGTCATTCTAATACTTAGTCCTAAGAGAAAATAATTTTTAACATTTGTAATCACTTCAATGAAGTTTATATTGCTTCACACTTTGACACATAGTAGCTGCTTTTGTTTTAAATTCTGTGTTTTTGTTTGTATGTTTACATTTAAAAAAAAGAGTAGTTAAAGTGACTCTAATAAGGTTATAGTAAAGATCTGGGACTAGATCTTTCAGGAAACACTTCAAATAAGCTTACAAAGATTTGCATTTAAAACACTAACTAGCATGTGGCTGTTTTTAGTATTTGTTACAGTCTGTATTCTAATAAACCACACACCAGTATTCTGAACAAAAAAGTGGGTATTAGTGTCCCCTCACAGCAATGAAAAAATAAATGAAATAACAGCCTGGTAAAGGAATATCCATGATTTTTTCCCCTGCTTGCTCACTGAGTTGAGCTTAAATTATTAAATTTCTCTTTATCTCTTGATAAGCAGACACTTTTCTGACATTGTGTCTGATAAGCTGCTGAGAGCCACATCAGACTTGTGTTTGCTGTCCTGATAACACTAATAGTCTTTGGTATAATTGATTTAAGTGACAATTCTTTAATCTGATGGAAACGTGTTTTTAAGTAAACGTATATGTACAATTACACACACTGTCTCGTCAATTTACAAGTCATAAAATGGTACTTAGTAAAGCTTATACTGTTGCCAAAATGTTACATGTTTTTGAAGCAGATGGTTGTGTTCGTATGGGAACCTGAACTCTTCGCTAAATATGAAAATGCTGAACAGGTGGTTTATGTAGATTCATGTCACACTAACGTTTAAGACCACTTAAATCCTTATTGTCCAACACTGAAGATGTAACTAAAAAAAATAATCTCATGGAAGCCACTTTTGGACATATACAAACTTTAAATGATTTTGCTCTTGATTTTCTTAGTTTGTCTGTAAGTCTAAGTTAAACTTTCAACAACTTTCACATTTTGGTAAATTTGGTAATTAAAAAAAAATTCATTCTCATTTTTTATTATACGGTGTTGCCATGGAAACAAGTGGCTTGCATTTGTATAGTCAGGGACATCAGAGGTGATACTTTTATGTACCCAAGGATCTGAGTAGTCTTACTTAATCTTTTATTTTTATAGAATGATTTTGTTTTCGTTTTGATAAGAGATGGAAGCTTTTTTTGTAAAAAAAAAACAACAAAAAAACACCAAACTTTAAAATGTTGAGCCTCAGTAAAATATTTGTACTGTTTAATCTGCTCCTTTCATGATGTGTTTCAAAACTAACTTGGCAAAATGACTTCTGAAACATTTGAGTATTTGGTTAAAGAACAGTGGACTAAAAGCCTTTAAAGATAACATATTATATTGAAACCTTTTTGCCCGGATTTATTTGTTAGCAGTCATTAAAATACCAGAGTAACACAAAAGTAGAGCCACGCAGACCAGCTCATGTGACTGGACCACAGCAGGGTTGTTTCATGGTTTCTCAGAGTCTTTGTTTCAATTTTTGGCTCATAGTTTTGTACGTTTGGGCCAGATTCTTGAAGCACACATCAAACTGGCAGATGACGAGCTTGGACAGCTGCCAGCTGAATTTCAAGAACCGTTTAGCTTCTCAAATTCATGACTTTCTGTTGGGTTTGACTGCTGCTGCAGCCAAAGGGGGTTTCTTGACTCATCTGTGTGTTGGAACTTTATGCAAACGGATAAATTGTTCAGTAATTAGGGAAAATTGGTTTGTTTTAATTTATTATTATAATTAGACTGTATCCAAAGTAATATTGGCAACTCAATATAAGCTCAAATTCTCACAGCTCAAATATTTTTATGGTGATGTGTGATCATGTAATTACCTCTGAGTTTGTTGGTCAGTTTTAAGATGGCATGCTACAGTTGGCCCGTTTGTTGCATTAGTAACGTTGTGCCGGCCCATGCATTGACCACTTCTGGGTCACAAAAGACCTGCCATTCTGTTGCCTTAATGTGCAGGCCAGGACTGGGACAGACAAATCTTCAGTCTTTTTTTTTCAAAATCCCTTCCAAGTATAGGTTTTACTAACTGCAGTGTCATGAACATTTGATATTTTAACCGAGATTTGAGTTTAAGGTGCAGTTTTAGAATTTGTGTGTGTGGGCAGGGGGGCTTCTGAACATAGCTTGGTCTGAGCTCAAGATACAATTTACAAAAATAAATGTTTGTGGTTTTCATAAATAAAATACACATACATACAGAACTGTCTTAAACTGCTTCTAATAATTCATAGTTTTTCTGATAGATATATTAAAATGTCTAAATCCACCACCTGATGTTTCTGTTCTCAGATTTGGTAAATATTGACCAATGAGCCCAATAGAAGCTTTTTAAAAGTGCTGGTCAGTTCAAAGTACCACCAAATCATGCCTCCATGTCAAACTTAGAGCCTTTTTAAATGCAACAGTTACCATTTTGTACCCATGCACTTATCGTATAAATCTATCATTTCAGCACCATCCTCCCACTATTTTAGCAAAAAGTCAGATAAAATCAAAACAGATGAGATCTTGTATTGTTTTCTCATGTGGATTTATTACTTTTCTACTTTTTCAACTATTAGCATCAGTTTTATTTCATTCGTTTTGTGTCTGGTACATGACTGTTCTTGGTGTCATATTACATGTTTAAAATGCAGACAATGATGAAGCTGCTTCAATGAATCAGTGCTGCCATGTTGACCCCGGGCCTTCATGTTGCAGTCCAAAATAAGACCGTATTGAGTGGAAGATGACAAATCAGTTGTTTTCAGCTCATCACGCTGCATATGTACCCTATAAAATAAACCAAGCTCTAGAATTTCTGCACTTTTCTGTAAAAAACTGGAGCACAGGATGTTTTAACAGCTGAGCTGAGAGTAGAAAACACGTAAATAAGACATGTTTAGATGGTGAGATTAGATTAAAATGAGCCCACAGTGATTAAGAGAGCCGACATAGATACCTTGGGCGTATTTTTCTCCCCAACACATCAGTGAGTGGGTCTGGATTAGTTTTAAGCAGCTGGAGCAAATAAACGGCAGAAGCCATCAGTCAATTAAGGATGAATCTTCCCCCAAAAACAACTAGTTTAACGTTGCTTTTCAATTAATCTTCTTTGGGTGTCACTTAGGGTCAAAGCACTGCAGAGTGAGCAGTGGAGAAGCAAAAGATTAAGAGTCCAAACTGCTTGGCACGAAGACTGAAGCATTTAAATCAAGCCCGCTCATTCTGCACAGATGCTTCCGACCGAATGGGATTTCAGCACTTTGTTTTTCTTCGGAACGTTCACAAACATCTACAATAATTCTCAGGAGTCCAAACAAGTCCAGTTTAGAGATTCGCACAGCCATTGCATTTGTTTGTTTTATTTAAATATTTTATGAGCAATGATATATAAACATATTTGTGATGTACCGTTACTGTTCTAATTACTTTTTTAAGAAATTCACAAGCTGACATTTTAACCATCAAGTTTTTAGGTTCCAAATATTAAAGCAATTATACATGTTAATTCAAATAACCAAAATAAATATCAGATACATCCTGGTTCTAATTTAAGCATTAGATAGTAAAGCACAGGTGTAAAAATGAGTAACCAGGCTTTTTCAACTAAACATTTCTAAAGACTCTTTAATGGTCATTAGCACTGTTAGTCCCACATTTACAAGGACATCTGTGTTTGGTTTTGCACGTTTAAGGTACAGTGGTGATTGGACAATGGTCAGCTACGCTTTTTTTTTTACACCGTTGTTGCCTAAATGTCTTTCTCGCAAAACCAATCACGATCTACTGAGACCAATCGCACAACAGTCGGAGCATTTGCCTGTGAGGACACATTCGTCCCGGGTCTTATGTTGCAAAGGGGCGGACGAAGCTGCTCTGCGAAGGAAACAACACAATTTTTGTCACATGGCTGCCTCAGCGAGATTAGATTTTGTGGCTTTGGATGGAGCATATGGGCACTTTAGAGCTGCATGTTGTGCATCTTTGGTTTGATTTTATAAATAAAGTTTAAAAGAAGTTGTTCTAGCCTCTTTAAAGAGAGCATGAACTCCAACATGATAAAGTTTTGGATGTAAAATGCTTCGTTAGAAACGTGTCGCTGACAATCCTGCAGAAAATGAAGATAAAGGAAATGAGGAGGATGCTACCAGATACTAGACTTTTCTCTGCATACAGCTGAAGTAATACCTGCATGACGGGGCTGGGAGAGGGGAAGCGCTGTGGCTTTTTATCTGTTTCATTTGACAGAACCCCCATTATTTGGTCACAATTGTAATGTGAAACCTCCTTCTGCTGCAATTGCTTAAATAGTAGCTCAAGTATTTCTCAATCCTGCATTAATTCTTCTGTGCCACGGTAAGGCGATTCCTGTGCAAAGTCATCTGTATTCAGTAAACAAAGTGTATTGATGAGTTGACACTATGCGTCTTTGCCAGGGAGTGAGCCGAAGAAGAGATTATGTCCTAGAGCCAAAACCCAATAGAAGTTTGAATAAGGGGATAGATGTGCAATGCTTATTGTATCAAGAGAGGATAAGCTGTGTTCAACATTTACCCAACAGCTCAATACCTGCGTTATGAAACGGCTCGAAAATCGGGGCGGGCGGGGGGGGGGGGGGGGGGGCGGAATATCTCAGAATAATAAATCCACAAGTTTCCATGAGTCCACGACGATAAATCCAGGAGTTGGACTCAGGACTCTTGTTTTGATACCATCTTACTGAGTGACGTAACTAAAGGAGCTTTTCTGAGGAGCAAAAACTTCCATGGAACGAGAGGGGCAAAGTGTAACTACAGCACCATATGGCATAGAGGGAGGAATCCAGAAATCGGTTAATCCACCAGTCGTACGGTACAGGGATTATACCTTCTGTGACTTTTGTCTGTTTTTACGTTTTGCTTTACATTCACCCATCGGTTTGCTTTCAGGCTGTTGTTATTCAGCTCTGCAAGAATCTACATGTTGTTTACAACTACTTAAAGATACTTTTTGAGTAAGCCTGTACTTGGATACCCTGAATGGAAAACAGATGAGAAACAGATGCTGGTAAATCTGACTGACTTCACAAGGAGCAGCATTGATTTAGTGAAATAACATCTAAAAATGTAAAAAAGAAGACAACTTACCTGAAAATTAAAGTTCAGTTTAGATGAAAACCTTTATTAAATTGAATCAAATATTGTTTTTGTTTGTAATGAAACTAGATGTATTTTGTAGAGATTTATTATCTAAAACACTTTATTTTCAGACAGAAGCTGGATGTGTGATACAGATTTACGACATTGTTTTGACTTTCTGTGACATTGCTCCAATTTTCCAAGTGGGAATTTAAAAATATTCCACATATGGGACAGGTGTGAGGCAGCTCTGGTGTCAAGCTGGCTGGCTGACTGCTGGCATGGCAAGTGGCTTGTCAACCAGATGTGGGCCAGGTCTGGCAATGATGGCACTGTTTTTAAGATGGCACGCCACAACTGGCCCAGTTGTGGTTTGGTTTATGTGGTTCTGACATATGAGTGGACCACCTCTGACAACCTCTGGGCCACCAAAGGGCTGTCATTTTTTTGCTGTATCTGGGCTGAGTGTTAGGAGTATTGGTACATTGTGTGGGCCAGATCTTTGTCAGACAAATATAGCTATGTGACATTGCACAGTAAGGACGGCTGTTGGTCTGAAGACAGGTTAATTTAGTCCTCTTTGGACAGAACTGTTAGAACTAAAGTTCTGAATTGAAATCCGTTTTCCTCTCCAAGTGGAATTTGCTTCTAATAGCTTTGAAACTTGGACCCTCATCACAGTTTTACATGAAGGAAACACCCGTTTTTATAAGCAAAGTGCAGAAAAGAGGCACACTCATATAGGACTTTTTTCAAGCAGCTCCGCCTTGCTCCCAAAAATGATGTTCTGATGGAAAAGTTTAGACAAACATTGACCTATTTAGAAATGAACTTGTTTCCCTTTTGTTGACTCAGAGTGTTAAACAACCTGGCCTCAAATTGTACTCTTTTTATTTCATGTTTTAGAACATATAGTTTTTGGCGTGTGTGCATCGATGAGTTCAAACTGTGTAGAGAGCTTGTGTCAACCTTTTAAAACTTTATAATGATCAATAATACATTTACTGAGACCTCCAGACAGCTAATTGTCATCTAATTGATTAAGAACCATCTGAATGTTAATCTAAGAGATGAAATACTTTGCCACCACTGAGAAATATGCAACGCCGTTATTTCTTCAAAGAATCAGGCCAAATTGTTTTTTTTCCTCCCCACCTGTTTTGGAACTTGCGTAAAACTCAAATGACATTTTACATCTTTTTTTTATAGAAACACATGAAATTCTAAAGGGCACTGCTTTAATGCTGTGAACGTGCACGGCTGTTTGAGGTAAAGTACTGCTGCAAGTTTTATTTCAGCTGCTTTAGTTAAATAAAATAAGAAAAAAAATAACATTCTGAAGCAAATCAAGCAATCCCTGATCAGAGCCTTTAATCGACTTGGATGTATATTTTTTCCCCTTTAAGTTTGCTTATGGATGGATGGGTGATATTTCTTTGGGTTTGTGAAACACCAATGCTTATCTTTTCAGTGTGATGTGAGTTTATGTCACAAGGATGTGACTAAATGCCTTTATAATCTCATTATCAATGCAGTGAGTCAACCAAAACCATTCAGACTTTGTAAGTTTTAAATAAACCTGGTTGAAAATTGATTTACAGATTGTGCACCACACACATACAATTACAAAAACACATACAGCTGACAGCTTGATCCCTCAAACCTGAAGCTTGCCTCAGTCATTTTTACCGCTTGAGTTGTCAGAGGGAAGGGAACTGTTGTCATCGTGCACCCAGACGGTCCATATTTAACTCTGTCCAGTGGTAAAATGCCACTTCTCGCAGATCAGGCTTTTCTCAGCTTGTTCATGTCTTCAGAAATTATTTTTCAGAAAGATTTTAGCATGCCTGTTTTTTTTAACCCATCTGAGAAACTCGAGTCAACTTAATGACCCATCCTCACATGGTAGACCATACTTGAAGGGCCTAGCAGCATGGATGTGTGCAACTTCATTGAACACCTTTAGAAATTGGATTCTACCACAGAGGACAATTGTATCAAATGATGTCCTCGCAGCTCCATACCCTAAAATTAAACTCTGCTTGGAGTCACTTCCTGACATGAAGGGATTACTTGTAAAAGGCAGCGTTTAACGTTTCGAGGTTGAAGATGGCTCTATAGTAATTTTTCTCAAATTCTCTGGCTTTCTGCAGGAAGCTGTGTTAAAGTCCTGCTGTTCAATGGCACACATTTTCTTTTCCAGTGCTACGAAGCCCTAGGTTAGTACATGTCAGATGGGGCTAATTATTGATGGTTTGATGTGATGTTTTATCTTTCCAAGGCAAGTCCACACTTCCTCTAATTCGCGGTTGTTACCTCCCAGACAGGCTTTACTGTGTTGACTTTGCCCCACAGTGCTCCCAAACCACAGGCACTCATTAGCCACGTATCCCAGAGTGACACGTGTAGCTCTAGGCTCGTGTCGAACAATCGTCCTTCAGATGAGTTAATTTTGAGCTTTTGTAGCTACAGCTGAGCTGGCATGAGCTGGAGTTGTTTCCAACGCTGCTTCTTTTTTCCCCCATCTTCATTTCTGCACACAAGTTTAGTCAGCTAGAAAATATGTGCTTTTAAAAGAGTTAACCATGAACTCAGAAATATTAGTTTTATAGATGATCACAAAAAAGAACTGTTGTTTCTTTAGGCCCTGTTTATATGTTCTCCCATTTAAATAGTTGACAGCATTTTGAACAGTTACAAAGCTGCAATAATATTGAGGCTTGTTTAAATATTACATCTCACCTGTTCCAGTCATCTAAATGCAGATGATCTCTTATTAGCTATTGATTTGTAGGAAATGTGAAACAAACAGACTATTCCTTTTGCTTGATGTTGATCCAAATATTATTTTTAAGTATCAGCCGCAGAGGTATGCGACTTAAAGTTGTGTTGTGATATATTTACAGCTGTCAGTCAGTAACCTCCCGAGACGCCGATAAGATCAGCTCCTGAGACTTTGCATCTTTACCACTCGCAGTTTCAAGGAGCACACACTTCAGTCATGCAAGCCATCCTATTCTATTTGATATATCCCAAGTCAATACAAGCTGTCAGTCAGTATTAAAGTCAGATTCACATATTTACAGAAAAGTTGGGTTGTTTTCATCAGGGAGCAAAGGCCAAAACACTCCAGTCAACAGCTGTTTAAAAAAATCCTTTACTTCTGTCTGCAAGTTCTCAAGGTATTTATTCAACGAACATAGCCGTTATCTTGTAGAATTTGTGTTTATATGCTCAACTGTTGAAAGGATTTTAACTTTTACGGTAGTTCTGAAACCCTTCAAAATAATAAAAAATGATCTTAAACGCAGACTTCTAGTGAGCGCATTTCAGTCAAATCATTTTTACAGCGAGTTTTCTTACTTGTAAAACTTTTTTTTGCTTCTTTTTTTTACCAAAGTTGTTCCACTGCTGGTTCTCTTGAAAATCAACAGCATAAAGGTACTGTTTCTGCCAATTTCAGTGAGATTGTAAATATTTTGACTTTACATAATTAAAGTTAAAAAATGTATTAATTCTGTTTGTAATCGAATTCTAATCCGTTATTTGAGGTTAGAGTCGATGCTATGGTGGTTGTTTTGTTGAATATAACAGAAAGAAAACATTTTAAAAGTTTCAATATAAAACGGTAGAAAACTCGCTTTGTTTGTCCTTTTTTTTATCATTGCTACAAATTCATTTAGTGGCACAAATAAAATCATAAATATAAAAGGTGCACAAAAAGTTGGACATTTAAGGCTTAGTGAGAACAATAAAAAATGACAAGTATTTGACAGAAGACAAACGACCGGAACAAAAATGTCTTTTACAAAACATGTTCATACGCAGCTCATTTGAATCCATTCTCACCGAATAAAGACCCCCGTTATGCTCTTCATGACCTACACGACCTGTTCCAACTGGATCACTGCAAAAAAAAAAAAAAAAAAAAAAAACTATTTTGGAATGAAGTCAGTCACGAAGCCGCTGCACTCTCAGTACTCATCCCAAATGTTTTGCATTCCTGAGTGCCTTCGTTATTCTCTCTGTATAAGCAGTACCATTATGATACTACCACATATGGTTGCTTTGTTGCATTTTAAGCCTGAATTTCAGGTTGGAATCTTGGTTAAATTTATTTAGAGTATTTTTGCTGTCACAATGCATCTCTTACTAGTCTTTTGTTATCAGTCTTTTGCCTTTCTTGCTTATGGTTTCGTTGCTTCTTGGCTTTAGTAAATTAAATATAGATATCTATGTATGCTTAGCCACAAACACTTTTTTTTTCTGAAAAGAAACTCCATCAATCAAATTGGACTCCCAATAAAATTCATGCTCCATTTTTAAGAAGCAGATTTTCTGTAAAAAAAAAAAATAATAAATAAAAAAAAATCAAAGTGGATCAGGATGTGGTGTATTTTTTTTTATTTTATTTTTTTTACAGTTTTTATCCATTTGATACATTTCAGATTAGGTCATAATAGTTAAGTAAAACTCGTGGGGATATTTGTTTTGTTTTTCACGTTTTAAAAAACATTTTTTGCTAAGGGTGGTGGTGCTGCCTGATTGTTGGAGGAAGGGGGGAGGTACAACTCTTTGTAGTAGTCACAGCTCTAAATCTCATTTGTAATGGTTATCAGCCAGTGGAGCGCTTCACAATAGCTAATGGGGAAAACAAATCGGTATTTGCCATGTTTATCATTTGATTAACCTTCATATTATCCCTGTGTAATTAGCCTAATTAAGAGAGGCTTTACACAGAATGTCTGAAAGCTTCTTGTATAAATGGGTCTGAAGTTTTCTGGCCTCAAACTTGTGTTTAATTGCTGACAGTAAATCAGCTGTGGTTGTGTATTGTCATGTGTTTCACGTCGATGCAGTAATCTTTGATCATTGCAAATCTACTAAAAAGTGACAGTTGCAGTGCTGCATGTCACCATAAAATAGAAAATTTGTGAAGAAATTAAAAAAATTGCCAATGCAGCTACTGTCTGAAATTCCAGCATCAACTTTCATCAACTCAAGTAATTTGGAATTCTATTTTGATATAATCTGTGATGAAAAATGATAATATATAAAAAATAATAATCTGTAAGAAAATTACGTAACATTTCTGTTGCAGTGTCACTGAACTTCTGAGTGTTTCCAACCAACCCACCAGAGAAGTGACTTATGTTTGGAGTGGTCCGTTTTTGAAAATGTCCGCTTGTTTTGGCTCATAAAATTGCTTTCTCAGTCGTTCGCGTTTTTTTTGTTCTTCCTCCCCCACACTGTACCATCCTTGGCTCGTTTTGTACCCATCTCGCCAGCTTTCCCCCCAAGTTTATAACTTAATCTGCTATTACAGCTTTAGTTCTCTTGAGACAGGTTGGAGACTCCAATGACAAAATACAGATGGGCTGGAAACACCCATGATGATTTTGACTGTTTCAGTTAAAAAAACATGTTCAAAGATGCTCATGCGAGAAAGATGAGAACCCCACAAAGTTTCAGGACATTCTAGAGACATTTGTTGGACTCCCCCATGAATCTTGTTCACCAACGTCTGTTGAGATACAACTTAAAAAGACTGATGTGTTGAAAGTGGTGACATTTATGTCTGTAGGCAAACAAATGCCAACCAAGTTTTGTTTGTTACAACAACACGACCAATGAGTTTGTTTCTTTCCTGAAACACTTTTTCACTTTATTTTGTCGGACTGGACCCAGCCGTTCTTTCATCGGGTTGGTGTCGGCACGCTGACTGAATCGGCTCTGAAAGGGATCCTCTTCCTCACTCGGCTCTGAGCAAAGTCACTTTGACACAACAAAAGGAGAATTTGCCTGCTAGCTTTCTTCCTTATTGTCATGGCCAGTTTATGTCAAGTTGCCAGAACTAGTTTATAAAGATCGACTCCCAGCAGGTGCTGGAACCCGACGCATCGTTGCTTCTACTACAGGTGAATGTGTTTGAATGCAATGTAGCTGAAGCTCAGAAAAACTTTTACTCCATTTTGAGACCACCAAACACGATGCTTCTTTTTTACAGCATGAGTCAATCAACATTGTTATCGACAAAACACTCAAAACTTCTGTTGTTTGTCGCACTGAACACGTCAAACACGTGCATCACAGGCAACAGATGTGTCTTGATTTGTCTTATTATTTAGGATGACCTGTTGATTTTTGGTCTGAATCCTACTTTTAGATTATTCTAATGAGCAATATTAGATGTAATTTTTAAGAAAGTGTTATTATTCGTTATATTTTGACAAAATGCAAATTTTGCAAACATTTTAACCATTAGCACTATAGCTGCCTAATTCTCCACACACCACTCGGTGACTTAATGCTCAATTCAATGTGATGGGTCACATCTGTAGGTATGTATGAAGTGTTAAAGTTTCTTTCAGGTCAAACCACACACACAACCCATAAAATACTAAAGGTCCATTTGAAACGCTCCTAAGTGGCCCTTTTTGAACCCTTGAACTCTATCAATAATTCAGCTGTGATTCATAGTTTTGTCCCATTCCCTGTTAAAGTGGCTTCAACTTAATAAATAATTCTTCCGTGACTAAAAATAACTGGGATCATGTCATTGTCATTAAAGAGATAAAAAGCAAAACATTTCAATGTGCAAATTTTTAAACAAAAACATTATTTTATAATGATAATAGAATAGAAATTACCATCTTATTTTTGTTTAGGTCCAAAAGTGAAGTTGTTCTTGTCATGTAGTGTTTGCAGTGGCTGTGTTTCAGAACATCATGTTTGACTTGCCCACTCATCTGACGTCCTGAGACTTCTATCCAACCTCAACTATTAAAGTTTTAACACTTGAAAGAGGTCCTAAACAGCCTTTTACGTTTATTAATATGGCGGCACATGGCATCGTGTCGCATCTGCAGCGCCTTCAAATATTTAGCTTTTTCCAAAAACGTTTTTCAAAAACCTTGTTCAGATCCATAATGACCACTTGACCTTTTAGCTCTTCCCCATTTTCAGACAGTGGAGCGAGCACTTGTTTGTTTAATGTCGCATAAACCTATTCAGCCATTCGA
Source organism: Millerichthys robustus (assembly GCA_034783495.1). Classification (NCBI taxonomy): domain Eukaryota; kingdom Metazoa; phylum Chordata; class Actinopteri; order Cyprinodontiformes; family Rivulidae; genus Millerichthys; species Millerichthys robustus. Next base: position 16,164,753 of record JAVKLF010000083.1, read on the forward strand.
CCGGCCCCTCCAAAGCAGAGCAGGTCTCGAGACTTTGTACCGACCTCTTTCAGATGGGAACCTTTTTAATTTTTAAAGTTTTTTCATCCGCATGGCCGAACCTTCGCAGGTTGCGTCACGAATCGTGAGTGCAAGGTCCCAGTCGCCCGGCGCTCTTTTCGTTGCTCTAAGAATTTGCCAGACAAATTGTCTTCATCTTTGTGTGTGTGGTGACTTTTTGAAGTGCTGTTTTGATTGGTGCTCAGCGAGCCAAACGCTGTGGAGTTTTAAGATTTCTCTGCTCATGAGACAAAGCTGAAGGTGGAGGAAAAGGATTGTAAGTCGTAGTTGAGGTCTTATTTTTATTTGCTGAGTCGTGTCAAGGTTGCAAGAAATATATATATTTTTTCGGATTCAGTTGATTACATATTTGTTTGGAAAAAAATTAGAGGCAATTCATTAGAGGAAAATAAATCCTTTCCACAATATTTTTATTTATTTTTCATTAATTAGGTTATGTATGTTCTAAATGCTACATGATATATGATTTGGAAAAGGTACGTTGTATTTCTATAAGAATAACTTGTTATATAACATTTTTCCAGTGAATATTTAGAGAAATTGGCCTGTGGCTTGGACCAAGTTTTGAATTTTGACCCTCTTGTGTTGTAGGACTAGCAGAAGAAAAAGTTTGGGTATTTTGATGGCTTAAAGTCAGAATACATCGGAAGACCAACGAGGCAGTTGGAATCATTGATCATTACACTTATTTTTGACTGTTGCTTCCAGCCCTGCTCAGATTGTTCTGCCTCAGTTCACCGGAATTTATTCACTGTAGTTTCTTTTAGTATGAGTTCTTGGTAATTTTTGCTTTTTGCAGTTTTAAAATGGTAAAAATCCACTATTGAGCTGTTTTTACAGGTTTGATGTGAAAAAAATCTTTTTTGTATTAAGGAGTTGAAGCTCCACTTAGAATTTCAGCTTTTTTGTGTTTTACACCAAAGCTTCAAAGGCGACGCAAAGCGATAAACTGAAACACTGACAGTCAGTCAGTCACCATACAGAACATTTTAAAAGAAGCCGCTTTTGATCACTGCAGTTTTGATTGTCTTCAACGTGGAACTCGGTTTCCAGGCCTCAAAGGGTATTTGCTAGAAAGCATGTCATGCCCCCCCCCCCCCCCACCCACCCACACACACACACACACACACACACACACACACACACACACACACACACACA
>JAVKLF010000083.1:16166073-16176096 GCA_034783495.1 Millerichthys robustus
CACACACACACACACACACACACACACACACACACACACACACACACACACACACACACACACACACACCCCAAAATTTCTGAACCCTGCCATTTTATGTTAGGATTCAGTACTCTCTCTGGTCTTCTTTGGGTGGTTTTGTTTGATAGTTTCCTTGGTGGATATGAAAGATTAATGTGACAGAAGCACCTGCAGCAGTTTCTCAATGACAGCTGTAAAAGTGCCGTGGAACGACTGTTAAAAAACAGCCTGACTGCCGCGGCCTCGTAAAGCGAACTGCTCTACGTGCCGTCACAGCTCTGAAAGTCATCTTCCGCTGCCCCGCCAGTCAGAACAGTCTTCTCCTCTCTCAGACTACAATACAAGCTCTTGTGTAAGTGGCAGTGTTTTGTTATTGTAGTTGTTTTTATTTATAGTTTGCAGACGAGGGTTATTTGAGAAATTTGTTATTTAAAGTCCCAACACTCACCATAGTACTACCAAGTGCTCTTAAGGGGTAGTCACTATTGGAGAATACATTGGTTTTATATATTTATTTTTGGTTAAAAGTGGTAAAAAAAATAAATATATAAACAAACCAGTCACAGAATTACCCGAGCACACTGAGGATGATGATGTCAAACCTCTCAAATCTTTATTACTCTTACTGGCTTACTCTTACTCTTGCTGGCTCTCCATTGCCGACAAACCTCATTCAACTTCCATCGTTCGTTTTCTGATACATGACAAAGAATTTTAGGCCTCGGTCAGAAAAAGGGTTGAGGTTTCCCTTTTTGTTTGGTAGGATGGGGTTGGTGGTCTCGCTTGAATGGGTCCCTAGCGTGACATCCCAACTCATATAGAAGTGAAGGTCTCTTCTGAAACAGTTTGAAGTCTCACAAAAATGGAGTTTGCATTACTTTTCCAATGTTTTCCATAGAACATAGGTGTTTATGTCTCCATCATATTTCACTGGATATGTAATCTGAAAAAATGTTGGGGGTTGGACTTTGACCAAGGCTTAGAAAGTAGCTTTTGATAAATGTTGGTGGGTTTTAAGCATGCACAAAATGTCTGTTTTGAGGTTGTAGTGGTTGTATTATTGTAGAGCCAACACATTAATTGGTAGTCGTGTAGGGAGTGTATGCTTGATGTAAGGCCAGGGTGTGACCGTACTGGTCTCTCACCTAGACTCCAATCCAAAACATTCTCGCCTGCATCTCCTCAAACCGCTGAAACTGGCGATGGAGGCTCAGAAGCATCCCATATGTGCAGTCGTGTTACTCGTGGTGGCGTTGTGCTATACTGTAATGTGTAGCAGCATCCTTAGTCCTGCAGGGTTCTGCCAAAGCAGGACTCGGAGCGTGATGTGATCGTGGGCGTGTCTGGTAACATCGTCATGGGAACAAGTTGCTAACATTTAGAGTATGGTGAGAGAGTTCTCTGGGCTGTATGGGGGAAAAACATAGCAAATATGACTTATTTTTTACTGAGAGCAGCACCTTTGTTTCCTTCACACAGAAGGTTTTTTAAATTTGCTGTGATCCAGCTACTTCCAGAAGAGTCATGCATGTTGTGGAGAGTGTAGTGGGGTCTTCATACACTTCATTCACACAAAAACCACCAGATTTGAGCAAAACATCTGAACTGAGCATTAAGACCTGCAGCATGAACAAAGCCTACTTCATCATGAAGAGGCTTTGTGGCCTTGTTTACCAGCACCAACACTTTAAATTGAAATGGTTTACAACATGCCGTTTCCTCTTTATGCCAAATATTTTAACAAAGGTAAAATAAAAAGGGAATATTTGAACTACACACATTTAAACTCCTGGCTTTACAAGACCAATATAAGAAATTTTAATGTGTTTTCCAAATGGGGCTTCTTGAGGTAATTCAATTGGTCTGAGCGAGAGATAAAAAGGACTAGAGACCATGGTTTTGTTGACTTAATCAACAAATGCAATAGCTTGCTGCCATTATTCATCGGCATTGTTGTGTCAATCTACCCGCCGGCCGTTGGTGTGTTGAGAAGCGACGGCGTTTCCACAGAAAGGACAGGGGGGCGCCACTCACTGATCTAAATCGTGTCGCATTAAAAGCAGAGAGAAGAAATCTGAACTAAAGAGCCATTTATCAGACAAGAGGAGACAGGATTTGAGCAGATATTAAAAGATGATTGTTCATGGGCTTTTTAAATTTTAATTTGAAATTTTTTTTGCTGCGGTGGAAAACTGTAAACCCTGGATTAGTCAGAGTGACGATAATAAACAGCAAAACACATCAAACACAAACAAAAAGAAGGGTGGGGATGGGGGGCGGGAAAGCTCAGCTCATAAATTGTTCAAATATTTCAAGTGATTTCAGAATATGATGGTGAAATATTCGATGTTTGTGTCCTCAGCCTTAGTCCTGGTGCTTTCTCTACTGTAATTGTAGTAAACAGATTTCACTTTTTCAATAAGATTACTTCATTTAAAAGCTTTCACTTCCAGTTTAATAATATATGTTTTTTATTTAATCATTCAATCTGTTTTATGGTTCTCTAAAGATACTCCCTGTGGGGGGAAAAAAAATCTAAAGATAAAAAAACATTTAAATCAATTTCAACTTTATTTTTTCTGCTTGATTTGTTTGTCACTGATCTGTGCTTCCAGAACACGGATCTAATCTTGTTTTTGACAGCTGTCAACACTTAAAAACGTTTTGTTTCACATACATTACATCATTTTTCAATACTTCTTCTGTTCTTAAAGTCTTTCTGTTTTTTAAAAACTACTTTGTTTTTGCAGCTCTTTGTCTGGCGTATCATACTTTTGATTTGTTGATCTTGTATTGCATGGAACCGGTGCGAGCAAAGATGAGACACGGAGTCAGGGTTCAAAGTGATTTCCTCTCCGCTTTAGTACTTTATCTAATCGGACACATTGTTACGTGTCAAGAACATGGTGTGCATTTCCTTGTTTTTTTTGTCATCTTACAACATAATTCTGCCAGTTGTTTTAAAGCTTTTTCCATAGGAGGGGAGAGAAAAAAGGGAAATATTACTGCAATTTTTACGTTCAGAAACCAGAATAGTTCAGTTTACATGTTTATTAGGGAGATTCTGTCCCTCTTCTAATAGCACCAAGCGTCTGACGTCAATTTGAATCGTTGTTTTCCCTTTCCAGAACCATGTGGACCCAAGCGAACGAGGAGACAGGCCAAATATCTGCCAGAATGGAGACTACTCCATCTTTGGGTAGTACCAGCATCTCCATCTCTCAGCAGCAGGCACCCAAGAAGTTTGCCCCCGTGGTTGCACCCAAACCCAAGTTCAACCCGTTCAAGCAGGGAGACGCCGCCCAGTCGGACTCCGCAGGTAACTAATCCAAAGCAGGCCACAAGTTATAAACGATTGTTGATTATTTGATCGTTTATAAATGTGTAACATTACATAAGAAAACTGTTGCAAAGTCGACGGCTTATCTTAGTTTTAAATAGTAAATGGTAAATGAGCTGTACTTGTATAAAACTTTTATAATTTCCTTATTTCTCATCAGTTTTAGTGGTCTATATAATTATCTTCAACTTATTTTAGCTGCAAGTTTTTATACAGTTTGAGAACTTGCATAATGCAAAAAACATGGTTAATATGCATTGCTCACTTCTTTCACTGTTAGTATTTTAAATCCGTTATTTATTCACTTTTTCCTCAGCTTTATTTTGAACCGTAGTATTTAAAAACCAAACTAGGAACAGTAACTTTGAGTTTTTCTACAGGACCAGAATTGCACGCATTGTTTTTGTTTACCTGCTCAGTGCGTGATAACGCCACCTGTGTGCGCACGTTGTTATGCAACCAACTGTCGACGTCCAATCCAGTAAAACATATTCATGTGTGAGGAGTTTTAGGATGAGGCTAAAATCAGACTCAATTTGTTGCTTTGAAAATTTGAAAGCATGGACCATTTATAACTGTCATGATAAGCTTCACATTTTTACGTGAGAAAATAATAGATTCTCTAAAATCAGTTAATTAAAGATGAGTCCTTTTTTTGAAGCAATATAAGAGCTTGTTTTACCGTTACTGACCAGCTGGTAATTGTACTTGACATTGGTTTCCGTAGTTTCAGTCGTATATTTCCTGAATCCTAAAAAGCACATTGATAAAAAATGTGATTGTGGCCTACTTCTCTAAAGCTTTTAAAGTCTCTTTCAAGAACTCGGAGCGTCTATAAACAGTGAAGAGGGACTAAAAACAAGTAAAACCATGACTGGAACATGTGTTTCTGTCTGAGTTTTGGTCTTTAATGTTGCTCTGACAATCATGTTTCCGTCAGATTTGCACAAAACGTTTTCTCCCGCCTCCTCGTTGTATCGAGCAGTCCGAGACGGCGGTTATGTCTGAGATGGGCTTCTTTTTAAGATGAAGAAACTCATGAGGATAAGTGACCCTGAACAGTTTAAACGATTGAAATTCTAGATGTGACTGGTGAGAGCCGTTACTGCATGAATAATTTTGGATAAACACGGCAAGAACTGCGGTTTGCAGTCATGTGTGAGTTCAGGAAGCCTTGTGTTGGGCTCGTTTTTTTTTTTTGGTCCCCTGGGAAATGGTTTGTTTAAACAAAAAAATAAAAACAAACACAAGGCTACAAGTATAATGCGTTTACTAAAATAAGTATGACTGTAATTTTTGGGCATAATTTTTATTTCTTAATTACGGTTTTTTTAAAAATTGATCTAGCTATTTTATTGTAGAAGTGATGTTTTTTCAAAAATGTTTGTAATGAAAAAAATATAATTAATCTCTCCTTAAAACACTATACGTGCAGAATTACAGTATTTTCATCCGGAGACATAAATAAAGAAGTAAATTGCGCTTTACTTTTTGTTTTTAAGGTCATTTTTTATTTAAATAAATAAAGAGGAAGGATCGGTGCGCAGACCGATGCAAATTAGAAAAAGCTTTTTGTCTGTTTAAATCAGTGTTTGGAAATAGAGATACTTATTGGTCTATCTTCAAAGCCTTTTCTTTTTTTAAGCTTATTTTTATACATTTTGATGATAATGAATCTATTTCAATAACTTGAAGTTGTTCTCTGTATTCTCAGTTACTCTCCTGCACAATAGGATGGAAAAATTATTTTTAGTATTTATAAAACCGTGACGAGTTTTTGAAGCCTCCAGTGTCCAAGAGGTGCAGCTTAACGTGCCGATATTCTGCACCCCTTCGTGTTTTCCGCCTTCCGGTCTCTTCATGATGTTGCGAAATGAACATTATCTAACCCTTCTACCCTCAACCCCCCTGAGAGTCCTAGATTTCCAAAACAGGGGAAACGGTTATGAAATTCAGTGAGCAGCGATCGCACCGTGAGGCTGAAAACACGTCTGTCAGTGGGGGTTTGTGGTTTGACTTCAGATCTTCTGGTGCTCCAGATGTGAGCGTGGTAAAAGTTGTTCTTAGATGGTGGCTCTTTCAGCTCTGCCCACCATTGAAGAAGAGAAAAATTTTAAACAACAATGCAATGCAAAGTGTTTTACACAAGTTTTAAAAGATGTTAGGGTTTGAGGTTCCTACACAGTGCAACAGTAAAGAAAATGAAGACATAATGATGTTCGAAAGTTCATTGTTTAATGCATAGAATTTGGTTCTAAAACATGAGAACTTAAACATGGCCTTATTTATATTTTTTTGTGGGGTTGGGATTGTACAAACATATCAAAAATATTAAAGGATAAAAGTATAATTTTAAAAGAATAACTTCTTTCCTGTTGTATCAAGTTTTGTTTGTAAAGTAGAACAAAGACTTAGCAAAGCTGCAGTTTGTTGGGAAAAAGCATTGGTGGGTTGAGCAGCAGAGTTTCAGTTTGTGGGTTGCACCTATGAAGAAGTTGCCAAATCTTTGCCAATACCAAACAGCTTTTCATCTGAAGTGAATGCTAAATGATCTGCTTTTAGATTGTTTGTCTAATCTTGGTCAGTCTTCAGAGCAAATATACACGGATAAACAGATTCAAGCAGCATTTCTTGAGGTCTAATCTACTGAGATCCCAAATAATGAGCTTTAAACTGTGTGTGCAAACTAAAATAATTTTTTTATGTACCATTAGTGCTGTTGATCTGCTAAGATTGCTGCTTAAATGATAATGGGTGTTATCCCATCATCTGGTCGACCAGAAGCTCAATGTTGATTAGACAGCACGTCTCGACTATTTTTATTTCTGACAGTCTGAATATGTTGGCATGCCCGCTGAACCTTTGTTCATAAAACTGTGCCAGTTTGCACTGGCCTTTCAAACGTTCTAAATATCGACGCAACCTCAATCAATTTCAGGACTGAAAAATCGCACCGCAGTGCTAAATGATCACAGCTGCGTATCTTCCTCCCAGTATTTTGCTCGTTCTGATCATCATACATTCTGCATATTCCCGAATGCAAACACGCAGAATGGATTGCGCTGTTTTGCTCGTTTGACAGACACTGTGCATACGGTTAGTAAATCAACTTTGTGCACATATAACCTCTGCTATTTTAGGACATTTTGGGCTGGAATTCAGTGTGACGGTAGCTGAGAACGATTTCCAACTAAATCCAAAGTCAAAAATGGCTGCCATAGCTAAAAGAAAGAATCGACCATAACTCGCCCGTTTTGAGCCACATCGACGTATAATGTAGTGTAGTGGTAGATGACTGCGATCTTCAACAAATGGTAAAGTGGAATCGTATGAGCGTCTCGAGGAAAGACCTTTCATAGTTACTCCAGTAAGTTTTCTAGTTTAAAATATAATTTTATATAAGGTGCAACATCCTCTGTAAGTAGTACCTTAATTTTCTATAAAACATGGAGGTTTACTAATCATTTATGTTATCAGCCTTTTGAACATGCAGATATAAGCAGTAAAGCCATCTACAGACGCCTCTACTTGTCAAAGGATAAGACGTCTTTATGAACAGATTATCTGGGTCTCCTTAGTTTTTTTATTCTTTTATGTCAAATGGGAGGAAAGGGGGGAGCTGTCTGATAAAACTGAGGATTAGCATAAAAATTAAGTACAAGTCAATTTGGCATGGCGCCTTGTTGGCTCTTTTGTCTGACAGAGGTCAGGATCAGGGCTGGATTGAGAAGTCTAACCAGTTGTTTATTGTGTGGACATGAAGCAGGCTCAAGGTTTGTCCTCTGATTATTTTATTTATTTATTGTTCAAGGTGAACCTGCTCTTGTTAAAACCAAGCTGGAGAAAGTCAAGTCTCAGACAGTGACCCTTTTTTTCTGAAATTCTTTACAAATCATCATTTGTTAGGGGTTAGGCTGATCCATTTTGGTAAAACCCAATTTACAAAGGTCAGTGTTTTTTAAATTTAATTGATTTTTTTTTTTTTTTTTTACATAAAGTAGCTTGTGCTCCACTTTTTTTGCGACAAGATTTCTTTTACCTTAATTCCAAGAGTTATTTAAATAAAATAAGAATGGAATGGCTTAAGAACAATTCTGCAGTAATTACCATCCCTCTTTAAAACATTAGTTTGTTTATAAAATGGCAGCAGTTTGACAGAATAACTTGAATGCTGCTTTAAAAATTTTCAGCCCAAAGACTGTGGTATTTAAAGGGTCTTGGCAAGTATTTCTGGTGCACATTATTGTAGCATGGGGTTTTCTCCGTGTGGAGGTCCCACTGAAATAATTTAATCAAAGTAAATTAGAAGCAGAAATGGCCGTGCTGGCCTCACAGCCTCATCACCCATCGGTTTTTCATTTTTCCTTCAGGCCTGCTGTTCTGGACACAGAAGAACGAATGTTGGTTGATGAAAACCCTTTCACCTGTGTCCTCCTGTTGAACAGTGTTTATTCTCCACACTGAGGCTGAAACCGTTGCTAGAAGCCCAGAAACCTCCCAATATTTACAGAAACTGTACAGACGATGACATTCGTGGAGACACCCTAGTGTAGGCTGGTGTTGTAGTGTTAGCATCTTATTAGCATGTTGACGCATTGTGACGTGGGCTGAAAGTTGAGGAAGGTCGAGGTCCTGGGACATATCTCGTAATGCTTGTATTAGGTAACAGCCACGGGAATATGTTGATGTGATTTATGGTGAGGGAACGGGAGTTTGAAGGGGGCTTTGAATTTAATATAAACATTTTAATAGGTCGTGTAGGTCATGGACAGCATAGTGAGGTCATTGTCTAGGGTGAAGGTGGCTTTCCAGTTTGACATCTTCTATTATATTCTTTTCATTTAAACTTTATAAATACATCAGTCTGTGTAGATTTCAGTGCAGCTGCCTGAACAGATCAGCTGTGATGGAAAGATTTGTATGTTGGAAAATATCATGCTGGGGGTTAAACATTGATGTTAGATATAAATTCACTTTCTGCTCAGGTTGACTGGATACTCTTTGGTCCACTTCAAGATTTATTTTTGCCAAGTTCGATGCTTGGGTACAAAGTGTGGATGAATGCTTTCCGCTGTCTCTTCATTTTTTTAAAAACCCAAAACTGATCGACTTAGATTTGAATAGCCTTGTAGATTCCTCGAGAGGTTTCAGATATTTAAATACATGAACATGAAATCCTAAAAAACAACAACAGGTGTTCCAACTTTGGTATCCGCTTACAAGTTATAATTTTCACAGCAGAGGTTTAAAACTTGAGTGAACGCTGTACTCCAAAGGGTTGAAGAAGTGCATCTAATTTAATTTGGACATTCTATTTTCAAGCATTTTAGACATTTTTTAAGGGGCTGTTTAAAACCTGCGTTAAATACTGGTTTGGTCTTAGTTGGGTGTAAAACAACATTTTTGGAATTGAAAGTAAATGTGTATTGTGCAACCAAAAAAGGATAAAAATGAGACTGTTTTATTAGCTTAATTGATATTACTATTTGTTGATTAAAACCTATAATTTACTAATGTAATTACTTAAAAAACCCTGAAAGCCTTTAGTTTATATTAGTGACTAATATGTAACTCACTGTGGTTTCTTAATGTCTATTTGCTGATCATGAAGTAAGTTTTTTTTTTGATAATCATAGTGAAAGTTAAACATCGGAGAAGTGCTGCTTTTAGTGTTTAATAGAAACAAAAGTTACTTTTGTAAAAACTTAGTGTTAAAAGCTACTAATTGTTTGCTCGGAGCTGTACAAAAAGTCTCAAACACGTGCATAAGCTGTTTTTATGCCTCCCTGCATGACTGGCCAGAGGCAAACTGACTACCGGTTGTTACGTCAGAGTCCCTCATGGGTGTCACCAGGAGATTTGACAGGAAATCCACCACTGAGTCCCTGTAGATACCACAGGCTTGTGCTGTCAGCTCATACACAGGAACTTTTCTCTAACTGGAACACAACACTTAAACTTCTAGTATTCATTCTGCAGCGTAAACTCTTACTTATTCTGATGAGGCTCAGTTGCTACTTAATTGTTTTTCCTGCTATTTATTTAAATTTTTTTAAACACGTATTCCTTGGTTGTTCTTGTGTAACATTAGGTTTGAATCTAAAAGTGGCATAATTTAATATTTGCTTCTCTAAATCTCAAACTAGTTCCTAAACTTGTAGTATTGTGAAAAGATTTTATCTCTACATCCTGTTTTTGTGTATTTTTGTTTGTACAATAAAAGGAAGTTCAGATGTCCAGAAAAATGTAAAAAACAAAACTGAATTTACATTTGGGAAATGTTGTTCTGCGCTTTGTTTTAAAAGATTGGTAATGACTAAAATTAAGTTTCCTTTGTCTTCATGGCCAGTAAACATTTTTAGTTCAATTTTTCTCTTTTTCTATTTTTCTACCTGGACGATTGAGATGCATCAGGATATTTTTTAGTGCTGTTTAAAAAATAGTTTTCTTCCAGATGACTTATTTTTTTCCAAAAACCTCCTTTTGTTTTTTTCTGAATTCCACATTTTCATTCTTACCATACCGTGTTTCCCCGATAGTAAGACACCCCCGATTGTAAGATGTATCGGGGGTTTCAGGGGGGTTGGCTAATATAAGCCGTACCCCGAAAGTAAGACATATATCTTACTTTTCGGGGAAACACCTCTCATCTAGCTGCGCGC
>JAVKLF010000083.1:16191604-16211476 GCA_034783495.1 Millerichthys robustus
ACACACACACACACACACACACACACACACACACACACACACACACACACACACACACACACACACAGAGTGGTTCTCTCCTCGGCTGATGCTGATTCCAGCTGATTAACTTGGGTTGACCTTTTCACCTTCCCAGCTGCTCCTGTCAGTCGGTGCTGCAGCTCCTTCACTACATTATTCTACAGGGTTACACTGGTCTGCATGTAAACCAGGCCAGGTTTCAAACTGCTGCACAAAAACCTTCTGCTCGTGCAAGCAAAAGAGTAACAAATGCTCCTGAGTTGCAGCTTTTTGTGCATAAGGAAACCACAATAAGTTCTCTTTTTATGGTGATAAAATGTCTGAAATCTGGATTTGGTCTGGGGAACTGAGTCTTCTTTTAGGGGCCCAGCTCGCTCCAAGTGAAACCAAACAGTGGATGCATGGTCACGTGGTTGCTAGAATTTTGTTTTTAGGCACACATCTTTCAGGGTCCATTAAAGAAAAAAAAGGAAAAAGAAATAAAAAAATAATTTTTGTCCTCTGGACAGGTTGTTCTTTGGTAAAACATTTAGTCTCTTCTCCAAGAGACGTCTTCAATCTTCTTAAGATTGAAGAAAGTATTGGCAAGCTGCTGATATGCAGCGTAGGCCTGTCTATGCACATCAGATCTGAACCAGGATGTTGACTAGGAGGTCCAGATGAGTCTTAAAGTAAGATGCTCAACATGAACCAGAGTGGAATAGCTGCTTCAGTGGAGGCAACCAAAGCTTTGACTGCCATGATCTCCAATGCACACTGACCCGTGGTGTGGTTCTGACCCGTGGTGATCCCAGTAAACTAAAGTAAATCAACAACCGTCCTACTGAGATTCTGCAAAATCCTGTTTTATTGTGTGCTGTTGAGAAAAAGACCTATTTTTCCAGAGGGGGAAAAAAGCCTATTATGGATTGATATTAAATAAATTGACTTAAAACATTTTTCAATATAAGATTAAATTAGAATTTACTCCAGCTCAGATTTAATTGTTGCGTTTCGGTGTGTGTAATTGTATATTTCCCCTTTTCTTTTTTGTATTAAGTGTTAGCTCTACAAGTCAGTGTCACATGTTAAAGTTCTTTCCTTTTCAGTGTAGCATAAAGTCAATAAAGATGTTTTTGATCTAGAGCAAAGATGAGATAATACCAAAAAGCTAAAGAAAAGTTGTTGTTTTTAATGTAATGATAGCTGGTAAACCGGAAGGAAAAAAAACTTTAAGCATGTGATCAGTGTTTATAGATTGTACACTGGGGGGATTATTACTCAACATCTATCTAGGTAGTCGACCTTTTACACACTAAGATGATGTTTTTGCCCAAATTAAACTCTTAATGCATTTCTTCTTGAAGCAGCACCTCAACCTGATCTGATTCTGTCTGTTGTAATGATACTTAGGTTGAAATTTAAAAGCTCCCCCTGTCTGATCCATCCACAGACTGTGAAACAATAATGTGTGGTGCAATGAATAAAATATTGAAAACCTAGACTCACTAAATGACACAAACTTTGCACCATAAAAAAACTTCCCCAGTTGGGCCTCTCTGCATTGAGATGTGTGTTTGTGTTTCTCCGTGTGTTTGGTTTTATGTGAAGTAGCATCTTTCCTAATGGATTCAAAGAGGGAAAACTATTCAGCGACAACTAGGCTGCCTTCTGGCACTGCCAGAACTTCTGGGAACAAGGATATGCGACTCACTCACAGTCATGGTTCCTCCTTAATTAAAACCCACTCAGCAAAGTGCATCTCTTTGCTTGTATTCATGTAGGAAAAGGTGTACACACATTAAAATCATCAAGGAAGATTGAGTTGAAGATCACAGTGATGCCATTTAGAAGAAAAAAAACCTCCGTGACAAGAACTTAAAAGATTTTGTGTTAAATAATTAAGCTGTAATGTGATAAAATCATAACCACACACAGTGAATAATATTATAACCGTGGTACGCAGGGAACATAGAGTATGTAAGGTGCTCACTGTGTTGGGTTCGGGAAGAATGAACAGCAGGAAACTCCTGAGGTGTTTTGAAAATGCCCATAGGTCTGAGAGGGTTACTAAACTGTGGTCCAAACTGAGCCTCTAACAAGACTTGCTGGAGCTTGTCTTCTTTAGCTTTCTGCTGAAACCATTTTAAAACTGAAAAACTGGTCTTTAGTATAGAAATATTAGTATATTATAGCAAAATGTGAAAAGATGCCCTGGGTGTTGGAGTCTAATAAGCTGAGAGAGGAGTCCTATCGTTCCTTGCTTGTAGGACCCCAGAGGCAGAGGAATCGGTGGGCCAACCGGGCCGCAGTCCTACCTGTTGATGAGTCAAAAGCTCAGATGTGCGAGGAGTTCAGTCGGGCCTCGGAAAAAGACTCATGAAGATTCTGGCAAACCATCAAGTTGTGAAAGAAGCACTTTACCAACACAATGTATAGTGAAGGTGGGGTGCTGCTGACCTCAACCAGTGATGGAAGGAATACTTTTCGGACCCTCTTAACCCCACTAACATGTCTTCCATGGAGGAAGTTCAGTCCGAGGACTTCGGGGTTGGTGTGTTCATAACTGGGGCTGAGGTCACTGAGGTAGTTGAAAAGCTTCACTGTGGCAGGGCTCCAGGGCTGGATAAGATCCACCCGGAGCTCCTCAAGTTTCTGGATATTTTGGTGCTGTCTTGGTTGAAACATCTTTGCAACATCGCCTGGATGTTTGGGGCAGTGCAACTAAAAGATTGCTAAAGGGTGTGTTCTAATTACAGGATCATAGCTCTCTTTAGCACCCTGGTAAGGTTTAATCTGTGTTGCCGGAGAAGAGAGTCCGATCTATGGACGAACCTTAGATTCAGGAGGGAAAATGTAGGTTCCGTCCTGGCAGTGGAACACGAGAACAGCTCTTTACCTTCACTAGGGTCCTTGAGGGGGTATTGCAGTTTGCCCAACCAGTCTACATGTGTTTGTGGATTTAAAGAAGACATTTGATTGTGTTCCCTGGGGTGCACTGTGGGGGGTGTTCTGTGAGTATGGGATTGGGGGTTTGTATACAAACAATGCAAGAGTTTAGTTTGCATTGCACTGGTTGTAAGTCAGAATCCTTCAGGGCTGCCTGTTGTCATTGATTCTGTTCATAACCTTTATGGACAAAATTTCTTGGTGCTGCCAGGGGGCAGAAGGAGTCTGGCTCAGTGGCCTCGGGAGCCCATCATTGCTATTTTTGGATGATGTGGCATCTTTATGCTGTGATCTTCAGCTCTTACTGGGGAATTTCGCGGCAGAGTGTGAAGAGGCTGGGATGAGGATCAGCACCTCCAAATCCCTGGTCCTAATTTGGAAAAGGGTGGATTGCTCTCTTCACTTTTGGAGTGAGGTGCTGCGTCAAGTGGAAAATTTCAGATAACTCTGGGTTTTGTTTATGAGTAAGGAAATGAAAGAGCATCCTGGGTGCCCCCCACCCCCCAGAGTTTTTTGTGCATGTCCAATTAGGAGGAGAACCCTAGGAAAAGACTCAGGATACCCTGGAGTGTCTGTCTCCTGTCTGGTGTGGGAATTACTTGGATTCCTCCTGGAAGAGGTGCCTGTGGAAGGAGATGTCTGCTCTAGTCACCTAACTCTGGGAAAAGCAGAAGAAAATGGAAGGAAGAGATAACAGAATGGAAAGCAAAAGAAGACTGTTAAATAATTTTTATTACCAACAAAAGCATTTTCATTGATTTTCTGTTTAACTTGGTGTTGCCAGTTTTAAACATTGTCTGTAAGATGTTTTGGTTGTGCGATTGTCAAGTTTGAACTGTGCACACACTTGCCAAAATGTGTTACTCTAAGTAATCAATTTTTTATGCACTCTAGTGTTGTGTTCAGTAGCATATTTTAAAAACTTGTGTTTAATGCCAAATGATTAGACAAGAGACTGTTAATACATTAATTTAAAAAATCTTATCTGAGATCAGGTCGCAGAGACAACAAGTCAAGGAGAGAAATTCAGGCATCCCCTTTTCCAGTTCAACAGCTTTATGGCTGAAACTCATCCCCACGATAAATGAGAAGAGAGAATGCTTTCTGGTTTAACATGTTCCTATTGCATAAAAATAACAGAAAATGTTTGGTTGACTAGATTGGCTTTAGAGGAATTAAATGAATGTACTTATGTCAGAGTCTTAAACATTTTTATGATCTTTGCTAAACAACAGCATGTTGGCCTCATATCAGTGACTTTTAGTCTTGGATTAAAGAAACAGTTTTTAGAATGATCTCATGCTTTTGATCTGTTCAATCTTAGCTCTGCAAACACCACAAACAAACTCTGACCAACAATTGGAAGTTATACCACACACTGATTGCACAAGGTGAGGATGATGATGCAGTTTTCTGTTCACAAGCCGTTTAAATCTGGCTTCCTGATATATTTTCTCATGGGTCATTGTGATGCAGCATCATTTTAGTTTCATGCCAGAAGAAAAATGCTGCTCCAGAACTGGTCGGCCTTTTGAAGACATTTTATTTTTGCTTTCTAAGTTTTTACACGTCAAGAAGTTATTGATGAACTATTTGGTTCTGAAAAATAGGGCTCTGACTTTAGGACTTGTAAAATTGAAATTTTTACTTTCCAAATTGACACGAATGCATAAGATTGTTTCTTTTATAATCTTAAGAACTATTACGAAGCAAAATTGAAACATACAACTTCTTGGTTCAGATATATTTGGATTGCAAAACACAAGTAGCAGTCGCTGCGTGCCAAATTGACTTGTGAATTTAATTTTTAATCTGTCGTTGGAGTTTATTTGCATTTAAACACAGATTATTAGCAGTTTGCTCACTGCACACATTGTTGACACGTGTTTCTGCACGATGTAAGATTATTCGTTATATTCATTCAACATTTATAAACAAGAAAAAATGGGTTTGGATCAGTTTATTACTTCCAAACATTAAAGCGGTCTAGGAAATCGTTGTTTATGTAAGGTATAAACAAAAAAAAGTTGTTTCAGCATGACTGTTGATCTTTTGTTATTTGCGCACCGACAACATTCTGCACTGTGCCTCATTCAGGTTAATCTTGTTTTGGCGGCTAATTGTGCTAAAAAGGGAAGTTTGTCTTCAGGGCTTTCAGTCAGAAATGCTTTCAGAAGATGACATCGCATAAAGAACGTATCTTTCCGTGTAGCAGTTTTAACATAACATTGATGGGGGACTTTCACACAGGAGACTGTAGTCCGTATGAAAATTTTCAATCCATTCGTCCTTCCATCTGTCTGCTGCTTATCAACGGCCAGGTCCCGAAGGAAACCTAGACATTCTTCCCCTCATCAGCACTTTCCAGCTCCTCCTGGGGGAATCCCAAGGTGTTCCCAGACCAGAGAGGATACATAATACCTCCAGCGAGTTCAGGGTCTGCCCCGGGGTCTCCTCCCAGTGAAGTGAAAACATCTCCACATATTCAGAAAGTATCTTAATCAGACAATTGAACCGCCTCAGCTGGCTCGCTTTAATGCTGAGTCTGACATTTTACTGTTAGTTTCTGCTTATTGTTACTTTATTTCTTAAGTTTGATGTTATGTTTATATGTTTATTTAAGGGAATCTCCATTAGTGCTCACCGCAGTGAGGAATATTCTGAGGTCCATACAAAAAACAACTTTACAATAAAACAAAGTTAAAACAACACACACACAGGGACATTTTAGAGTCTGTGGGAGAAAACCGGAGTACCCGGGTAAAAAAACCAAGACTATACAGAAAGATCCCCGGCCGGGATTTGATCCAGCAACCATCTCGCTCTAACAACTGAACCACCGTGCCGCCCCTTTATTATCGCACAGTGTTAAATTGTTTCTCTGCATTTTTTCTCATCGCACACGTGGAGCAGGGGGCCACGATTTAAGGCAGGCGGGGAGCTTCTGAGTGGTTAATAATCTTGCTCAAGGGTCCAGAGTGGAGCCAATGAGGGTTTCCCAACCACATTTTTTAATTGTTGGTCTGGGGAGTTGAACCGGCGGATCACAGGCTCACCTTTACTCTGCTCCTCCCTGTCTCTCTTGTAAATGTTAAGCCACCCACCTAGGTTCTTATTACAAAATCTTATTTAAAAAGTCAGGTACATGATGTGCTTGGCTTGAACTGTAAAGAAATAAATGCATATATAGCAAAGCGATGTCACTCCATTTCACCTTTACATTGGCCTCTTTTTGTACTTTATTTGAAATAGCCTGATGTCTGTTTAGCAACTTGTCATGTGCAAACAGAAGAGACGGGCTTATTGAAGTTTGCTGACAGTTTAGCTGAAACCGAATGCTTGAAGTGCTGCTGAGATGGATCCTATCACATTAGTGCCTGAAGGAAGCCTCGGCTCACATTGTGCCAGTCAAGCCATGCCGTTAGACTCCCGTCTCCCAGCAGACAGAGCATCGCGGCTGGCGCTGGCTGTCACAACATGGCAGATTGATGGGCCCTCTCTGCCTGCTCCTTCTGATCAGAGTCTGCTAAACAACTGCTGAAAATCACAGATATACTTCACCATCTGCTAATTTTCTGTACACATTTAAAAGCACAAAACCAATGCCAATAAATTGTCATTGAATTTACTTTGCACACTAACAGGATGCGTGTATTTTATGCTTGTGTCAATAATTTTATTTATGTGATGTTTTCTTAATAAGTTGAGGAAACAACAATGTTGTGTTATTTTTGGATAATCCTAATAAAAATACAAAATGAAAACCATTACCAGTTACGTAAATCTCAGGGCATAAATTGCATTAATAAGGAACTTTTCACTCTTGTTTGTTCTTAAATGAAGTTGACCTACATGTTCAGCAGTGTAGAAAATTAAATTCCTCTGGAAGGAAGAGGTGCTTCATTTGTTTTTAGCTAAAGGACCGAGTTGAGTGAGGAAATAAGTGTGGGGCAAGTTTTCCAGAGTTCCTAGAAAGCTCTGCTGACCAGGTGAACTGAGGAAAGACATTTAACTTTTACAATTGAAATGTTGTGTTTCTGGTTTTTGATGGAATCACCCAAAACAACTTCTGTTGTGATGGTTTGTGGATTTCCAGTCACACGCTGAACGTAACAATTCACATGACATGCCTTTTTATTTAACATGTTGCACAACATTTTGGTCTAAAACTTTAGCGGTAACATGTGGAGTCAACCTTGTTTGCCTGTTAGCAAAATATTTCATGGCTCATTGTGCAGATATCAGTGAAATCCTTAAAAGTTTTTTTGGGGGGTGGGGGGGTGGGGGGGGGTGGGGGGGGAGATAGTCAAAACAAGTCAGAAAAACTGAAACGGCTAATTGATCTTAGTCAACACACAAATGGCAAAACTGGTAATTTTACAGCTGTTAAGATAATATTTGGTGTTGTAGTAGTAATATATATATATATATATATATATATTCTAAACTAGCCACTATGCTGTTTAATTTTTATAGTCTTTTAAAAGTATAGTTTTCTCAAATGACTGGGGTAGCTGAAGATTAATTTGTGGTGGGCAAGGCCACCATTGGCCACCCGCTGACTCCATCATTTTACCTGATGGTGGATTAAATTGCTCCCTCCTCTTGCTAGGATATGTTACTCCACCCCATCTTTGACGAACAAGAAACTAAGAACGTACTCCTGCTCTCATACTGTTCAACCCACTTGAATATCTTGCACCACAAACAACAAAGTCTGTGTAAAGCAAATTCTTCAATTTTCTCCTTTACACATTATAAATGTCATAAATATTGTTGTAAACGTGTAAAAAAAAAATCTCCCAACCATTTATGATTGCACTGTCGGGCTAGAATGAAATTCAGGTTTCAAGACGTCTGTGTCTCAGGATATTATGGGATGTGTCTAAAGTGCTGCCTCGTGCCCTCATGCAGGTCCTTCAGTATAACCCCGCCCCCTGCTGCTCCAGCAGTATAAAAAGCAACAGCACAACTTGAGCTGCAGCACGTTGAGTCACTGATCTCTGATTAATAAGTCTGAAATAAAAATAAATATCATTATCAGAAGAAGGAGAAAACAACAGTAACTTCTGCAACGTGTAGTTACATTTCTGGAGTTAATCAGGTGAAGATATAATTTGAAGCAGACTTCCCCAAACGCTGCTTTTCTTGCTTTCATTTTTTTTTTTCGTTTACCTCCGGTGGAACGGTCCATAGATCGGCTGACAGCACGAGAAAAACTTTTTTTTTTGTTCGACTACTGCAAAACGCCTGGTACTGCGTTGGAATCTGATCGGCACTAAGTTTAATATCACCAAATGCCCGAGCGTACAGAAACATTCCCAAAAATAAGACATTGGTTTGAATAAGGGGTATGTAAAGTAACAAAGTTTGAATGTAAGCTCCTGTGCGGGCGTGGTTTCAGCACCTCTAGTGGACACACCCCCAGTGTCTCAGGACAGAGAACCATGGTGGTGTTTTGCTACTTTTGAAACCTAATTTTATATGCTCAGCTGTGTTTTTAATAATTTGAATTTGGCTGAGTCATTATTAACACATATTTCTGTGGTGTGACAAACTCTGACTTTATACTTTATACACACTTTAAGGTTTACTTGCAATCCAGAAAAACTCTCATCTCGAAAGCCACAAACATTCACTGTTCAAATCCTTCAGCCACCGACATACCGCTTGTTCAAAACATCTTTTATTCAAAGAGGTTATTATAAGATTCAATGAAGACTTCTACAGAGGAACATATACACACAGAAACTACAGATTTTGGCATATCAGACACAGATTTACCTCAATAAAACAACAAGCATGTCCTGCGAGTAAGTTGAATTCACAGCAGAAGTCTGTGCTTCTGATCACACATTGTGCTTGACTGAAATTATACAAAACACAACTCCTGTGCCCTTAAAAAATTCACCACATTGTGCTGAAAAGTAAAATGTCAGGCATGTCATTGTACCACCAAGGGCAAACACAAACCTCTGTTGTAGTATTAAAATGAATGGACCACAGCAAAGAATTTAATTAGATTTATTTCATCCTTCTTAGGTTTTAATACCTAAAATCCTTGAGAAATCGAACGAAAGTGACAAGATTCATGTTTTTGTGGAAGAAAAATTAAATAGGAATAAAAATATATAGGAACTGGTTGTTCTTAATCTGTAAACAGTGCATTGTAGTGTTTGTCCTCATTTTTGTTCTTTTAATCTTTTATATCGTCTCACTCTGACAGTGAAATCCGTGTTCGTTAATCAAATGAAATGCATCAAATCACGCTTTGTCTTTTACTCACAGGGCAAACTGGTGACAAATTTCGCTGGAACCAGGAAGTTGTTCCCGACGGTGGAAGCTGCCTCCATGTAATCACGATAAAAGGCTAAATATCAGCTCCTCATTAAATATTAGCCTTCTGTATAACAACATGTGCAGGATTATGGAACAGTCATCGTTTCAGATATGGATGACGCTGATGCTGTCAGTAACTGGCGTATTGGACTCTGCTCTTGAAGTGGGATGGGTCACAAGTGCATGAAAGCTCATTAGCGATGAGTCAGGGATGTGTGGTGAGAGTCAGGCCCACAGATCTGCAGGAGGTGAATGAAACAATTAGGTTTTGCTGTGGGAGTGCTAAAAAACACATATTTCCTTCTTCTGTAAAGATAGCCTGCAGACGTGTCATGATTGGTGACTCTCATTGACTTTTTTTTCCTCCCCGTCTTCACCCAGTAGCCCTGAAAATAATTTTTTAGTTGCATCAGTGAGTAATACGCCCTACTTTGTATGATGTTGTTACATCATCCTGGATATATTGCATACTTTTTTCTCATCTGAAACCCAGTTTTCTTTTAAGACATTATATAACTACATAGTCTCTGACCGAGGTTTCTGATAAAGCCAAAGAAAGGTGTTGTACACGCCGCAGCTACCTGTCTGTCTTAAATTTGACCTCACTGCTGAGAACACCACAAGCCGAACTCAACCATCTCTAACACCGAAACCATAAATCTGATGTTTGCCCAATTGTAAACTGTAAATAGAGCAGGGGTAAAATAGTAATTAATTATAATAGCTTTTAATAACAGCAATAAAAATAATATTTCAATTATACCATGAATAAAACATTTAAATATTTAAATAAGTAGCTTTATAACTTGAATGATTTTCTCATTGCAGTAAATTCATCAGTGCTTCTCAAAGACTTCCAAAACCTATTGGTTTGGGGAGGGCATTTTAGAATATATTAAAATGGAGGGGCTATGCTTTTGTAACAGGGTCAAAGTCGTTTAAACAGTCAGACTCCCACCAGCTTCTACGCTAGCTGTCCCAGCTTGTATGAGGGAAAGGAGCCATTACTGGAGGACCCCTTTCAGCTGTAAGCTCCTCACCAAGGGCCTTTCCAAGCTGGAAATACAGGGGATGTATTGGACTGACCAAACCCCTAGCTGTGGAGCCCTCTGTAGTGTACCAACTTCATCGCAGATCAGTTTCCATATCCACTAACATTTCTCTCCCATCTACATCAAACTGTTTCACTCATTTACCAGAGAATGTTCATGCATGCAGGGCAGTCTGTGTATTCTCTTAACGCTGTTACTCTATTGTCAGCGTATCAAGCTGAAATCCTGGAGGAGAGGGCTGCCAGCTGAACTTGGGGTCAACTAACCCCGTGTTGTGGGATGGTCTGTGAGGTTAACGGACTTATCCAGAAGAGCTGTCCAGGACAGTGGGCGTGTCGTGGGTAAACGGGCCCTATGGCTGAACCTTTCAGGCCTGAGGGACTCCCAGAAGGCAGAGGTCATGGATGCAGCTTACGACCCGATTTGGCCCAGCCTCGGAGTAGATGAGGGAGAAAACAGGAGGCTGAGAACTTGAACCTCTGCCTGCCATGCAAATCAAATCCCCCTCTTGCACAGGGACCCAGACCTGGGTTTAAGGCTGCAGCAGCATGGGGGAGGCAGGGTAGCTCAGCTCAGCAGGTATGCTGTTTGTTCAGCTCTCTCATGTTCAGAGAGAGGAGACTAAGGCAGAAATCAGTGTCACCCACCACTAAATGGGTACCAATGTCACCAAACACTCACCACAATTATGTGCCCTATTATGCCCCAGTTTGTCCATTTGGAAAGAATAAAAATAAAGGATGCATTTCTGCAGCCGGGCATGTTGCAAAGGGCAGAATGCACCCCACAAAAAAGATAAAAAGTAAACACTTCTTAATCTTCTTCATCTTAATTATGTTGATCAGCAACAAGTCAAAGCCAAAAATAAGAACTGAAAGATGTTTAGATTAAAAAAAAGCTAAATACTTGAAAAATTCCAGTAGAGCAATGTCATGTTCATTATCAAAATTATTCCCGGATCCTAAATTGCAGCGTGAATAATAGTTGTAGGATCGGGTTAACCAATTCAACACTTGTTCTAATTCCTTAAAACATGTTTAGAAAAGAAATGTTGAAATATTATTTTGCGAGGAGCCAAAAACCTGAATCACTTATGCAGGAGAAGATATGTGAAGTTCTCAATGTTTAATACACACTATCTGCAAATGGAGAGATAGCAGGAAACAGCTGGAGGTCTTAAAATGTTCCACAGACTTTGTTTTATCATTTTGAATGAGCCCTGTCAGGAGTTATTTTAGGACAGGAAGTGATATTCGTTTGGTGATCGCACCAAGGCTTACGGCTCGTCAGATGTAACTTTTGTTCCAGACTTCATCGAGACGAGATGACTGTTGAGGGGAGATTACTGAACGCCTCGGTGTTGACCTGGGGATTCCTTCCATGGTCATTGCGGAAGTGCTGAAATGTGCAGATGCAAATGAAACGGCAGAGCCAGCCGTCGAGAGCAGCGGCGCCGTGTGAATAAGAAGTAGGAGAAAAGTTTAGAGAGGAATATCCAAGGTTTTAGATGAGTCTGAAAAGATGCCACCAGAACTTCTTCCTCTTTAGGGGGTTTTCTCCAAGCTTGCTGAAAAAAATGGAAGAAAAAAAATCCCCCACTCTTGTGGTTTGAAGTGCAAAGTTAACAGTTTTCCTCAGCCCCCCTCCAAGGCTTGTATAGTCTCTCCTAATCTTTTTTAATATGTCAAAGGCTTTCTTGAGAGTCTCTGTGAATTTTCACACTTAAGTTGTTTGCAAAGTCAGTTTGAATTATCGTATAGAGTGAGGGTTAACTCTTATGAAGAGGTAGGGGAAAACTTTTATAAAAGTAAATGTTTTTTTTGTATCAGCAGTAAGATGCTGGAAACACAGCATGCACTCACAGGGCTGTGTCAGCCTCTGCTTCACACTAAAGAAGGTTCTCCTAATTTGAGACAATTTGACCATGTCTTACCAAGTTGCGGAGGTTACGAAGAGAGTAATGGAGTCAGTGTTCAGTGTGAAGAGAGGAAAGAAATAGTAAAAATGATAAAACATCAAGATTGTAGAGGATGAGACAGAAGTAAAGAAATGTGCTAGACAAAAGTTTTGAGAAAAGTCTGTTGGGTTTTTGTCAGAAAGAGAATTGACTGTTTGAGGCTTCATTGACTCACGTTTTGTTTTGCCCCTGGCTTCACATTTCTAACACACCAAGCTGCAGAGTATAAACTATAACACCTCTGCAACTGTCGCCGTACTGAATATGCCAACACTTCGCATGATGGAGGGTGAGAACATTCGTGTTCACCCGACATCCTTTTTCTTGGTGTCATCACTCCATTTTATGAGCATTGAAGTCATTAGATGCTTCTTTGTAGTCATCATTTCAGACTGTTTACAGATGGGGGTTTTTCGAGACTGTAAGACATTCATGTTATTCCTGTTGAATCACTTCATTTAGTAGGAGATCATTTTCATTAAAGTCCCAGCAGTTCTCAGCTGATCGAAAACCTCCATCAGCTTGTTTCTGTTATCTTCACACAACAAAAGAATCAACTGGTCCTGCTCAGGATTTTATGTTTGGTTTTTTAGTACATCTGAAGTTATTTTGTCTCCACTCATATTTTCAAAAAACTCTAAACAGTCTGTAACTCTCCCTAAGCCAGGATATTATACTGACCTTTGCTGACCAATTAAAGACATACCGCAGAGTTTAGATCGTTTGGATTTTCTTCCTCCACACTGACATTTTGGCTCTAATGTTCCCCATTTAATTAATATTAACATGCTCAGAAAGGGGCGATTCCATTCACTTAATGTAATTTGTGGAAAATGCACCATGACATTGTAATTATTTTGAGGGGGCCAATTTGCATTTCCAGTGCCGTTCAAACTAAATGCTACTGTAGGTTCTAAGGCCTCAGAGATAAATTAATAATCTCAAGTATTTAAAACCCATGAAACATTTAAATTGAGTAATATCTCTTCCTAAAGGGCATAGTAGAGCTAGTTTCCATACATATGCAGAAAGACACACTTTTTAAATAAACATCAGCTCTAATCACTGAGACAGAAATCAGAGCAGAAAAAAAGAAAATTCTGGAGCTTTTAATGTTCCTTGGGGGCTTCCCTCTGACTTAGATTAGATGGGATTTAGACAAAGTTGATAAATTTACCAAAACTTAGAATTCTCTTCATCTTAATGTGTTATGAAGATCAGTACTATAAATGGCTTGTCTGGTAAAACGTGCTGTTTCTTCCTTTTTTTTATTTGGTAGAAGGTAGTGTAGGAGCAGGGAAATCTTTGTGCGGAGCTTTGATCACCTTTGAGCGGAACGCATTTGAAATTGTTGCTCTGCCCCAATTCAGAGGACAAGACTACAAGTGTTCATTTTTGTTCCTGTAGTGTCACAAATTTAGTAATTGACTCTGATTTTTGGCTGCAGGCAGTAACCTAATAAGGCCATCCAAGGTTAATGATAGACCTTTTTTAGAATGGCTGAACGTCTGACACCAATACGAGCTGGTGAAAAACACTTATTACTTACATGAGAGACACTCGGGGCAGAAGCCTCTGACATCTCAGTAAAGCATTGTTGTACTGACGTTTATGGCTACTGTGTTTAATTTTGTCGACTAATTAGGCATTAGATCATAATGCAGACAGGATCTCAGTGAAGGACTGGCTAAGGTCTCTTCCCAGGAGCACCAGCACTACAAATATAAGTGATTTACCATCTCTCCTGTTCAAGCTGCTAGTGTCAGCAAAAATATTGTCTGCCACAGCCAACCTGCTGTCTTTACCAAGCATTTCTTATTGTCTCTGTTCTTGCTTTATTAGCTGTAGATTAGGTGAAGTCATGGAGCTCACAACCCCTCTGGTGTTCAGGTAGCCTCAGCACCATGGAGGGATAACACTGTATGAGCATGAACCACAGTTTCAGAAAAACAAACTGTTGAATAAGTTCTGCCTCTTTCTGATTTCAAAATGTTTTTTTTATTAGATTCACACCTCCTCAGATTGACACACTTTAGTCCAAAGTTTAGGCTTTACAAACTTTATAATTTTTAATTAACTAGCTAGATTAACCTAGGACAGTGATTCTTAACCTGGGGGCACCAGAAAACACAGAAGGCCCCATAACCACGTCTGCTCAGACCTTTAGTCATGCACCTTAGTCATGTTTGTAAACTGGTACTTTTTCTTTCTGCTAACTTTCAGAATGTTGCATTGTCAGCGGGCTCCACCCCCAACGCCCCAGTGACTGGTTACAAGCGGATGGTCATTCCAAACCAGCCACCTCTAACTGCTACAAAGAAGTCCACACCCAAACCTCAAACGTCGCCGGGAGTCTCGACTGGCACACCTCCACCCCCAGTCAGCCCAGTTGCCAAGCCTCAAGGCCCCATGGCTCCACAGCCTGTTCCTGCTTCTTATACCACAGCGTCCACCCCAAGCCAGCCCACCTTTAATGTCCAGGTTAGGTCAGCCCAGCCCGGCCCCCAGCATCAAGCGCCAGCTGGGCACCATTTTGGCCAGCAGCCGATTCGCAGCCCAGGACATGTGCAGTACATGCCGGCCCAGCCAAAAGGTCCCAGTTTTGCTTATGGACCACCCCAGCCTGGTTTTACCCCAATGGGTCAAGAACATCACCATCCAGGAGGACCACAAGTGGGTGGAGTAACTTCCAGAAGACCAGATCCGATTCCATCCCAAACATACCAGCCTCCAGGCCCCAAGAAAACCTACATAACAGATGTGCCCTCTAGTTTGGCTCCATATCCCTCTGGACAAGCTGTTCCACCAAAGGTAGGAATGCCTTTTCTCATCATGGACCAGTCCTACTTGTCATTTATCTTGCATATTGTGGATGGAAAAAAATCCTTGACTGTTGCCATCAAAATTTTTCCTTCTCCAAGTTATTTTCAGTTTTTGCTTTTCTTCTTAAATGAT
This sequence comes from Millerichthys robustus, assembly GCA_034783495.1. Classification (NCBI taxonomy): domain Eukaryota; kingdom Metazoa; phylum Chordata; class Actinopteri; order Cyprinodontiformes; family Rivulidae; genus Millerichthys; species Millerichthys robustus. Next base: position 16,206,857 of record JAVKLF010000083.1, read on the forward strand.
GGCAGAAAACCTGAGTAGCTCAATCATCCATCATCTCCTGACTCCTAAGGTTCCACTAGATCAGATGGGATGTTTAGTCTCTAAAATCTTTCCTGTGTGTTTTCAGGTCTGACATCTGTGACATACCTAATCTGATAGGTGTCCTGAGTATTTTTCATTTACTTCAGCTGACTTTGGTCTAAAGCTTCTATAAAATTTTGTGGGATAATTCAAAAAAATCAAAAGCAATTAAATCCCTTGCTTAAACTAAAATGAAATTAATGAAAATGAAATTAATGTTTAAAGGGAACCCCGACTAGTTGTAACATTACACATTATTTGATAAACATTTAATTTGACTATAACAGAAATGCTGTAAAAAATACTGTAAATAACATGGCGATGTCTGTTTCACAATATATTAGAAAAAATTTTAAAAGCTAAAGCTAAGCAGTGTTTTTTGTCTCGTTTTTATTGTTGAAGAAAATAATTTCCAATGTTACGAGTCGGGGTTCCCTTTAAGGTTTAAAGATTTGTGATGATTTCTTTCTGGTACATCTAAATAAGTAAAATCACAAATTGCTTTAGATTTTTCATTTCTGGAATCGTAAACATGACCCCATTAACCAAAGTTAGACAAATCACTTATTCTCTGTCTTTAATAGAAAAGGACACGCTGAATTTGAAAAGCTTTTTTGTTCAAATGTGTCTTTTAAAAAAAAAAACGTCAAAACAAATGAGAACAAAATCCAGAATCATAGTTTCTTTTTTCTGGGCTTGTTCTTTGTTTGAAATATAATTATTTTTCTTTAGTTATTCAAATCAAGACGTATTAAATATTTCTTATTGCAGTATTTTTAAAGCTAAAGCAGAGAGGGAGTGTCGAGTTTGTTCTCAGTGCACAATTAAAAAAAACATAATTATATGGAAATAAAGACAAAATCTTTTAATGTAGGACAAAACACTACAAGACCCTGAATTCAGTTCTTTATATATACTTTTATTTTAAGGAATGGATGTAAAACACTGTCATCTCTTAAACCAGGGTAGTTAGAGAGTGCTATTCTAATCTCAAAATATCCAGCCTTCAACAATCTCTGGAAAGTGAAAGACCCTTGAGCTTTCTTTAATTCAAGGATTTTATGCTGGTTCAAAATACAATCTGGGCCTTTCAACCGCAGGGAATAACTCATCAAGGACTGTACTTTACTAAATACAAATTAACTTCAACATTGCAGCAAGTATCTTAAAAATAAGTCTAATTAAATTTGCTCAAAACAAGGGTCTGCATTTTGCTTGAAAAGCCTGCGTTGGTCCCAGTTTGATGCATTATTAAATAAACAAAAGGTGGCCTTTTAGAGATTTGTAGGAATCTCTTTGATTTCAGATAAAAGCAACTTGCTAATTTTACAGACATGGCATCTACTCTTTATGTATATATTTGTCTTCCTTTCCCAAGGACATTCTGAAGCAAGGTAACGAGTTCAGTGCCGCCACTCCTTCTGCTTTATTTAAAGGCTTTGGAGCATATCGGGTAACACGACGCTCTATTTACACCGATTTAAACTGAAGCGCGTTAAAACTGACCGTGGTGTCACTCATCCTGTTGGACTTTAATACAATATGTCAACCACAGCTCTAATTAGTCTTTTTATGTCCGATATAACAAATCTGTAATGTCCAAAACCCCTCAGTCTTTTTATAATAGCCAGATTAGAATGAAAACAAACTGTCAACTTTGCCTTTATGACCAACACTCTGCCTGACCCGGAGTTGTGACATGTTCATAACCTTTTAGAAATCATGTAAAAATAAAAAAACGTGTTGTGGTCCTAGTAATCAAACGTGAAAGCAAACCAAAACAACCAATTAGAAATAACTGTTTACATCATTTTGTTACAATAACCACAGATTATCTCAGCTTTTTCTGTAAAATTGTGATTTTTTTTTTCTTTTATGACTTTGTCAGTTTGTGACTATGATTGAGAACTTTATTAAAGGGATCATTTTCTATAATTGTGGGTATTTAAAGAAGGTCAGAATCATTAGAAGCTTCAGATGAACTGTTTTGGATTAAATTAAATGATCTGGACTTGCTCTGATCAGCCTTCTCTGCACTCTGCTTCACCCCCACGTCGCTCTCTGAAACCCAAACCAAGTCAAGGTGGAAAAGCAGCTTCTTTCACCCCTTACAGGGTGCTTAGTTTCACAAATCCAGCAGTACTTGATCTCCCGCTGCAGTCCCCAAAAATTAACAGACTTTATGGCTGTCGATTAGCACACAAATTTCCACGAAGCTCTCTGTCTTTTCCGAAAATGGCAGGAAGACTAAGCTGGATGCTATCTCGTGTTGGAGCTTGAGTGATGTTTGACAGGGGGAGGATTATTTTTAAACTGCTCAATCTCTGCAAACCGTAAAAGACCCCCGGAAGCTCAGTGGTAGTTTCAGATGTCAAACATGTTTAAATATTGTGACATTTTCTGCCTTCCAGTTTTGCCTACGTTGTCTTTTGACCTCAACAAGACCATTTGCATATGGTGTCTGCAGGAGGTTTGGAATACAACCCATTAAACATCTGTTTCCTTTATAAAGACCAGCTGAACAGGCGTTATAATGGAAAGTCCTTAAAAACTTACGAATTTTTGTGTACATCTGTAAGATAATCACTTTACCCATTTTTACCTTTAAGTTATTATATTTTAGATAAAAAACAAGTTAACTTTGTTTTATCAGTTTGGAGGCTTTTGTTGATGTTTGTGAAAGTCACCGTCAATAAACATTCAGTGAAACTTAAGTAAACGACTAGAATAAATATGCCTATTTTGCTTTTCTTTGTCATTTTGTTTGACATTTCTCTCCAAATAATGGTCTTTTTCTTGTTTAGTCATATTGATCTTTAAAAGCACACAGTATGGCATGTTGTGTTCCATAAAGTAACACGGTTTTACCACAGCGAAGCAGCAAAGACAAACCTCAATTTAAACTCGGTTTGGTTGTTTACAAATGCTCTAATTAAGCTGACTAATTCTTTCAATTGCTTCATTCTCGCCACAGGTTCTAACCCTCAATTCCGATTTTTTTGCGTGAACATAATAACATAATATTTTAAATGCGACTTCCATCAGACACCACTGTGAATGCTCCACATCATGGATGAGAGCCGCATGCGCAGAAGTCGTGACGTCACATTCAGCGCGCTGTTTGAGCGTAAATGTGCCTTTCAGCCACGGCTTGTTACTGTGACATACTGTATTTTCCAGACCATAAGGCGCACATAAGTCTTTTTTTCGGTCAAAAATCGGCACTGTGCCTTATATTCCGGTGCGCCTTATATATTAATTTTGATTGTGCTTACTGACAGATTTTATTTGGTACACAGCGTTTAAAAATAAACGCGGAGAAAAATGTTTTCGTATGAGTTTTGAAAAGTACAAAGCCGCACCGCCGCTTCATTGCCTTTTGGAGCATTACGGCTATCGTAGTCAGGGGGACGGGGGGCTCACGGAGTAACACGTGCTTCAACATTCCGGTGTTATTATCGCGTGCAATAAAACCATAAAATGGCGCCCATTAAGAGACAGGCTTACCAAGCGGATTGCAAACTCAAGGCTATCAGTCACGCTGTAGAACATGGGAATAGAGCAGCTGAAGAAACATTCACCAAGACAGGAAGGCAAACCCGGGCGAGTTACGCCACTATCTGCCAACGGATCGTGGATCACATGCTTGATGCTGAAATGGCCCAGCTGTTTAACTCGGACAATGACCGTTTTGTTTAGCTTAATATGCCTTTATAACAGGAGGTGCTTTATGTATGAAAATAGACCCGTTCATTGATATCGGGCTTTATAATCTGGTCCGCCTTATGTATGAAAAAGAAAAGGAAAATAGATCTGTTTATTGATACTGCGCCTTATAATCCAGTGCGACTAATGGTCTGAAAAATATCGTAAATCCTTTGTGTGTGACGTCATCTTCTCAGCCGGTTGTCGTAAATTGTGAAACTATTTGCTGACCCCTTAACGGGGAAAGAAAAGGTCAGCAGACAGATTTGGCAGCTCAGTACAGATTACCAGAGAGGATTGTTTTGTAGTGCAGTTCTAAGTGGCTTTAACGAGACCAGGGCATGTTTTCTGTGATCATTTCTGGATAGACGCACCTAGAAACAAATCACACTTGTTCAGTGCCCACCTTCTACAAACAAATCAATTCATTTTCTTTAATATTTTGAAATCTAAAGAAAGAATTTAGAGCAGCAGCAGATTTCTGATCTAGTTTCCCTGCTTCCACAGCTCCATCAAGCCTCACCACCGAGAGCTCATCTACAGAAATGTTTCCTTTGTCTTCTCTACAGTCTTACAGACTTTCCCCCCAGCAACGTGAAATAAATACTTCCTGAGAATGTCTTAAAGCTGCTTTCTATTTTTACCAAACCATACAATGGTAACATCAAAAAAAGTGTACGTGCTTTTTTTGCCATTCAAATGCCACTACGTTTAAGATTCTGTTTCTTCTACAGCCACGTACACTGGAGCTTTCAGAGAATTTGTACCATCAAAATAATCTTTTGTGTGTGTGTGTGTGTGTGTGTGTGTGTGTGTGTGTGTGTGTGTGTGTGTGTGTGTGTGTGTGTGTGTGTG
>JAVKLF010000083.1:16211891-16247833 GCA_034783495.1 Millerichthys robustus
TGTGTGTGTGTGTGTGTGTGTGTGTGTGTGTGTGTGTGTGTGTGTGTGTGTGTGTGTGTGTGTGTGTGCGTGCACGCGCGTGCAGGTAATGCATCTAAGTGTATAATTAGAACATATTCCTGGCATTTTCTCAGTGATATTGTCTTGACAACCCAATTAAAAACAAAATTAATATGATTTTCTTGTTTCTTTGTAAGCATACCCACTCATTTTTGAGTTTTTATAATATAAAAAATTATACCTGTGAGTTTCTCCGTCCTCCTTACTTTTTTTGTTGTTTTGTTTTTAACTTTCATACCCATTTGCCTCTAAAGATTAAATCAGTTGGTGATTGTTGCCAGTTTTAGTCAAATCTGTCCAGTGGCTGATGAGAATTTCTTTTTTGCTAATAGTCAGACACACATATAGGCAGTTACATGATCACCCACACTTTTTCCTTTGTGGGGAGAGAGAAAAAAATGTATTTGTAGGTGTTCTGACAGACAGGCCCTTATTCATAAAAAGTAGGTATTTAATAGATAAATATTTTGTATATCCACAATTTCTGTGAAATATTCACCCAGAAATCTCTCTTTAGGAAACTCAAACATCATACAGTAAACGTTTGGTTACATTTTTTGCATTTCTTGGAACAAAAAGGGCATTGCAGAATATTTTAATGTAAAAAATACTTTTAAAGGCCACCCACTTTATTGTAGTTTAGAATGTAAACTGACATTTGAGTCTGTGCAATGGTTCAGTAGCAGGCCACAGTGAAGCTCCGCCTCCGACTCTTTGAGCTGCGTGAAACAAAAGTCCATTTGGTCAGATCAGTTAACAAGAGTTGAGCCTTCTAACGGTGTGACACACATTCTTGTCCCTCGTATCACCAGAAGTGATTACATCTGTGAAGTAGGTCGAACTGTGTTGGAGATCACTCTGACCCAGCTGGCAGACCTCACAGACGAGCTGCTGGCTGTGATTACTGGTGCGCTGATGGTCGTGTTGCTAAATGACATGGGGTGTGTTGGTCCACACAGGATCTGTTTACCGGCTGCTTCATAAACTAAAGGTCAGTCCACTGGACCCGATCCTGATGACCTGTCATTTAAAGTGGATCTCTTTATTGCGTTGACACGTCAGAACTTCTATTCAGTTTATTGATTAGGATCTTAATTGGCTCCTAAACAAATTTCAAGCACAAATATTTGAACTACTAGAATGTGATGTTTACGTGTGTGGGTTTTTATTTTTTATGGATTGTTTTATTTGCTGTTGTAATAAACATTTTTTATGCACTTGCTTTATAAAAGTTTTATTTTTTTTTTTGCTCAGGGCAACAGATGAAGCATAGCCGTGGTGCTGACGCCAGCACATTTAAATTCTTGCACTGTGCTTTTAAATATTCTTGGCGCAAAAAGCAAAATATGTGTGTTTGGTAGATTGTTTCTTTGTTGTAACATTACGATAAAACAATATTGATATTATCGTGATGTACACGTGATCAATATCAATAGAAAATATGACAACATGTTGATAAATTCACTGAACTCTGATCCAGAACCGCAAGGCATTCTGGGAGATGTAGGCAGAAGAAAGGTTTTAGCTGCTCAACCTCTCACCGCCCTGCCAAGCAAGTTTAGTGTCATCAACTAACGTACTCTTTGATAAGCTAGCAACAACCCGCTGCACAAGGTGCGCAGCAGCAGTTTCATGTTTCGCCTCAAAAAAAAGAATGACATGGAGCTAAAGGAGAAAATGAGCACAACAGCTGGAGAGGACTGTTTGGATAAAAGAGGAAAGGTCACGTCAGCAGTTTGCCAGTATTAATCAGCCTTTCTTCTCCTGGTACTCATTTCAAGTAGGTAAAACAATAAAACTAATCAATAATTATCGAAATCGATTAATGCGAAAGGCCTATAATGCGATACATATCGCCCAGCCCAAATATGTTTCAGTAAGAGGAACCCAACTTTACTGTGAACCCCCCCAGTTTGTCGTAAAAATAAATAAAATGATGTCAGCGCTGATATAAACTTTTGTTCATTTGAACTCGAGTTCACTCAGATACTGAGCTTGTCATTTAGGTTTATTGTTGTTAGTTGTTGAGCCACTGGTTCGCTCTCCCACTACATCAGAAGTGTTTGTCACATTTCGGTTCATAAATAATCCCCCTTCATACCCCTCTGAGATGAACAGCTCAGCTGGTAAATTATCGGCCCGATCAATATCTGTCATTGCATTTCAGCGAGCCCCAGCAGTGTAAAATATCTGAGGAGTGCATTTTCTTCTCCTCGCAGCTCTGCGATGAAGAATGTGTCCCCTACGTCAGGTTATTCAGTCGTTTTAACTTGGTCAGTTTGGGATGTTGTTCAGTTTCTCAACTCTTAATCCAAAATAACCATTAGAAAGCACTTCCTGCCCTTCTTTCTTGACCGGAAAGTAATCTGAAATTGTTGTAAAAGTTATTTTACCTCCTCAGCTTTCATGCTGCAGCATATCCGATCTATTCCATTTATTTTTTTGTTATAACATTTCTATCTTTTTTTAGCACTTGTGTAAACTGTCTGCTCTGATAATGTATTCACCCAAGCATATTAGCCACTCCTCTTCATTAAGTGTGGCTCCTGCTGAGCGTAGTCCCCTCGTAATCACCCCACACAAACAAGTTTCATTTTAGTCTTGGCTGGAACTTTTCTTCCTCCCTCCCCACGCTCCTCACATCCTGTTCCTGTCCACAAATGGGAGTTTTTATTCCTCTCCTGAGTGAAAACGTGTGCATTTTCTCAACTATTTTATCCTTTATTGTTTTTTTCTGCAAAGTAGTAAGCGTCTCGACGCGGATCGGCCTCTGTATTGTTGGCTGTGGCATTTCAGCTGCATCTGTGTTTCAGATAAACTATGCAGCTGTTTAGAGAGGGTTATATTATGGTTTACCCAGGAGGTGGAATTACACAGGAGGTGGACAGCGCTGTGTGTTACAAAAGGGAAGCACGTGTTGCCAGGACATCGATTTGAGGAGATGACCTGTATGAGTCTTCATTACGTCCACCACATGGGCTTAAATATAGCTTCAGGTGGCCACATAAAGAAGCAGCAGGAAAAATCCTCTAAACTCTCACCCAAAACCAGGAAAACCTGCATCCTGTTTAATATGTACTTTGCTTTGTTGTAATGATACACAAAGGGATGTCAAATAAGTTTTATCTCAGGCCCAACAATTTGTGCAGTCATTTGTCGTGGTTGTTGTTTTTTTTTTTTGTTTGTTTGTTAGCTTTTTTTTAAGATTGCTCGTGGCACCCTGTTCCTCACTCTCAGATTTTCAAATATCTGTTTGGAGAGTGTGGGGGGGGATGTGTCACTTCTGAACAGATGACCTAGTTTTTATGCACGCACCATTATACACACCGAAAGACCGCTCTCCATACGTCGCATGTCTGCGAACGCTCTGAAGTCGACTTCTTTGTATAAATTCAGTTTAAAGCACAGATTAAACTGGCTGTGAAAAATGTCAGTTATGGAATTGGTTAATTTTTAATTAATGCTGGCTGCTGTGTACACAGCTGCTCTACAGTTGACTATTACTATTTTTTTCACAGCATTTAATTAGAGCTGAAACAGCATGACCTATTTTGTTTGAAGAAAACGTATATTTTGTCTGTGCCTCCTCCAAATGTGGCCCTGAGCTTCATTTGCAGCTCTGTAACGCTATGCAGATTATTCCAACCTGTTTCGAACCAAAGGCAGCAAATTCATCAACTGTATTACGTAAAGCCACAAACAGATTTATATTCTTCCTCTTGTATTGTTTGCATGACAGCCACCAATAAATGTAGCTATAGGAAATGTGACGAGAGAAAATTTGTTTTGCTTTACCTGGCAAAACCTGCTGTGTCATTCAACGCCATCAATCTAATTTTGGCCCGTCAGCCCTGTGAATGAGTCATCATCAATGATGAGGTGATGTCAGCGTTTCCCATGAAGATGCTCTGCTGCCTCACATGAACTCCAAAATATAAAGACGAGTCATGACACTGGGTTTAAGCAGCATCCGGTGAGATAAATGCCTCAAAACCATTTTTAACCCACAAAATAAAGGTAAAATAAGCTCGCTGCATTTCCTGCACTGTGTAAATCAAGACAGAATTTATATGTATAATTTGTCTTAATAAGAGTTTCAAATTGGGCAAATACAACCTCTTGAATCTTGTTATTTATCAAACAACTCAGTGGATGGGGAAAAAAGTTCATCTTTACAGCTTCCATAAAAAAAGTATCACCCAGAGGCTGCTGAACCCAATAAGAGCACCTCTATAACAGCAGCACGCTTGGTTTTAAATAGGACTTTGGAAGAATGCGTTGACACACAAGTAGGACTGTTTACCGTTTAAAGGAGTTACGGAAACCCTGAGAACTCCATCTCAGACTCTACAGGTTAATGCGAGAAATGTTTGTTGTACGGATACAGTACTTTTATGAAAAGGAACTGTTTAAAAAGGTTGCCAAAAGAAAGCCTCACCTGCCTAAAGGAACCACTTAGGTTTTAACAAACTGCAAGACCTTTCAAACAATATCTTTTGGACAGATGAGACCAAAGTAGAGAGATTTGGCTTCAATGTGGAGGTCCAACTCATGACATCACAAGCAACTCATTCCAAATGTCGAAGGGGTGATGTTTTCAAATTGTTTTTCAGCCACATGACCTGGACACCCTGCAGTCATTGAGTTGCCTGTGGACCAGGGGTTTTTGGAGTCAAACGCGAGGCCATCTGTCAGACAGCTAAAGGTTGAACTGAACCAGGTCACGATGAAACAAGACGATCACAGAACGCAGTGTTGTATTTCTGTTTGATACAACCAATATGTCACGTTCTGTTGTTTATATGACCTGGTACCTGTCTGGTACACGAGGCCCCTGGTCCTAAAATCAAAGAGTTCATCTGCACAAACAGGTTGTGTGCTCCAGGTTCCATGTACTGTATACATCGGGATGTGTCAAAACGAGACACGCACAAAAGTGTGCTTAAAAATACTCCAATGTTGTGGTTACCACCACGCAAACATTTTCAGTTGAACATATGAGACTGAAACTCAAACAAAAATACTCAAATATGGTTTAGTGTTCCTTACTGTATTTAAACAAAATGTTTCCCCCTGAGTTTGAGCATTTATACTTTAAACCAGAACCATGAAACCGGAACCATACCAACCACACATCCAAAATGATCCAAAGAACCTCTGTTAAATCTAAACTGTAATGTTTATTGTATGTAAATATAAACAGACATTGGTGACTACACATAAAAGCATGAAATTCAAGTGAATTTTCTAATCATTCTGATTGCAAAGAAAACTGTCGGATCAGCAGATTAATTCAGAACAAGTCACATGACACAAGGCGTCCCACCTTTATTTAATCTTTTGGTTACTTTTCTCTGACAGCCACAGCTTCACCCACACGTCACGCCTCTTTTTTACACCCCACTACTTAGAATTTAGAATATTTAGAAACGTTTCTGACTCGGTTTTTATTAAACTCCTTGTTCACCTGCATCTCCACGTCATATCTCCCACATGCAGGACATCATTACATCTGTGCATATTTAAATGAAGGTGTGGAAGGGAAGGTGTTTTGGTTACACTTTCGTTGGGATACCTAAAGGAAAGAAGAGCAGAAACATGCACAGTTTGATATATCGAAATATTTTTGAGAGTACGCACTTTTCCAGTGTGGTCCCTACACCAACTTTCAGTATAAAATCTGATGTTATTTGATACATGAAACCCCAGGTCATTTTTATTTTGCTGTAATACATAAAACCTTAAAACTGAGAGTTTTTATTTTTCACACGACTTTTTGTTTCTAGACACAAACGGGTGCCCACAACTCTGAAAGGATTGTGTGATTGATCCTTTCATTGTTTTGGTAAAATAAACTTCTCTAAGCTGCTATAATCAGTCATTTAGTGTTGCAGCAACAAAACCTTATTTTTAGATATTTCCAATCCAACAATAAAGATTCAGTTCCTCATGAACCTTTACTAATGCAGTGGTCCATTTGCTGTTGTTGTGCTTATCATTACTCCTTAATAACCAGTTTTCCCTCTTTTTATAGACCCTCTGACCATTTCAGATAATAGCATTGTGATTTAAAAAAAACAAAACAAATAGATGTCAGACTTTAAGCTGACTGAAGCGTCTCTTTTAGGAGCCTGAATTAAAGCTGCAGCTCTGTTGACAGTAAAAACCATTTTCTATTGTAAAGTCCATCATTTAATCTGTGGATAAATATGACTGGGTGGGTGTGATTATGTCTTCTTCAGTTTGTGCTGATTCTGCAGGGCACGTTGAGCTCTTATTAAAGGTAAGACGGATGCGTTTGGTTTGAGGAGCAAATGGAACAAAAGCTCTGCGCAGTTTAGTGACAGCTACATGTTTAGAGACACAACGTATTGTTGTTCAGCTCTTGTCTTTCATTGGATTTTTTTTCTCTCCCTTCCAACCACGTGCAACTCACGATGTTTCTCTCAATCTCATTGTCTTTGCTTGTTGCATTTGGACTTGGCAGGAGAAAAAAAAAAACTAATTCATTTAACTTTCTGCACAATTATTCCAATCTCAATCACTAGTTTAGCTTCCTAGAAATAAACTCATTCATTTTTGTAAGACTTTATGTTCTGCTCACGTTTCTTTAATTAATCAAATTAATGCCAGTGTATTGAGACAAACCGTGTCGGCCACAGAACGGAGATGAGAAACCCGTTGTTCTTTCTCTTTCCAGAATTCAGAAATTGTTGATGTATGCTGTGAGTAAATGTTTTAATCAACCTATTATTTTAGATTTGCATAATTTAATATTCACTCCTATTAGGCTATGTTCACACTGCAGGTAATGAATGGGATTTTTCTTTAAGTTTTGTTTTTTTGCGTTGACGGTCACGTTATATTTTAAATGCGACCTCCATCATTTTTGTGTTCCTTCAGATTAAAGCAGAGAGATGTTGTGTGATTGCCGTAACAGAGGCAGTCGCTGATCTCTGCCAGGTTTCTTTATACAGATTTGTACGTTCTGCACTACATAGCTTCCTCTGCCCTTCTTTGTTCCACAACCTTTGACAAAAGGTGCGGCTCTGCTGACCTGAGAACAGTTGTCTCTGTCACTTTGGTGGGAGCGAGAAGGAGAAGGCCTGAGGTTTGGTTTCTAGCAGGACGTGGTGTTGTCAGGGCATCAGGTGAGAGAGTGTGTCAGGAGACCCCCCCGCTGGACTCACTCCACTCCTCACTTAATCACTTCTGACACACAGCCAATGCCACAGTGAGTGCTGCACACAGGTTTAGTCATAGATGTGGCAGTCAGGCAGTGATCAGCTCCCAGACTCTGTCAGGCTGGATTAAGTCCCACACACCAGCCGTCACTTAAACACGTTATTGTTGTTTTTGATTGTAAGTGGTCTGGCATCTGACAATGCTCAGGAAATCATCTATCTGAGGGCATTTGTTGGCCCATCAGGATGTCTTTCAGTAGCATCCCAGCTGATGAAAGAAAAACAGGCAGCGGATGACAGAAACCTATGAGCCGCTTCATCCTCAGTGTACATAACAGTGAAAAACAGGTGCAGCTGTTAACCCTCTAAATCTAAGCTTGAACTTTAATGAAACAGGGGCTGAGTGTCCTGAGGGCACAGGCAAATAATTTGCTGAATTGAGCCAGACATAACTGGAAAATCACGTCTTCAGCACGCAGAGCTGCTTTACGCCTTCCATTGTTGTCTCAGAAAAGCTGAACAGGAGCTGCAAAGCAATCATAAAGCACGCAGGGAAGCAATTTCTTTCTCTTATTCAAGTGAAAAATTATTCCATGCTGTCACAAAAGACTCCCTAACAAGGTGCTTTAAACTCTCTGGCAGAGCATTGCTGCAGGGTGGCGAAGAGTGGATAAGATACAAATGAAGCTTAAAGTCAAAAGTCTGTTTCTGGTATAGCAGCGTTTCCTTTCCTCTCCGACATGCTTTTGATGTGGAGCTAAGATTAATGGTGTTCAGTTGTCTACTTTGCTGTCTCAAATTAACAACACTAGTTGTGTGTATATAATATATATATAAAGTACTACTTTATGAGATAAAAACACTGAACAGTGTTTTGTAAGCCTCTTGTGTGTACCACATAGGACTGCTGTGTCTCTAAGAAACCTCAGGTCAATAAAGGGGACAAAACAGGAATACTGAAGTACTGAGGAGTGTTGTCTTTCATTTCCCTTTTAATTTTTTTATTTTATTTTGTGATCCTTGCTGATGGCTGAGGAGGTAAAATGTGCCAAAGAGTCCAGACCCAGCTGTTCTCTAAGGAGTGCTCCTGAGTAGCAGATGGATACTCACATTGAACGTGTTGATCCCTCAGAGTTAATGAGCCCTACGGTTCGAGCTTCTATTATCAGCAGGCAGCATCCCGAGCAGGGCCAAGTGTAAGTCATGCATCATAAAGTTTAGTCACTCCTTGATACTCGGTGGACTGTAAGCAGAGCTCAGCGTTTATCCCTGTTGCTGGATATAATTCACAGACTGGACTCATTTTACACACCCTGAGCTGTACCTTTGAATTATCACCCTTTGTTGTATTGTTAAAACTAAAACTATCCCTAAAACTCAGTTTGACGCCTGCAGTTAGTCAAGTTAATGAAGTGGAATGTGCTTATTTTATTTTTTTTTTTTTTTAAGATTTAAACCTATTGTAAAAAAAAAACAACACACAATCTTGTTATTAAAGGATTCTTTCTATTTTGGTGCCTCACAAACTAAAATTTAAATTAATTTTAACTTTAATTATAGGTAATAAATCTACACAAAAATCTCTAAAATTATTAAGTTTAGTAGGGAAAATGAATTTAGTTGAATCATTTTAAAAATATAGACTGAAACATTTGTGCAAAGATATTCACCCCCAACCATTACCTTCAGAAACCACATAATAATCAAATAAAGTTCACCTGTCAGAGTAGAGTTGCCCACCAAACCCCAGGCTGAGTAATGACTGCACTGATCAGAGAAACCTCCAGGAGGCCAAAGATAACTCTGATGGAGCTGGGTGACTCTTCTGCACAGATGGGGCCAGTAAGACCTGCTCAGAGCTGATGTTCATGGAAGAGTGACCAGAGTGCTTAAAGAAAAATACAAAGCAGGCTGTTCGGAGTTTACCAAAAGTCGTATTGGAGACTCCCCAAACGTGAAAAATGCTGTTGTGGTAAAAAAAAAAGAAGAAAAAAAACGATACTTTTGCAACTTACTATGTTAGACAATTGGTGACATCCAGTAGTGGGCCTCAGTCACAAGCAGAAATGTTAAAGTTCTTCTTTCAAAAAAATAAACCCCAGCAATTAGTACAGTCTAATCTTTTAATGCAGCATGGAAACGTGATATGTGCCAAAAAAAACTGTGCCTCATTAGTGCTTAATAAATTAAAATTCACTGCTGTAACTGATAAAAGTGACATCTGCACCCTACTGCTATTATTGTTTTACTGTGCTTGTTAGAACTGATTAAAACAGACAGGGAACACTGAAACAAACTGAAAACACACTTTCCTGCTCTCAGTCTGGAAAATGTTGCTTCGTTATTGAAATGTTTAAAATTTGGCCCTTGATTAAAATGAGCTGATTCTGCTGCACTGTTCATAAACCTTAGAGGATCGTACTCCTACTGGCCTTCTTTGAGCATGTTTACAGTGTTTGAATAATTTAGGACATCTTTACATCATTTATAAATGTCAAAAGTGACTTTTTTTTATTCAGAAGTTTTTCTCAGAAGGGTCTGATGTACTTCTTGTTTATGAATTAAAAGAAAAGTTAACCCTGTTTGCTCAATAAAATAACTTGATCAAAAATCGCCTCTGTGAACAAACATCTTAAATCAAAACAAGGACGTGTTTTGTTTTTTTTTGGGGGGGGGTTAGACCAGTACACATTTATTAAGTTTGTGCTCTTGTTAGCACGATGTTCTAGATCTTCACACTGGGTAAAGACCACTACACTCTCTGTGACCTGAACAACGTATTTGAACATGTTTGAATATCTGCAAATACTTTTACCTTTCTGTTATTTTCAGTGTTCCCGGAGATTCGATTCCTCCTTCAACTTTCTTAGACCACAGAGTGTAGCTACACACTGAGATCACATCACAATAGAACAGAATAGAACAAAAACGTTTTCATTGTCACTTTATGGCTCATACAGTGAAATTAGGAATGTATTTGTAGTTTAACACTGTATATCAGAGGTCCTCAACCTTGTTCTTTAGGACCCATTGTCCTGCAGGTTTTGGATGTTTCTCCGCTTCAACACACCTGACTGAAATGAACGAGTGATTGACGAGCAGGTGATTTAACTATTTGGATCAGGTGTGCCAAAGCAGGGGGGCAGCTAAAACATGCAGGACAGTGGGTTGCGAGGAACAGCAGGGGATTCAAAAGTTTCAGGAATACGAGACTATTTTGAAAATGTTTCTGACTGTACCATCATCTACTGACAGCATTATGCTCTTCTGTGTGCAATTATTTGTTTGTATCCGGCATGGAAAATCGCCCAATGTTCCACTCCCTCAGTGTTCCAATGATGCATTTAGGTACCGAAACATGGTATCGTTTGATTTTATGTGATTTGGTACTCATCGGTATTCGTTGGTAGACTGCTGTGTTAAGATGTCATTCTTCTGGTAATAAAACAATATAAAAGTCCATTAATAAATGACCATCATTTTAAATACACATCTCATTATTCAAAGAACACAACTGTCACGTTTATTTTGTGCCATGTTCTTCTTAGAGGAATAACACAAAAGCTCTTTTTTTTCCAGCCCTTTTTGACATTTGGACCTAAAACCACTTTTGTAATCAAATTGTTTGAAAATCAATAGCTTCGTGGATAAACTTGATCTATCACAGGGTGTAAAGGAGCCCTCATTATGTCCTCGTTAAGCATCCATAGATTAGATGCAAGCGAATAATGCTTGGTCAGTAATACCAGGATAATTCCTCTTACATCCAAATCCAAAACTATGTTTTGATTAAATCGCTCATTGACGATGCAGATTCTTATATATGACACGTCAAACTATAAAGAAATTTAAACAAAGCCAGACTGTTTGCTAATATACCCCCGACTCCCCAATGTCACAATTAGGAGCACTTCAAAGGTCAGCCCAGATTTCAGGCCACGCGGTGATATTGAAAATCAAAAATACTGTAAAGATCCGGCTGATCAGAGATGTAGGGAAGGCCATCGGAGGGTCGCTGTTTTTTGAAAAAGCTCAGCCACACATCACGCCATGAATCGAATGCAGGCCTCTGAGGGTGTCTGAAAAGGACAAACAGGCACCTGTGACGGGATTGGGGCTAGAGCCAGAAGAGAAGGGGATTCTCAGGCTCTAAGGGTGATTGGCAGAAAATGTCAAGCGCGACATGTCAGCCCGTAGCAGAGCACAGAAGGCAGATGTCAGAGAAGGCACGATAAGAACAAGGGCAGGCTTACGAGGAAATAAGGAGAGACGCCTCTTCAGAGAGTTATGTCATCGGTTTGAGGGCGTATCTCAGATTAAACCCTGGCACAGATCTCACCTCGAGTCTTTTTGTGCTCAAAGTTCATCTGAATAACTCTCTCCCGACCTATCGCCCAAACGTACCCAGCTTGAAAGGAAGATGTGCCATAATGTTTGTCCCTTTTTCTGCTTTTGCTATCATATATTTTTACAAACAGAAGGATTAGTCGGGGTCACAGTTTTTTCCCCTCACATGCTGGCACAAAGGGAAATGTGACCTTGGTTCTAGATAGGGTCAGACATGCCAGAGGGAGAACCAGACCGAGGATCATACATGGCATGTTAATTATCCTGAATTTGTTCTGTTCCACCTTGAGACAGAGCTTCAGCTTCGTTTCTGTTTGGTTTTCAGGGTGGCGCTCCCATGGCTCACCCAGAAGATGAGCTGGAACGCCTGACCAAGAAGATGCTGTTTGACATGGACAACCCTCCGTCCGAGGAGTATTTTGGTAAGAAATAAGTGTTTTTTGTTTACTTACAAGACTCTCCTCACACATGATGACAACCTCTCCATGACGTATTAGAACATGAAACTAGAAAACCTCCCTCAGTCTGAAAGTGCAGATGATGCCATCACTCTAATACAGGTACCACTCACAGAACACATCACGTCTGTTCTCGATTGTTTCATTGTTTCAATTGCAGTTGTTTCCCAGGACAATGAGGCTATAATATTCTCATTACTCTCAAACCCATGGTGGACCCATCAGGCCAACATAACTTACCGGAAAACCTCACCAAAACCTACCAAAGACCAGCCTGATTCTGGATGATTTGTTTTTTTTACATAACAGCAGGGTCAAAAAATAAAACATGATTAAATCTACAGCTGATATCAGCTGAGCTTCATCCATGTTGGATGTGTTTGCTCTGTATTGGGCAGGAGCTGATTGTAAGCTCTCCTGCTCTTGATTTGAACCAAACAACACTTTCTTCTTTAAATAGACTTGCATTTTCAGCAGGAAGTGTCACTTCTCATATTATTGGCCTCCTCGTAATGGTAGCCGTGACAGGTACGTGTAGAAACTGCTTTTAGGAAAAGAAAGTTAATACAAAGCTGGTTTCATGGATTCTGTTAGTGACCCACAGACTTGGTGTGGGAACACCAAAAAGTTGTTTTTAAAAACGTCTTGAGGCTACAGTGGGAACGTGTGTATGATTTAAAGAAGCTACGTTTTTATTTCGACCATTTATTTTACATTTATCTAGAAATGGAAGCCGCCAGTCATTCAGATATTCAGGTAGAGACCAAGAAAGATTCCTTTCTCATGAATAATTTAGGCTAAAAGAAAGGCTTTGGGCCAATGAAACATCCAGACTTTAGGTGGATATTAAGACCTAACATCTCACCTGTTGTAGATACCGTTTTAAAAATGTCTGTTTTGTTTGATTGTCCACATTTTTTTAACAAATCACTTATTTTCTGTTTTAAGCACTAAAGATTTAATTTTCCTCCCATCTGAAAATAAATAACTGCCAGGATTAAACAAAACAGCAGTTTAATACTATTTTGCGAAATAGGATTCAGAAGGCGAGGATTCAGTGCGTTTGTATTTCGTTTCTATTTTCCACCCCCTGAACTCTCCGCTGCCAGCCCTTTGCTGCTCTCCTTCCTTTAGCCTTTAATCCCCTTTGCCCTGGAATTAGTTACCATGCCCATTAGATCCCTCATTCAGTGGGACTCTGCAGCAGGCTTTCTATCAGCACTTAATCACACCGCACATACCATGATAGTACGTGTAGGTGTATTATAGCTACAGAGATATTTAACCGGTATTAAGAGATATTCGGCTTCACTTTGGTGTACACTGATGTAAAGACCTTAATTGGTTCACATTAGATGCAGGTTAAATGAACCTCCTGTCTCTAACAAAGTGTAGTTGTTACACAGAGGCATGACCATGGTGGGCTAAAGTTTGGGTGAATGTGCACAAGAGCTGTCCAGATCTTAACCTTTAAGTATTTGTGTTTGTTTTGGTAACCTGATTACAAGTGGTCAGCAGAGTTCACACCTTGTTTAAAATTTATGACATGTTAACACATTAGTTATACACAGCGACATCATGCAGTGGGATGTCAGTGAGAAATAAACAGGACATCAGTAGTAGGGACGTCCCAGATCGCTTTTCCTCAAACCGAGTACAAGTACTTCAGTTTGGGTACTCGCCTATACGAGGACTTAGTGAGTTAGAACCTAAGCACAATGACTTTTAAAACACATTTAATCTGTTTAGAACAAGGAGTCTCTACGCCTACAGCCCCTCTGACTGGATCAAATCAAATATACAGCTAGATGTTGAAACATTTTAAAATAAATAAAGTTAACAAATAAGTTTTTCTTTCAACTTGCACAAATTTCTTAAACATGAAACTGACAAACTTTACCTTGAAATATAAACTGTAACACATTCAATGGCGTATCGATACCACCATTTTGTACGAATATGCTGGTATCGGTACACGACAGATAACTGTGTGAAAATGTAAAGAGTAAAAATAAAAAGGCAGCTGAAAATTCTTAAGTAAAATTTCTACTTAAGTAAAGTAACAAAGTATTTGTACTTCGATAATTTTCTACGTCTGAACTCCACTGTGTCCTGGCGGTCCGATCTGACTAATAAAATCCCAACAACATAGACCTTAAGCGGAAACCTGACAAACATTTTTTAAAAACTTTTATCCAAAACAAAAAACCCCAAACAAAATAACAAAAATGTCATATAATTAAAATATTGATTCAGTTGTCTTTAAAATATCGGCTGATAAAATGAACATTTTGGATGTGCAGGTAATAGCTCTCCTTCTGTAGGTTCACATCAGTGAAGTAGGTGTTCCTGCAGTGCAGCACAGGACCGGTTGTATTCAGATGACAAAATGTTTGGTGTTTAAAGGGGACCAGTGAGTGGAGGTGTTTTGTTGAAGCCATTCAGACCTGCATTTAGCTCAGGACAGATTTCTGACATATCTGAACGGGCCCCTCTGTTAACTTCTATACCCTACAAGCAGACTTCGGCTGGTTGAAGGTAGGACATGGGAGTTGAGAAATGGGTCACAAGTGAATCTGAGGCAGCTGGAGCAAGTTAGGGATGAAGTGTGGGTCTGCAGCTGACTGCGGCTGGATGTTGCCTGAGCTGAAGTGGGGGAGGAGAGGGTCATGTTGTGGTTAAACAACAGCTGAGTTAAGTGAGAGATGTGAACATGGCGAGGGCAGAAGCCCACGACTGAGGTGACTGCTGGGACTCATTAGGAAAGAGTTCAAGCGCGGGCAACATGCTGCTCTGCAAATCCATCGAGTCCTGCTCCTCCCCCACTGAATAATATACATAAAGTCGCCACGGTTTGTTAGAATTAACTCCAGTCCAGCATGTTTTCTGCTGTATATTCAGAACTATGGGGGAAATAATTCCCAGAGCACAAGACTTTTATAATTACGAAGAATCTGATGGCACTCGGGCCTCTTTTTGCTTTGGGTTCAGGGAGAAAAGGGGGCTTGTAGTTGTTGAAACCCTAAGGCTAGTAATTAACAAGATTAATCAAAGTGGGGTTGCAATCTCTAACACACTGCTGGACTGGATTATTGTCTTCATATTGCAAAGTTTTATTGGTGTCACTAATGTCTTTGATGAGCCTCTAATCTAAAGTGGCCACAGTGAATTTTCATTGGTCCACAGGGGTTTAATTGAATTAAATTAATGTTACACTCTGGTCCTGTGATGTCACATGGAAACTTTTCATTAGAGCCGGTCGAGCCTCAAAGTTGCACAACATTCTGTGCTTTTATACATCAGCTGCAGTCCAGCGATTACAACGGACAAGTCTTTGAAGACTTCCTGTGGTAAAACAAGCTGAGAGAAAGCAGCCGTTCTTAAACGCAAACACTCATCAAGCTGTAAAAAGAAGAAGAAAAAAACCTGAAAATGGTGCAGTATGAAAGAATGGCTTTTCTTGTGAGAAACCCAGTTTGCAAGCCTCTTAAGATTGAAGCTTCTTTGAAAAGCAACTGATTAGTCCTGATTTAGAGTTCCAGATTAGATTTGAGTAATCTGAAAGAGCCTTTCTTTCCAAATGTCATCATCCGTCATATTTAATCCACTTAGGTTTTGCGTAGGTGTACTGTGTTTGTGGAAATCTAATAAGACACAGCTACTCAGCTCACAGTACAGATGCCTTGGCATTTGTGCATCAGAGGACCTTACAATATTTTGTCATCACTACATTTCTGTCAACCCAAAACCAGGACATAAAGCTGAATTATTGAGAAGATGAGATGCTTTTGCATTATTTACAATTAGTGATGATTATACTTACACAGTGTAGCTCCTTCGCTGCAGAGAATGACTTTTTATTTCTCCTTTTAACACCCAAACGACATTTTGAGAACCCAGACATTCAGTATCGCAGAGAATTAAGATGTGAAATTTTAATACTCAATCAATATTTATACTGAGAGGTTTCCAGTGAGATTTTTGAGCCAAGGCATAAATGTTATAATCAGATGGCGGGGAGAAGTCATTGGAAATTAGCAGAGAGATTCATGTGGCTCCACACAGGACTCTGAGCTGTCGGGAAAGAGAGGCTTCCCCTGTTTGAGCTGTCCTTTGTTTTTTATGAGACGAGCCAGTAAAAGAAAAAGGCAGGCTTTGACATTTTCTTTTCTTTATAATGTTGAGAGGAGCCCTCATAATTTATAAGACACCTCACATGAAAAGTTCATGAAGAATCTTGGAAGAGATACAAATGGAGGCGTAACTCCGGTTGCACTACAGGCCAGAGGAGTCGGAACAGCCGAGGTAACTGGGTCAGAAAAAGTTTAGCTTCTTGCTTTTGTGGAGCTGTCTGTGTGTAATTCTTCATCACACAACGAAGCGTCAAAACTTAACATATTGCCAGCCTTCCAGTTGAGGCAGCTTTGTGTTTTGTCTAAGATCCTCTGGTGGAGTTGATTTGCATTTTACTGAGGTCGCCCTCAGCTGTCTCTGAGGAGTTTGCTTTTAGATGTGACTACGTGTCACAACAACAAGTGGGATCTCTGACAGAAGGAAAAACCTACTTCAAAGAACAAAAGACACACCCACTCCCATTTCCTCAATCTTCTTCCACAACATGCACTCCCCACCCTCCAACTAAATGTTTAACTGCCTTTGGCCAACCTTCTCCTCCATCACAGGAAAGCTTTTCCGTTTAGTCTATAAAGGTGTGTTACTATCCCATCTGAACTGAAGATATTTGAATAAATGTTTAAAAACTTTATTTAGAATACAATGCAGGAATGGTGGCGCAAGGGCCCAAAAAGACCAGCCTGTGTTCAGAAGGTTGCCTGTTTCAACCCCCTGACCATTTCCATGTTGATGTTTATTTGCCTCACTTTCCTTTGGCCAAGGCCCTTAACCCCACTCTGAACCCCCAGGCTGTCCTAACTCCTTTCTCCACATGTGTGGCTTTAAGATGTTCTCATCAATTTAGCATCGACCCAATGTGTCTTTATTTCTAGTTCCTGCGAGGATTCTGGATCCACACCAGTCGTGGTTCCAGTTGGGTCAAACCAAGTACCACAAGCCAGCAATTTTGACTTTAAACAAACTCCTGCTGGAGAGCCATTTCCAGTCAGAGTACACTGCAGATGAGATAATGAACTACGAAGCACCAATTATCCCCTGGTCTAACCTTGAGGCACAAACTTTTTTTATTTATTTTCCGAGACAGGCGCATACACCGGCTCAGTGCACAGATGCCTCACAGCAAGAAGGTCTGGGGTTTGATCCCCGGTTTGGACCTGGGGTTTTTCTGTGTGGAGTTTGCATGTTCTCCTTAAGGTTGCTTGGGTTTTCTCTGGGTATTCACGTTAGGCTGCCTTCAGGCCCAGGCCTCCTTTGCAAAAAGAGATCTCTGATCTCAATGAGATTTTGATAAAACCACAATGGACAAACCAACCCATACATACACTTGACTCAAACCTAACAGACTTGAAGCAGCTAAGAGTGAAACACGACAAGTGGCTTTAGATGGCAGCCCCCTGCTCCACATGTGGTAGCTCAGTGGTCTGTGGTTGCTTCAGGAAGGGCATCCCATTCACAACAATTGCCCAGTCTTCGTGTGATATAAGGTCCGTTTTTTTGGTTGATCAAACCCAACAATCCAAATCACTCTCTGCTTTGTCACAACACTTCATCCGCTTATGAAATCAACTCAGACTTTGGTTGTTCCATTAAGCACCTGGACATGTCAAATTCTGGAGTTAAAAAGAGAAAGCATTGCAGGTGGGGTTTTTTTTGTAGCAATCAAGACAAGTTTTCATTCAGAAGGACCTTTTAGCAAATAATTCATATGTCTGAGTAAGTTCAGTTTGACATGAGGGTGATTAAGTGCATTTCCTTGCTGTGATTTTTGTTTTAGGATGTTGTATAACCTGAACAACACGCTGTGAAATTATTTAGAAAATAATAATAATAAAATAACAGAAAAATGTTTGAAAGGTGCCTGTGCAGCTACTGCCAAAAAAATCCAACATTCATCAACTTCCTTCTATGAAGCCCAGTCGTGTTTTGGCACATACTTTTTATTAATCTAAGCTGACAACATGAATGTGTATTATTGCGTGTACTGTAGAAGAAACGCAAATAGAGACAAGATCACATGAAATGGTAAAGCTCATTGAGGTCACCATGGTAACTCTGTTACTCTCACTCCCTGACAGCAATCAAAATAAGATGGAGAGACAATACCTGCAGAACAAAATGGCCACTGTGTAAAACTAGAAATGACTTTTTTCAAAATAAATCCTGAACTGTTTGGTACAGAATAGTCTGTCTCTCACACAAGTTGGGTTTTATAGTTCTACAGTGTTTTATGTAGGAGTTATGACATGTTTTAGGACACATGATTAGTTTAATGAGAAGATTCTGAGCTTAGATACATCGGGGTGGGGGGTGGGGGGGTGAAATAAACAAAATGACTGACGTCAGGCCGTGTGTCTGTACATTTTTACAGTAAGCAATTTTTGTGACAGGCCTACATTAAACCACACATGGCGCTACCATGGAACCGTAACCAGTTTTATTCAGGTTTATAACTTAAATGAATACATTCAGCAGGCACCATGAGACAGAAGCATAATGCTGCTGGAAGGAGGTCACAGACCACCCAGGGGGAGGAGGCGAGCATACAAGGCAGTCTGGTGACATGGCAACTTGTCTTAAGCCCAAGCATCACTATACCACCTACAGTGGATTATGATGTACGACTACACAGAGCTAAATTATACAACACAATACCCACGGATGATCCATCGCAGCTTCCTTTTAAAAGAAAAATCAAGCATCCGTGTCAGTGTCAGGCTTCGGATTTGACTTCTAAGAGCTTCTTTTTTTTCTCATGGAAATAATAAGGTGCTTTGAGTCTTAATCTACAAATTTGCCGGATTGAATAAATTCTGCAACTACCAGCAGCTTTCGTTTTGTTTGAACTGCCTACAGTTCAGTTGTTTTATGAATGAGATGGTTGCTGCTGTTCTGCTGTGTCATCATCCTGCTTGGAACTGGTCTTGTGCCGTTTTTTGGTTGTGATTGTTTTGAGCCAGAGATCTGGAACAGGTTCTCAACCGTGTTGAAGGATCTTCGAGCAAAATATTTTCCTCTTGCTGTCTTCACTGCTGCTGACCTCCCTATGCTGCTTTCTAGTTTCTCAGCTGATGCCAGTGTTGGGCTTATCTTCCAAGCCCACTTTCTGGCAGCAGTTAATGTGAGGTAACCGCCTCCCCCACCCCCCGCCAGGCTCGACTCTAGCCATCCTGCCTCCATGAGACAGCTCCACTGAGGCTTGCAAGATCAGCTGGCGTGCGAGCCCAGCTGAGGCTTGCGGGCGCTCGCGTTGCTAGATTTCATTTGTGAGTAAACATTTGAGTCCGTGCGCTCGTGCATGCAGGCGCGGAGCAACGCTGGTGCGCATGAATAAACCGAGCAGGAACACACGGACGGCTTGTCTGCACGCACCGCCTCTCTTACCTGTCTGCCACTTTCCTCCTCCCCCTCGCTCTCTCTCTCTCCTCTCCCACCTTCACTCGGCCTGCCCACTTCTTGGCACCTCTGTACATCGCTCCTACCAACCTGCTACCAAAACATGTAACCTACACTGCGAACACCCCCCGACCCCCCCACCCCCCCACTCTGCAGCCGTGGGCCCTGACAGGCCGAACCTTAATGCGAAGCGGCACAGGCTTGCCTCTCCTCCGTTCTCCACCGTTGCCGCAGCCGTTCTGCAGATTGCTGACACCGGGAATGAGATTAAAGGCAGGGGTCAGAAAAGAAGCATTCAGAGATTAAAATGAGGCGATGAGAGCTTCCTGTCCTGTCGTCCCGCGGAAATGGAGGGCCGCAGCATCGTCAGGCTGCTCAGAGGGCAATTGAAAGCAACGCGGCAGATTAGCCTAGAGGGGAAAGAAATGAAACGGAACACAAAATGTAACCTGGGGCTCGTCACTGGCTGGTAGTTCAACTTTTTAAGACTTATAGTTATCTTGTTAACCACTCGCTTGCCTGTTTGTCTTTAAATATAAAAACCTGATTTGTACCTTAGGTAAGTCAATTTTTTAAGTACAGGTTCACACGTACGATCTGCCAGTATTAATTTTTTTATTTTATTCCGTTTACAAAACTATCTCTCCAATAAATACAGGCGTGTCAAGTCGTCTTTTATGTTTTTGGAGGTGGTCTGGAACCCTTTAATGTGTGGTGGTTAGGTCTGAACACAATCCATCTTGACCTGCTGAACTGATCTGACCCAAAACATGGATAAAAAAAATACCCATCAGTCTCTGCTGTTAACTGGTTAAAAATGACTAAACAGACATCCTTGGGAATGTTTTGGAGGTACAATTTGTTGCCTGATAAATGTATTATGAAAGAGTTTATTAGAATCAGTTCTTTTTTGTTTTGGATTTCACCACTGGATAATACTGCTTTGACAGACTTTTTTTCCCCTGTAGTTTAAAGTTTGTTCTGATTGTTTTTGCAGCTAATCGGACCCTCTGTGGTCACTGTAGGATTATTAAATGTTCTGTGATTTACACAGAAGACTCTGAGCAGCAGCACAGTGTTGATGTCGCATCAAGTGAAGCTGGGCAGAAAACAATCGATAGCTGCAGCTCTCCAAGGTGTTGTTTAATAAGTTCTCCACATCTGCAACCGGCACAATTTGTGCGCTGACGCAGAAGTCATTTTGTAATATTTTATTTCTCTTATTTGTAACCTGTTTGGTAAATAACTTTGAATGTTTGTGTTTGTTGATTTGTTATTCCACGCAGGTAACTGAACGCGTACACAATTTAGGAGAGACTTTAGCAGATCTTCTGTCAGTATTTATGCTTACTGACAGATCATTGTTTGATATGTATGTTAGCATGTTGAACACATTAAATCCGTCCATTGACAGAACCAACCAGATGGACGTTGGAGCAGGCCTGAACTGGGCCTTTAAAAACCATAATGCAGATGAGTCCTGAGGTGACATCATATCTACTTAGAGCTACATTTCTGTTAGGCACGTTTAAATTATTTATTCTTTTGCTCCCTAATCGTTGCAAATGCTGTACGTTTTTACAAACACACCAATCAGATGTTTTAATCCAAGCGGACGAGTTCAGTTGAAATCCCAGAATGGATTTTTGTGCTTCTTTTCTTAGTTTTGAACACAAGCTGCAGTTGCCAGCTTTGCCTTTGGGGTTTGCAAGGGTTGCACCAGCAGGATGATATTCTTTAGTAACAGTGTGAAAAGTTTGGTCTCCTACAGAAAAAAAAAAAAAAAAGTTCCTTGCGATTCTTCTTTACATGCAGGATCTTTGATTTGTGACGATGTAAGATCAAATTGAGCTGCAAGTGTGCTCCCTCTCTGCCTTTCATGCTGCTTCAGTATCCCGGCATGAAAAAACAAAGAAGGCAAAGACTGAAGAAAATCTGAAGCGTTCTGCCACTCAACATCCCCCCAATCCCAAACAACGCCGTTTCACTGCCACTACAAATACATTAGAAATCAATTATTTATGGAACAGAGTCAGGGCCTCTTTAATCTTTTCCTTTTATCCAATTAAATTGTCTAACCATTCTAAGCCTCTGTAGCTCACAGGGAATGTGCTTCTTTTATATAAAAAAAGGAGAGAAAAGAAGAAACGATTCTTCTCTTCAGTCTTCCTTTTGACTTTCGATGTAACAGAGAAGAGACACTTCTGAGGCTTGAAGAATGAAAGCAAAGAAAGTGAGTAAAGTGTAAATGAACCCCCCACCCACCCCGTCACTACCACATTGGTTCAACAGGAACTATTTGAAGTTTTTATATCAAGACTCTGGTTCCACTCCCCGCGCAAAGGGGGACGCAGGGGAGCGGTGGGGCTTTTCATGATTCCTTTATGGACGGCTGAAATAGTTCGAAAGTATTTGGGATCATCTCCACAGGGGTAAATACACTGTTACTTCAATTGCTGTCCTGTTTTATTCAACGAGTCAATTGAAGTGGTGTCTCAAATTCGAGAATGCTTATTTCCAGCTCAGTTGTGTGAAATAATTGATGTGAAGAATAAATATAAAAAAACACTCTTCACTGCTTCATGTCATCAGGCAAGCGGGGCTTTTAGAAACAACACTAAAAAGCTTTGCTCTTTCTTTTTCTGACTTTTTTTGTCACTTGGTGGAGTGATGTTCAGAGCGCCCTCTGAAAGATTTTACAGGAACAAAACCAGATGTGTTAAATATAAGAACCACGTTTAACCGTTTGGGCTCACATGGGATAACTTGAACCATGACAACATCAAATGAGTTCCTAGGTTTGAAAGTGTTACCTTGACTCCTCCTAACAGGATTCTTTTTAAGGTGGCCTGCTAGCTCAACAGTTGTCCTGAATGGTTTTTGCTTGTCCATCAAGTTTGAAGGTGCTTTTTCCAGCAGTTTATAGCAGACTGGAGCCTTGGTGGTTTCTGAAAACCTGACTAATTTCTTTTTAATCTTAACCAGGGGTGAAAAAAATCATGTTCACTGCAGGCCACATTAGCGTCATGGTGGCTCTCAAAGAGCCAGTTGTAATTAACTTCAACGTTTCCTATTTTTCTTCAACTAAACACATTCCTCACCTTCCTCAGCTCATAGCTAGCAAACACTAACTGAGCTCTATGTGGTAGTTCCTGCATAGAAACAGAGTTTTAACACGTCCTCTTATAAACACTGAAAAGTACTACATGTACTGCTGACTAAATGTGAAATAAATACTACAGAAATACTATTAAAGGTAAGAGAGTTTTACTCACTGTTGAATTGTGGTGAGAAGCTGCCATCTTGAATTCTGAACTCTCACTTTCCCACAGGGAATTCTCACTGGAGAGGCATTCCAGTTTAAATTTACAACTTGTAAATGGGAAACTCCCACTTCCCAGTACAACTGGGTGCCATCAAAAGTAGCTGGCAAAAATGCCACAAAAGTAAGAGGTGAAAGTCTGAGGATCAGACTTTGTTCTAATAAGTTCTGTCAAATCAATCTGTTTTCTGCTGACAGTCATTTCATTCAGGAGGAGTTAACAGGACCTGGTCGGGTCAAGTTCATGAGAACTTGTTGTCTCTCTGTTTCTCCAACTTCCACATTAATGTACAAAAAAGCAGCCCGGATAAGAAACGTATGGATAAATACTTTTGACCCTGTGTGATTGAAAGAAAGTCAAAAATAAATAAGCCTGACATTAAAACCTCCAGATTAATGATAATAAAGTGATTTGTAACTTTAGTAAAAATTCAAATAAAAGGGCAGGGACAAAAAGCCTCCTGCTCAAAGGCGGGCCGCAGAGCTGCCGTGTGTTTCCTGATGATGTGGGCTGCACGCAGCGTGGCATGACAAGTCTTTGTGTACACATACACTATACATGGTCGTGCTTGTCTACATGTGTGGCTTGTCTAACAGAAGGATTTTTTCCCCTTGCTGTGATGTGTGTGTGTGTAGAGCTGCATGCATTGTATCCACAGAGGTGCACAAATAGCTCCTCGGGGTCCTCGCGATCACAGGCTGCTGAAAGAAAAAGGATTTCCGAGAGGTTTCCTGCTCGTTATTTAAAGTGGGAGCCCTGTGGGACATGTTTGGCATTCTCATCCGCTCACTGAAGATGGCCTGTGATCCAGAGCCACTAACAGGCTTGGAGGGCTCCGTCGCTCACTAGCGCTCTCATTCCTTTCTCTTTCCCTGTGGCTCTCTGAAGTGATTACCCTGCTTGTGATTCCACTGACACCCACGTGTCCCCCAGAGACGTGCCGTCACTAGTTTGTTTAATCTGCCTCCCTGTACAGTAGGTAGCGCAGCTGTAATTGAGGTGTGGATAGAGCTGCGGGAGCAGATGAAACCGATTGGAGGTTTCATGAGAACTTGTTGTCTCTCTGTTTCTCCAGGGATGACGGCAACTTCCACATTAATGTACAAAAAAGCAGCCGGGATAAGAATTTTTAGAAGTTAAATGTCAGTTCTTTGTTTTGTAATTTTTATTCTTCCCCACCCGTCATTGAACGAAGAGTCTTTTAGTATCAAATCACCCTTTGAACGTTCTAATAATTCTTTCAAAATATTGCTACGAAAGTTGTGGAGCCGATACTTTCCTCTGTCGGCGGAGCGGCCCGTTTAAGATAATGACTTCTCCGAGATTAGAGAACTATTAACCCGGCCTCGCAGTCGAGCAGATATTCAATCTTGTCAACACGTGACGACCAAAAAGTTCCGCTGATACCTGAGACAGATTCTGCTTTATACTCCCGTTTGAATTTCTGATAGGAAAACAGCAAGTTGAAATGGAAATGCGAGCATCAGATACTCTATCTGCCCCCGGTTAGTGTCTCGCCTCTGTTTGTAACGCGCCTGAACTGCTGCGTTCAGAACATACAGGGTGTCAATCAGCGCTCCAAATCAGCCGTTAGATGTAGCAGAAACGGAAGGAAAAACGATCCATTGAACTGAATTAATTAAATATACTGTATCAAGCTGCTTTTAAGAGATGGCATCTGTCCTCAGATGTGTAAAAAATAAAACAGATATCTGTTCAGACCCTATTATTGTGAGATACCAGTAATTAAATTGACAGAGTTATTAATTGGGTTGAAGATAACTTGCACTAAGTCGAGGACATCTTAAACCCAATTAAAGATATCTCCAGCTCATTTAAAGATATCCAAATGCTGTGTCCCGTCGTACGCAATCAGGCTTTTTGTGGAGCAATAATATCAGTTCACTTGTGGCCTTTTTTTTTTTTTTTACAAAGACTTCCTTGTTCTTCTAAAGTTTTGGTTTTATCATTTAAAGCTTGACTTTTTGAACAGATGTCACTCTTCAGTGATGTGTCCGATTTCTTCAATGTGGCAAAATTATCATTCTGTATTTAATCCCTCCTTATCCAGTCTGTTTGAATTTTTTTTTAAAGTGAAGTAGAGCTTCTGAAATGTATTTAAAAGGTACAAAGTAGGATGAGCTAATCCTCAGATCCTGATGCTTCAAGAAGATTCTGAATCTTCTTAAACACTTGAGTAGCTTTAACAATAACAGATTTTATACTTTTTTATTTAGCTATTTATTTTTGCTCCTTTCAGCTTATAAAAATTAAAACAACTAAGCATTTTAATAATCTAAGACTAATCGAATAGATTAATTTTCTTTTTTTCTAACTGATCTAGGTTGATCTATAGCTTTTTTTAGTTTGTAGATTTTACATTAAAAAAACAAATGTAAAACATTTTATAGCAGAAGAAAATACCTTGGGATAATTTTCTACATGATTTATCTTAAGAAGTTAAGTACGTAACAGTGACAGCTTCTTGGTTAGACAGAAAACAAGAGAGAGCTAGCATTTCCTTGAAAACAACATTGAAACTTTGAGTTTGTTTCACAAATGCACAAAAAAAGGAATATTCTCAAAATACGACTAGAAAAAGTCAAAATGCTGATAAAAGCCTGAAATAGAAACAGTTATTTTTAATCTAGAGTATGTAATGAGTCAACACTTTCAGATCAGTTTTTGTCCAATTTAGTTAAAGCTGTTTTTCTGTTTGCTGATTAGATTTGGTGGTCATTCTGAATCAAGTTGATTCTTGTTAAGTTAATCAGTTCTTGATGCATATTTATTTTTTTCCCCCCAAAATCTGTTTGGTGTCCAGAGAAGATATTTTGCTAAATACACACAGTTAAATACATGATTACCCATAATCATGTTTTAATAAAGACATTTGATCACTGCCTTGGTATTTTATGTTCTGTCATAGCGTTTTATGAACTTCAGTTGTGAGGCTCTTTGAAGAACTGAAGGAAGTTCTGTAAGTTCCTATGTTGGGTCAAACCCAACAAAAGCTGCATATCGTACTGATTAAAGACAACAAGATAGCTTCAGCTACTATTATTATTATTAATAATAATAATTAATAACCATAATAGTTCCTTGAGTTGCCTCTTGGTCCTGGATTTTTTTCAACATAGTTTTTGGAGCTTTTTCATGGCTACTAAAACACCAAATTTTAGTTCAATGTGGCTAAAAATGGCTGAGTTACAATTTAGCTATGGCAGCCATCTTGGATTGAATGTAATGGGGATTACAGTCAGCTAACCAGTACACCAATTCTTTACTCAATATGTCAAAAATCGGCTAAATCAAAGCTATTTGAACATATAGCTCTGGTGCTTTCAGCCACATAGATACTAATTTATAGCCCAATATTTTTTAAAAAGGTCTGCATCAAAATCATTTGCTAAAATAGAATTTTTCTAAAATCTGTACTCAGCTTCTCCTCTCCTGTTCCTCTCTCAGGACGCTGTGCCAGCTGTGGGGAGAATGTGGTGGGGGAAGGTACCGGCTGCACTGCCATGGACCAGGTCTTCCATGTGGACTGCTTTGTCTGCATGACGTGCAGCACCAAGCTGCGGGGAAAGCCCTTCTACGCCATGGAGAAGAAGGCGTACTGTGAGCCTTGCTATATCGTAAGCAACCTTTTACCTTCCTCACTTCCAGTTTTTCAGATCTTAGTGAAATGTTTGCAACGAGCGTAAATAAAATCCCACAAGACAACGATAACACGGCTGCTCAAAGCTGTGTATTGCTGCCATTTTTATATTCTGCTAATTTTAAAACCAGGTAGGTGCTTGACTTAGTCCGTCCCTCATGTTTTTTGTTGTTGTTCTTGTACCCCTGGAGCTCATTATCACAGAATGAGAACGTATAAGGGTATACCATCCATCCATACCTCCACTTATCTGTATTCTAGTCATGAAGACAGGTTCAAACACTCTCCATCTCCTTGGGGATCCCAATGTGTTCCTAGGCCCGATAGGTTGTGTAATCCTTTTATGGTAAGTTCTGGGTCTGTCTCGAGGTCTCCTCACAGAGGTAGGTTCACAGGAGGCATCCTAATCAGATCTACTGAGCTCCCCCCGGATGATTCTTGTATCACTTTGTTCCAGTCTCCTATCCTGAGCAGCACATTGGCGACAGTGGAAAGGAAAAACTCCCTTTTAACGGTAAGAAAGCTCCGGCAGAACCAGGCTCAGGGCGAGCGGCTGGGTTTGAGAGGACGGGAAAGAGACGCAGACAAGCACAGAATGACTGGTTCAGGTGTATTTTCACTGGAAAGGAGACCCCAAAAAAACACTTTGATAGAAATAATTACAACAAACATGATTGATCAGTTGATAGAACTGATGCCTCCCAGCAAGAAGGTCGCCAGATCAAATCCCAGCCAGGGACATTTCTGGGTAGAGTTTGCATGTTCTCTCCGTGCATTTTTGGGTTTTCTCCAGGTACTCCGGTTTCCTCCCACAGACCAAAAACATGACTGTTTGACTAATTGGTGACTCTAAATTGTTCCTAGGTGTGAGTGAGAGAGAGAATGGTTGTTTGTCTCATTTGTCTCTGTGTGTCCCTGTGATGGACTGGAGACCTGTCCAGGGTGTCCCTCGCACTGTGACTGCTGGATATGGGCACCAGTGACCCCCGTGACCCTGAAAGGAAGAAGCGGGTAACAGATAATGGATGGATGTAGCAGAGCGTGGCCCTCTTTGTTCACACACGACTCAGAAGAATGAGGCAGAAGTATCTGTAGTTACAGCTGATTAGTGACCAGTAATGGTTTGAGTTATTGAGGTGCGACACAGCTTTTTTTTTACATTCCTTCAGCTGCTCCCTTCTTCAGGGGTCTCCTCTGCACCCCTGTTGTTCTGTCAAGTGATGACAGAATAACACAACCTTTTCAAAGTCAATTCTCCCACCAAAAGTTTACAAAAAGCAGAAATGGCGGCAAGATTTTTTAAAAAACGCACGTTGCAGTTATTTTTAATTTTGGGTTTTCTTATTTCGTCGTATAAAACTACAGTCTGTTTTCTTGTCAGCGTGTTGCTCAATACTCATGAGGGTTTTTTTTTCTATTCTCAACATTGTCAGGAAAGACCCATCATCTTGCAGAACCACAAGGAACTGATTTAGTGGAAGTGTTTCCCTCTTCTGGTTTCATTAGAACTTTGTTCAGTTTAGTCCAGCTGCTGGAAGCAACGGAGGCAGAATTTAGATTTTTTTTATGTACGGCTCTAGGAGGTGGTTATAAATGTGGGGAATGTATATTTTTAGTTTTAGATGTTCACTTGGTTTTTACTTTATTCCCTCGACCCCCTGCAGCATGTTGAAGTGTCTTTAGGCAAACACCACCCACCCCCTAAAACACACACACACACCTAAAGGCCCCGTGTCTGGATACCAGGTTTGCTGATATTGTATATACTATTTATAGTCTGCAAAATATATAATAGAAAGCACTGAAGTGGGAGTGACTGAGTAAGAAACAAAATAATCTAATCATTTCCAACAATTCAAATCCAAACAAAAGTCAAAAGTGAAGTTTTTCTGTTTGCTTGTTGCTTCATTAGCTGCTAAATCCGGGCCGTCAAACTTTGTTTCACAGAAAAACAAAAACAAACACATTTCTAGCCAACAGTCAATCGCAGTGATTAGTAATTGATTTTTTTTTTATAAACTGAACTTTTCCAATAAGTAATCAAATCCTATTTTTGATTATTCACATAGAAATATAAATGACTGATTCTCAAGATATATAACATTTAGAAGAAATATACCTTAGGTTAAAGGAAAATAAAAGTCACATTCCTTGAAGGAATACATATCACCCACCCACTTTCATGGAGTTTTAGAGTAAAATCTTCTTCTGTTTAGAAATTATGGCATTGCAGGTTTTTTGTCAGATCTTACAATATTATGTGCATTGTCACACAAAACTGTCTCAAGACCTGATTTTTTTATTTTATGTGCAAATTCATTCATTTATTTTGGTGTCCTTAGTTGCTTTTTTGTGTCAAAATGAAAGTGAACAGAAAAAGTTGGCTATTTCTTACTGAGAAGTTTGCCATACTGTATTTATGTTGGGTTTTGTCACACCTGTCTATGAGCAGACACACCTCCTCTTCACCTCTATTAGGTCCAACAGTAGCTGGACTTCTTTCAGATTTAAACTTGCTGAATCTTTCTGCAGAGGAGGAAATAACCGCAAACTAATACTGGCTAAAAGTACGCAACCGGATACAACCGTGATAAGAGTCGGGTTATTTCAAACTTAACCCTCTAAAACGACGTACTTGAATGTACTTTGAGCTGTAATAAGGAGTAGGAGCCATTTTTGACTCCTGCTGCTCTCATCAGCAGATTGAGTGACTGCAACACCTCAGACCAGCTGAGTCTTTGTCCACGCTTCTCTTTGGCTCTAGAATATCGAGCTATAGGCATGTAGATTCTCACAAGCAGTTGTTTCTTTGTTAATTATTAATTACTCTACAGGACTCAGACCATACACCTCCTCTGTTCCGGTAATATCGTATACAGCAGCATTATCTTGTATTAAAAAAAATGCAGCATAAACCCACGCTGAAGATTGAATAAATAAAACGTAATGAAAGTCTGTTTTG
The DNA here is from genome assembly GCA_034783495.1 of Millerichthys robustus. Lineage (NCBI taxonomy): Eukaryota > Metazoa > Chordata > Actinopteri > Cyprinodontiformes > Rivulidae > Millerichthys > Millerichthys robustus. Next base: position 16,241,414 of record JAVKLF010000083.1, read on the forward strand.
GGCGTAAACATACCGTAATGCTGTATTAGATTGAATATATAATCTGTAAGTAAATTATTTATATCCTTTGCATAAGTCGGACCAAGTTGTCTAAAAGGTTAATGTGACGAGACCTGAAGGATGCGAGACTCCACCTGGCTCAGTTTAGCAGACAGGGTCTAAGAGAAAACGCTGTCATGGCTCAGTCCAAGTAGCAACAAGGACCTTATCTGGCCTGAGGTCCTTCAGTTTGAAACATGCTCAAGAAGAGTAATGTGTCAAAGCAAATATTTCTCTGAAAAGAAAAGAAAATGAGTAGTTTAAGGTTAATGATATTTGTTTTAGGATGTGGAATAAAGCATCCTGATGACCAAGCAGCCCAAAAAACTTGAAAACCATAATAATTAGATGATGTTCTTGTTCTTGCCTTTTCTCCTGCGTTTCTTGCAGGAAACATTTCGACGTGCACTCTAGCAGTGAAGTCCTGACCCTGAGCTTCATGATGTGTAAACCCGAGGCAGGCCAACTCTTAAATCATCTCTCTTCGGGGGCACTCACTCTGATTGTACTTGTCTTGTCTGGAAGTTCTCCAACTCTGATCCACACACTAAAGAGGAATGGGATAATTTAGGAACTTTATTTATGCATTTCATCAGCATAAATGTTCTTTTGGCACTAGATCAAAAGGATGGGGGGGAAATCTGAATTTCTTAATGAAAGTAATTTCTTCTTTTATTCTCATCCTGAGGGTCATACGCCTCTGTGCGATTAGAGAATGAACGTAAGAATTGAGCCTCTGAGGAGAGTTGTCCCAGAGGGGAGGAAGAAGGAAAACTTCTTCAAGTCAGTCCAGGAATCTGTGAAGTCAAACAAACAGCAATAAGACGCCACAAAATCAGTTCTGTGTGTAGATTTCCAAACTGTTTAATGACTCCAACCTGCCTCAAGATCAGCCTTTGTTTGTTTTCCTTTTATCGCAATAAAGGCAAGAAATGTGTTTGCTTATCTGTTAGTGAAATATCTCATAAACCACTGGATGTTTTTTAATCAAACTTTCACCAAGTAATCGCTGGATGTACATCTACAACAGATTACCTTTAGGAGTCTACCCAATTCAAGATTGCTGTCACAGCTGAACTTAAAAAACACAAAAATAGCTGGAACCTAAACAAATTTACTGATTTTGGCCTAAACATTTGGTGTGGTAGTAGCTGAGACTGATCCCCGACATATAATCTGAGCACTAACAGATTGAGCTGAAGCTTTGTTTCATTTCATCTTTAAAATTTTGGAGTCAGACCCGTCTGTTAGCAAAATATTCCATGAACCACTAAATGAATTTTATTGAACCTCTCAGAGAGTAGATATTATCAAATATTTCATTATTCCCTTTCTCTCTGAAATTAAAGTGTGTCTTGATACTTTTGACTCATCTTGTATTTCTCAGATCTTAAATAAAATAGTTCTTATGGATTCATCAAGGAAGTTTATTTTAGAGCTCAGTGCAGCATCCTCTCTGCGACAAGTCATCTTATTTTACAAAGACACTTAAGCTTCTCTTTAAATTTTAAACAAACTTCTAATCATGTAACCTTTACAGTCATTGCATGCAAACATTACCCAACAGTCCGTGTGTTGGTTTTCACTGACCAACTAAATCATTTTTTGATGAAACATTGTGTAGCTGTTTTCTTAAGATGTTCTTGTTTCTGCTCCGTCTTGTGTGTAAAGTCAGCCTGTGGCAGCTGGTTACAGTTGATGTAGAATGTCTTACAGGTAAATCAGGAGCCTGAGGACACTCACTGTCTGCGGAATCTGTGTAATAATATGCAAACACCATTAATCCCTTTGCCAGGAATTGCAGGAATACATTTTGCACGCTGATTGCCATCCAACAAAGTATTCTGCCAAGTATCAAAGTAGGCGATCAGCAGGACGCTTATCTGAGCCGCCACTTTACATATTCTGGGGAACAATGGTGACATTTGAACAGAGAAGATGCATCTCATCCGTAGTTTGATTTGCCTCATTCAACTGTTTGCCTAGATGTTATTGATTCCTTTCAGTAATGTGCAGGAACTCTCCCACGCCTGTTATCATTGCTGTGGTACTTCCTGATTTTACAACCTGCTATCTTTCAACCAACCAACCGCAGTCACCCTGCTGGCCCACAAACTGTCTCAGCCTTTGTGCACAGCCTGCTTTTACAGACGACTCATCGGTGCAGATTTGAATGCACAGTGCTGCTGATAAACTCTGCAGCCGTTCAATTAAGGGCTCGTTTTGCATGAAGTGATTCACAATTGTTTTAACGTGAGAGCATCGGCACATCAGAGTTTTGTTTTGGTTGTTTTATCTTTTGTCTGATGTGCAACCGCCTGAGGTTTCCCAGTGCGTTTCTCATTCGGTCTTGGCACAAAGAGCAGATTCAGAAGCACCAATATGTGGAGACCCAACCCAGCAAGACGTCCATCACTGTTACTGAGAGACAGCTTTCAGGTTACTGAAGGGTTTTCCAAGAAAGCTCTCTTGTAAAATGGTTTCCAATCGATTGAAAGCATTGCTGCCTGAAAGAGATAAATCTTGTGTGGGAAAGAACTGAATAAAAAGAAGTAGTCAGTGACAGAAGAAATTGTTGAAATGTTTCTGTTTTCTTAATAGTGTGGTAATCTCAGAGGTGTCAGACTCAGTTACACAGGGGCCTAAAATAATGAAAAACATGTTTGTTTTAGCTGAGGATCAGTTGTGATTATTTATTAAAAATAAATCTAGATTCATGACATGTACTAATGTCAAATTTTCTATATTGAAGTATAACCCTTACATGAAGCATATACAAAAAATAGAAACAAAAAAAGCCAACTGTGATCTGCCTTACTTCCTACTCTTTTTTTGGTTGGGTAGTTTAGTTTGGTTTGGTTTGATTGGTTGTTTGGCTTTTTGGTTGGGTTGGTTGGTTGGTTTGGTTTTGTGTTTGGTGGTTAGTTTGGTTTTCTGTTTGTTAGGTCGGTTTGGGTTGATTGGTTGTTGGTTAGTTTGGTTTAGTTTAATTGGTTGTTGGTTAGTTTGGTTTGGTTGGTTGATTTGGGTTTGTTATTTGGTTTGGGTTGATTGGTTAGCTTGGTTTGGTTGGTTGGCTGGTGTGATTGGTTGTTGGTTAGTTTGGTTTGGGTTGGTTAGTTGGTTTGGTTTGATTGGTTGTTGGTTAGTTTGGTTTGGTTTGGTTGGTTGGTTTGTTGTTTTTGTGCTGCTGGCCCTGTGGAACAGTTTTGTCCACATTTGGTTGTAGAGGTAGGTAGAAAATGGAGATTGTATTGTTTTTTTCTTGTATCATTCTCTCTGTCAGCAGCTTTTCTTTTATTTCATAGTGATGCATTTTATCACAGTCAATCAAATCAGCTAAAAAAGATCCCTTAATTTAAATTCAGACACACAGCGGCAGGACAAAATGAAAATAATTATTTAAGCTCTTTGTTTCTCTGACATTCATTAGACATTTTTGCTTGTTTCATCAGCTTGAATTTGATGGCTCTCATTAGAATGGTCTTTGTGGCTATTTTCATGCCAAAATGAAAGATTACTGGAAAATCCAGGCTTCATGTTCTTGCGTCCAATGTAGCTGATTTCCATGAGAAACCTCCACTAAATGTAATCAGTTTGTTGAGATTGATCACAGATTAGTTCTAATACAATTTAACACTTTGTAATATTAAAATAAATATTACAATTAATGACATTTTTGTATCTTGATGTGTGTGCCCTTTATCTTGTTTTTGATTACTTGTTTGTATTCTGTAAAGCACCTTGAATTGTTTCCTGGTAGGAAATCTGCTGTATAAATAAATTTGCCAATGGCGTTTTTCTTCATCTTATCTTTTAGGCTGAAGAACATTGTAGAATTTTTTTTTAATTGGACTTAAATACCAGTGCTGGCACTACTATCCTAAATTAATTTTGCTTTAAAAGTTAAAAAAAATGTAAATAAAGAGAAAACAAGCTTTTACTCTTCACGTTTTCCCAGTTCAATTAGACATTAGTGTCATCACATTAAACATAAAGGATGAGACAAAGAGGAATTTTTCACCCACTATAACATCAAAACCTTGAGAAAAAAAATTGATTTTGTAACCACCTTACCTCTGCATGAAGATTATTTTATTTTGGGAGCACCAAAATGAAAATAGTCAGAACACATTAACACATGTACTGAAGAGAACTTTGTGTCAATTTTATTCTCTGAAAGACCAGGATGTCACTGCTTCTGGATCAGAAATAATAACATCAAATTGTTGCTTTTTGTGTAGAAAATAATAATTATGATAATAAAGGTGACTTTTTTCCTGAGTTTGCTTTTCACAAAATAAACATCACTTGCTGTTACTGCAGTAACAACAGGTGTCTTCAAACACATCAGGATGGAAGTCTCTGCACTCAGATTTTATATAAATTTGCACAGAGAGAAGCTGATTTCACTTGAAAAACAGCTCAAAAGAAGTAATTATGTTCTTGTTGTTGTTACACGTTCAGGTTTAAACTAAAATGCTCTCCAGTCAGCAAGGTTTTGAAGTGAAAAGCTGCTGTTTCAAAAAGTGCAGAGTCTTTTTCCTTCTCCCTCCACTTTAGGAAACGTGCCTCTGACATGAGAGCACATTAGTTACCAGAGCTGAGAACAACTGGGACTCGTCACATATCCGATAAGTCTGCCTCTCTTTGAAGAGCTGCAGCGGCAGGATTCAGTGTCAATGAGGTTAATTGCTCAGGCAGGTTACCATGCCGACTCTTCTTAAGTCTGTTCGACGGTAACCATGTCCTTACCACATCGGCCGTTACATGGGCCACGGCACTTCCCCTGCCACATTATGGCCAAGTTGATTTATTTTTGTATTTTCAGCAGACCCTGTACTTCAGGCCCATTCACTCTGTTTAACCAGATAATAGATCAAATGGGACAGAATTCAAACTCCATTTGTTTTTGTTTTTTTTGTTTTGTTTTTTTCTTCCAGCGTTCAATTTAAAAATAGAATTTTTAATGTAAAGCAAGTTTAAATGTAGAGGTCGGTGTACTTGAACACAAGGTCACAGCAGGAACAGAGCTTCACGTTCAAACAGCAGTAATAATAAAGAGATAAGAGTACACCAACAGACACACAAAAAAAGATATTTTTCTGCCTATTTTGACAGAATTTCAAAGACCGCCGAGGTCAAGAACAGCAGCTTTTTTTGTGATAATGCTCATTATCTCGTGTTATATTCTGGTTCTGAGGTTTAAAATAAATGGGTTTTTCTCTTTGGCTGTTTTAGATAGGAGTGCCTGACTAAAGTTTTACTCCATATTTTCGGTTTAAATATCTTAAGAAGTCCAAATCTTCCCACTGTTCATTTGTTTCCCTTTCAAAGCATAAGTATCTGATTTATTCTTTTTGTATGCCTAACTACTGATTCCTACATTAGCATTTATAAAGGTTTCATGTTAGTGGAGTAGGCAACGAGTATTTAAACTCTGACATAATTCTCAATGAAATTTGTCTAGTTCAATAAAGACCGAAAACACAAAGAATACCAACTGATGGATATTTTTATTAATTAATAAACACACACTTAAAGTCAAACAATCTAAATTTATACAATGTTACATTTCTACAAAATGTTAAATATGAAATTATTCAAATAACTATAAATCAATCTTGAAATACGTAAATTTAAAAAAATGATAAATATTTAGATATCTTGATGCACTTTAGATGTATTATTGTTCATATTGTCAAATTGTTCAAGTGTCATGACTGATTTATTTCAGACTTCATTATCTGAGTCGCCCCTGTTTCTCAACTTTGCACACAGAGGCAGAAATAGGTAAAGTCAGACAGCAGAACTGATCTAATCTAGTACCAACCCTGGCAACTGCTGCTGCATGTCTGTCTCAACCAGACAACCACATCCCTTTTATTTAAATGTACTAAATGGAAATAAAATGAGCTGTTTGTGTGCAGCTCTCTGTTGCTAAGACACATTTAAAATTGACTGTTTTCTAGGGCTTTTTGCTAAGAAAACAAGACAAAACAATGAGAACAGAATCTCATAAGAACTTTGATGATAGAAAAGCTGCAGAAGTGGTAAAAAAAAGGCTCCCTTCACTCTAGATGATGTCCCTGCTATGACACTAAAAGATTCATCCAGAACCTCAATACATACTTGTCAAGTTGTATCGATTGTCTGGGAATTACACAGATTTGCCACCATTTGCATGTATAAACACGTGTAGAAAAAAACTCAGTGTTTTTTTTCCCCTAAAACCCAGCTTTAAAATTACTTTACATTTCTGAGCAACCCTTAAGAAAATGCTGTGGTTGCTCCCTCCTCCAGACTCCCCGTCCCACTGCAAATGCCCTAATCTCCCCCCCCCCCCCCCCCCCCCCCCCCCCCCCCCCCCCCCCCCCCCCC
>JAVKLF010000083.1:16277497-16290762 GCA_034783495.1 Millerichthys robustus
TGTGTGTGTGTGTGTGTGTGTGTGTGTGTGTGTGTGTGTGTGTGTGTGTGTGTGTGTGAGAGAGAGAGAGAGAGAGAAGCGGTGCTGTTTGTTGGCCCCCCTGGCCCCACGCTCCGTCAGGCTGAACATGGAGCCGAGGACATTGATATGCGCGGCGCGGGGAAGCGTTGGGATCCGGATAAACCCGCAGACTTTACTGACTTAATGTAGGAGCGTCTCCGCGGCTCCGCTGGAAGGTAAAGCAGTTCTCATGATTTAAAGACGTCTTTGAGCTGTCACCTCTTGACCTCGGGGTAAGCAGCCGAGAGCCGTCTGTGGATTTAATGCAATACCTTGTGTTTCACCGTGAACTCTGCTTCTCACACTAAAGCGGGCCAACTGATTAATCCAGCAGAGGTTATCTGAATACCAGAACATTGGGCACAAAATGAATAACGTTCTTGTTTCCTTGACAGCTGGTCCCACAGTTAGATCCCAACCCGTGCACGTCAACTTTTAATGGACTGGTACTTTTTAGGCCAACAAGTTTAATTAAAATTTAAAAATATGTTAAAAAAAAAGACCTCTGCCACTTCCCGACAGGGAATTCCCACTTTAGGGGGCATTCCGACTTGTAAGTGGGAAGTTCCCACTTCCCAGTACAACTGGGCCCCAGCAAAAGTAGCCGCCCACTTTTGACCCCTGTGCACCTCCACCTGGTGGTGGGATGCTGTCATTTTGGTACAATAATCAACTTGCATTATGGGAAATGTAGTTTATGGTCAATGCTGGCATTAAAGTAGCTCATTTTAAGATATTAATACATCTTTAAAGCTCTAGCAGGCCACATAAAATGCAGAGGCTGGCCACATTTGGCCTGAAGACCTTGAGTTTGATACATGGCTTAAAGGCTTACTATTGCCTTTGGATTATAAAAGTATGACATTGAAGAAAGTTATAAGAGTAAAGTGCTTCTCTCAGTATCGGGTTATTTCACAAATGGAAATAATTTTTGGAGATTTACGTGAAGAGTTTATGTTAATTTAATGTCAGAAAAAAATTTGTGACAAAAAACTGGTTGTTTTTTTTGTTTTACAGCAAATGCAAACATCTGGTTTTAACCGAAAATGCAGGAAATGTTTAAATAGTCTGAACAACAATGTGATACTGAAAGTTAATTATTTTCACTTTGTGGTGAAATCGGACGGAACATTAGGACACGATGCGTTCACATACGATGAAACTAACATCACAATTTAATTTAATTGACCAACTTGTTTAAGATATACAGTTTAAAGCAGTACATGGTAATTAAATCATCTGTTTCTGTGGATGCAGCGTTAAATTAAAGTATTTTACGTTTGAAATGGAATTAAGCTGCTCCGTTAACCCGATCTTAACACTCATCCTTCCTCCTCTCTCAGGCTGAGGTCTTCAGTGACTGATTCAAACTAACGGTGTTTTGTTCAGGCAGCCATCTGTGATTCAGGGGATTTTGGGGGATTTTGTGGATTACCACTCCGACATCAGTGTGTAAACAGCAGAATGTCACAGGGTGCGTGTGTGATCACCATTCGCTCGTGCTGGATGGATTTTCATGTTAATATGTTCATGTAGGATGGATTAAATACAGAGACCTCAACGCAACGCTCTCGTTGCACCAAACAGCTTTTCACTCAAATTTCTGAACTTTCATTGACAAACGGTTTTGTTTACTGGTTCTGTTCGATGTCGACATGACGATTGGCCATCCTTGTTTGTAGATTTCCTCACCTTGTGTTTCCTGATGAGATTAAAGACTCGTTTGGCTCTGCTCACCAAAATAAAAGAGACCATTCTTAAAGAGTTCCTCATTTACTGGTCGAGCCTTCCGAGCCAGTTCTGAGGTGGATCAGGTCTAATGGCTCAGAACCATTAGACCTGATCCACCTCATGGAACTCCTCAGTGTGGCTGTTGGCCTCCACTGCTGGTGTCAGAAGTGTTTTTCCTGGTTCTTCGCGGTAACAGCAGTGTTTGTATGCCTGTAGTGGCTTGAACGTCTGGCCAGGCCTTGCTTGGTCCCAAGCATGGTTTTACAAGTGAGAGTAAATGTTAACAGAAGTGTTTTTGCTGCTCCGCTTCAGTGCAAAATAAACAAATTATTTGTTTATTTGTTTACTTAATGTGTTTAGATATAAATTAGATTCATCGAAGAATCAGATGATGAAAGATTTAACTTTAGTTTGCTTATACTTTAATGATTATAGATTGTAGTTTATTGTATTTGGTAACCTCAATAGTAATTCTGGTTCAGAGGTATCACCGATGAGTGTGATGTTGTATTTTTGCAGTGAGCAAGAGGAACGAAACTCTCAGAGGACAACAAAAAGGTAAGTGAGTTTATTTACAGTTGCTGGAAGTTCAGGGTTCTGAATATGAGCTGAAGAACGAGGTTATGGATTCACTCGAGTTCCCCAGTACCTATATTTTCCTTTGTTCTCATTAGGTTAATCATGAAATTCAAGAAAGATGCTCGACTCGTCCTTCAACTCAATTTAATCCAAATGAAGAAATACTAAAATAGGTCTTTGTTCTGGAAAACGTAGGTACTGGGGAACCTTGGGATGACCCATGTGTTTTGAGTCCAACACTAAATGCAATGTTTCATTCATATGAAAAATATTTTCCTGCTATAGCCTCTTATTGCATTAGTAAAGGAAGAGTTGTCTGTCTTTGAAATGCTGTCAGCTGACGCCTATCATTCAGTGGTCCTGCTGAGACTGAAGCTGCACTCCTAAATTTGTCAGTAAATATAATGTTTGAGCTGTTCCGTTGTTTGTTCTAATAAACTGCAGAAAAAAAAGACTGGCAATGTGAAAATTGACACTGAAATGTTTATAAGGAACAGTGTACTGTGGCGTGTTTAAATGCTCAGGTTAAAAGGTCAGAGGGTCATAAATCAGACATATTCGATATTTTTAGTCTGTTCTCCGAGGCATCGCTCACCTCGTTCTCTGAGCCTCCTCATGTTTTATACATTTCACTTTTCACACTGAATCTTCATCTCACATATTCCCAAGGCCAACATCTGAAAACCAGGGGTATCTGTTTCTGTTTCTGTTTTTTTTCTTCACTTTTTTGTCATATGTTCTTCAATCAGAGCATCAACAGCCAGATGATGATTTTAGAGTATGAGGAAGATCAGGGTTGGGTTTTTAAATGTCTCTACAGATTCTCAGGATGTCTCTGAGTAGAACATGAAACACATCAGACTGGGCATGAATTCAGCACACCAGTGGAAGTGTGTGTGGACCAGGTTCAGCAGAGAAAATGGGCACAAACCGACCGTGTGGGGGAAGAGGGGCGGGTGGGCGAGCACTTTGGCAACCTTTAATTACCCACGATTTTGGAAATCATAGCCAGCCTTTTTATTTAATAGACATTTCCGACATTCAGAACTACATCGGTGAGCTCTGCGAATCAGCTGACAGCGGAACTAATTTAATATTTTGGTTTAGCGGATTAGCTCTTTCGCTAACTTTGAAAACCGTTAGCAGACCAATAAGTTTCCGCTAAATTAAGTTTTGTCAACTCTAAGTTTGCTAACAGCTAACTAAAAAGCTAATATCAACAGGTTTAGGAGTGTCCAGTATTAGCCAGAATGTCCTGTAATTCAAGCCAAATTGAAATGTCCCGTTCTGGACGCTCTATCTCCCTTATTCTGACTGCAACCTGCAATCAGAGCCGTCACGATATGGCAGACAGGCAGAGAATTGTTTAGCGCTCTGAGCTTAAGTGGGACCCTGAGGGTAGGGGTACTGAAATGGCCAAATCCAACGATCTTATGGAACACTGAGGGTATTAAGATGACTGGCATACTCGTGCTGCCCCTTAAAGTGACAGTAGCATCATTTGGCCAGTTTACTGAACTTTAGCACAAGATATAGACTATTATTAGTGTGGCGAGTGACCATATTTTATATCAAAAAATAAAAAATTATTAACAGGGCTCTCCAGTCTCACGCATCAACCGTACACTCCATATTTCTCACGCTAAAACACACATGCCCTTTTTGAAGACGAACTAAGCTCGATGTTTTCCTCACTGGTTGGACTGGACCGTGACCAACGGGGGTTTGGGATGTTCGGATGAACCGCCCACAGTCTAAACAGATCTGCGTAAATTAGTCATACAGTTCCTAAAAGTTCACAAAATATTCTGGAAACCAGATTGAGTCTCGATCAACTTTGACTTGAATGCAAACACAATTTTTCTTTTTATTTATTGCTGTTATCTTTTTAGTGTTTTAGTTGAAATTGAGAAAAAGAAAGTAATGATTTGCGTCTATATGTTAGCTAACAGCGTGCTGACATACTAGAGGCAGAGTTATACGCTGCTTGTGCTCCCAGAACCATCAGGCTTCCGGCTGGGATCCCGGAGGAGTTGAGAGATGAAGAATAGATGACATTCTGAGCCTCTGAAGCCCCGCACACATGCTTTTTATTTTTACCTCCAGACTTCTTGGGAGCCATCTGTTTAAACATTTAAAGAATATCTTGTTCTTGTCAGCCTGAGAGTCGAGCAGCTTGACCAACAGCTACAACAAAAATACTGTCGAGTAAATATCTGGAGCTCAGGGAGAAGAAAAGTCCAAAACAGCTGAGAAAAGATATTTGTGTTTGGACTCGATATTCAGTGGATCTGTCTACACTGCTACAGATGATTTTACACAGATATTTGTTTTTCTTCATTTGTATTTATGTAAATGTAACCAAGTCACTGAAATACCCATGCTGCTCCACTAGAGGTCGAGGATATTTACATTACTGGCCTGTTAAAGTACAGAGAAAGAATGTGTTTTAGCTTGTTTACTGATGGTAAACACAAATCACCACCTGGATTTAACTTAGCAAACAGCTAAGAGCCTCCCATTGATTAATTAATTCATTTTTTAAACAACCACGCTGAAAAGAATCTTGTTTAGAAGGGTTGAATTATTGGCATCAGCCAGAGGAAACAGCAGAAACACCTGAGTTGTAGAATCAGGAACAGGTGTGAGTGGGCGTGGCAGAAGAGAGGAACAAATACTGAACTGACAGATTAACAAGCAGGATTCATAAAACAAAAACCCGCTGACCAAAAATAGGAACTAACCCTGATCTATATTAGAATTTTAAAAAATATCCCGACAAGCTCTGTCTCTACGATTTACACAGAGATACAAAACAAATCTCATATTTTCTCACCAAATATGTTTTGGTGTGTGGTCAGGAGCTGCGATCATTCTCAATTTATTATTTATCTTAATCTGGACCGTTCTCTGTGTGCATATCTGACCAGACGAGTTTGGCCCGATTGAAGAATTTAGCGACTTCCTGATGTTCTCTGAACAAACAGCCTTTCGCTGCACATATTTGTGGGCCGCTCAGAGAACAGTTTGTTCTTGGTTTACCTCCCAGAATATGTCCTGACGGTCGAGTGAGCCACAAAAACACAGGAAAAATGGATTGGATTGCTTTTTTTTAATACATGCTGTGCAGTCATGTCACTTTGAATAACCTGATAGATCCGAGTAAAAAAAAAAAAGTTTAATCCAAACTCCAAAGTCATAAAAATCTGTGTTCTCAGACAAAATGAACATCACCAAAGCTCATTTTCTAAAAGCGTTATCAGGTTTGAATTCTGAGCTTTAAGGACTTCTTACTTTCTCGTTTCATTGTTAATAATTGGCTTTCTTAGGCAGACAACAGTTTTAACAAAAAGCCAAAATCTGACACTAAGTGCCTCCCTGAAGACTTCTCCCCGATTTTCTGAGAAAGCCTCTGAATAGATCCCGACAAGCCATTAATGCTCTCTACTTTCCCCCTGTTTATTTCTATTTACAGCAGTTAATACATTTATTCCCAGTCGTGACCTATTTAAGCGGAGCGTGCTACGAGCCATTAGCATTCGGCGAGTCTACAAAGTTTCCACGTTGATGGATTTGTAAAAAGAGGTAGTGTTTTTTGTTGTGTGCGTAGGTGGAGGTTCAGAGGCCTCCTGTATGTCTTCATTTAACTGATTTTCTGTTGCCATAGGAGCTGGTGTCTTTATGATCCCCCCTCCCTCCTCCCATCATGAAGGCGCAGCACTTCAGAGCACGCCGTCTGGATTCAGATCAACAAGAAGGTGTCAGGGGAGTTGTCCAGGATTTTACACCGTTACATGACTCGCAGCTCATTTTAGAGATTGTTTAGTTTAGAACGTCTTCTTTTTTTTCAGAACCATTTGTGAGTTTGGAGTGATGTGGTTTCGGCACATCTTTGAAGACAGCATGTCTGTACAGCCTGTTAGGAGAAAGTAAAAACCTGACATATTAGAGTGGGAAAAAGGATTTCTTCACTTTTGAGTTTTGAATTTCTTTCACCTTGATTTCTTTTTGATTATTTTGTAATCTTCCTTTCATTGCTTTTGATTTATGACTCCTGGAAAACATTGAAGAGATTTCTCTGTGAATCAAGTGAAGAAGAAACAGTCGGCAGACTATTCCCTTTATTGCAGTTTTATTCAACTACTAGATGGAATCGATTCTAATACTGGTAAAATTCAGGTGGTACTGATCCGATACTGATACTTTGTGTAAATGCACCTAATGTGTCAAGTAAATTTAAACAAAAAGAAGTGGATTTCAAATCATTGCTTCAAAAAGAATACAAGACATCAGAATAATTTATTTATTCATTTTAATCTCAGAAGTTTAGTGGTTTAGCTTCCTCTTTTACAACATAGTCGAGCTAATTCAACAGAAAACCACAGACACAATCAGAAAATATGTGAAGATATTTTAAACTATAAAAATTGTATTAAAATAATAAAATCATTAAAATAAATTAATGTTTAATTATCAAGAACTACTATAAAAAGGAAAGCTTTCATCTTCATTTACGTTACATGAACATATTAACATGAACATGAGTCTCTGCGCTGACGCATCAACCAGGTGGAAAAACAGTCGTTCCCACCAACGTCTAATTTAAACAAGATTTCAATACTTTCGTTACCTTTCCACTGTGTTCCTGTTAATTATATACTTTACCTGAAATGACTGAAGTATCAAAGTATCAATATTTTGGTTTTAGTATCGATTTGAAAGCATAAAGTTCTAGCATCGGTGTTATCAATATTTCCGTATCAAGCGGCACATATAAAAGGCCATATATATATATATAACATATCACATATATGAGGCCACCCTCCGCCCCCTGAGGAATTCTATCTGTAAAAATTCTGAACAGAAGCCGTGACAAGCGACAGTCCATCTCCCATCCTGCAGGGGTCCATTTTGCTGTCAGCAATGCAAACCAAACTCTCGCACCGCATTAAAAAGGCCCGAATGGCCCGTAACAGCGGACCCACAATCCTTCACTCACGTAGCATCTCCCACAGAGTACCCAGAGGAACACGGTCGAACACCTTCAAATACCATGTAATATTATTATTCTAACTTACTGCCTCGGGTCCAGCCTTTTTCTGGTATCGGACCTCTCTTGTTTTTTCCGAACATTTGGTTATTTCTTGTAACACTTGTAGCCTGGTAGTAGCTGCTTTCAATGATATTCTTTCTAAGGCAGCTGAAGCCGATCCGTGAAACCATGGAGATCCACTGCCTTCGCAGCAGAAACTGGCCCCGCTGAACCTTTAAACGAAATACGATGCCATCCTAACCTGGAGTGAAGAGGACGACTTGAGTGTTTCTTTAAAGGTTTGATGCGCGATATATCCCCTTTCAACAACGCCACTGAGTTCCATTGAAAAGTGGGTCAATGAAGCTATTTTTAGTAGCCGTCGCATGCTCCTTTTTCCAAACAAGCAAATGCAAAACATAAAACATAAAAATTCTGCATGAAAAAGGCACGGAGCTACATTGAACAAATATTCGGAGGGAAATCAAGGTGCTCAGCCTGCCGGTAAACGGGGTAAGCTATTTATCTGGTTTCAAACTTCACCTCCCTGCTGAGATGTGAGGATGCGAGCTTCGCCTCCCGAACCGGCTTTGATAAACAGGGGGACTTGTGAGATTTTTATTTATTATTTTTCAGAGGGGGCGCTCTGTTCTAAAGTGGGCCTCCGTATCATCATCTCCCGGTCCCCGGAGCCAAGCGTGGCTACCTCGTTATAATCCCTCCTCGTTTTCTCAGTTTCTCTCTCGGATTACCTTTTTTTGTTCCCAAAGATGTGATTTGAAAAGGAAGTGTTTTCCGTCGTCTCCCCTGTTAGAAGTGACACAGTGGGCGACGACATGATGGAAGCGTACCAGAGGCAGCATCCTCACACACACCTGCCTGGGTTTAATGCTGCAATCGCACACAAAAGTTTGTCAACTAACAGAGCTTGAAGTGGCTGAAACCAGTACGTGAGATTTCTGAAGAATCCTGCGTGTTGTGCAGGGACGTGAACAACATCTGAGATCAGGATCATTTGATGTTAATGAAGGTGAGGGCGTAGCGAGATGACTCGATAAATCACTGGAAACAAACAAGCGCCAGTGGAGCAGAAAAGGATTTCACGACCGAGCAGAAAATGTATTCCTGTGGGTTTGAGAAATCTGTGAGCTCCTGCTAGCTAGAAATGGAGCTTTGTTTGCAGGAACGCCATGAAGTGTTGTTTTACTTCAGGCAAATCCAAGAAATATAAATAGGTGAAAATTATTGTTAGAAATTCCAGTTTTTATTGAAATACTGCATTCAGCTAAAACCACCTGGACCCATAAAGAAACAAATTTCTAGATCCATCAGTGATATAACTAGCTAACCAGGCAGCCGCCATAAATAAAAAAATGCTAGCTAACTAGTTTCAGATTTCTTTAACAGGAGTCAGCTGATGATTCCAACTATCACCATAAATATGTTTGTTTTATTCAGATGGAGTCGCCTGAGAGCTGATTATCTTTCTGTGAACATAATTACTTTAATGCTCCAGGATCGCAACATTATAAACAACAACCATACTTTTTATTTAGGATTTACATACCTGAAGCAAAATTCAAGCACTGTGGACTTTTAATTAGTTTGATTGTACGTTTTCACATTTAGGTTTTAAAAACCGAAAAGCAAATCTAGCTAGGTTAAGGTTAATGCAAAAGCTAAAAAGCTGAAGCTGATCGAGGTTCTTCTTCCATTAACTTGTCCTCCATCATCATCTTCAGTTTCACGCTGAGTCATTTCTACCTTCTCCTCTTGATCAATGTGCTCTGGTTTCATTTAAAAAGGCTGATGGTCAGATATTGTCCAAAAATTAACCTTCAAACTGAACAGAGCTCAGTTACTAGGAGCACCTAGTATGTGTCATCAATTACCCAGAATACTTTGCAGCATAAACAACACTGAGACATTTGTGTGACCATATATTTTATAACTAAACTGCAGTATTTTTACAGTCTCATTTTTCTATTTGAAGTAAATGTTTATTAAATAAGGTCTAATGTCACAACGAGTTGGAGATCACTGATGTACGTCGAACCGGACAGATGTACTCTACATCTAATGAAAAATCAGTAAATCTTCCATCCAACCATTATCTGTTACCTGCTTCTTCCTTTGAGGATCACGGGGGTCACTGGTGCCCATATCCAGCAGTCACAGTGCAAGGTACACCCTGGACAGGTTGCATGTCCATCACAGGGACAAACGAGACAAACAACCGTTCATGCTCTCACTCACACCTAGGGACAATTTAGAGTCACCAATCAGCCTAACAGTCATGTTTTTGGTCTGTGAGAGGAAACCGGAGTACCCGGAGAAAGCCCATGCAAGCACGGAGAGAACATGTAAACTCTACCCAGAAATGTCCCCAGCCGGGATTCGATCCGGCGACCTTTTTGCTGGGAGGCAACAGCTCTACCAGCTGAGCCACTGTGCTGCCCTCAGTGAATCTTATCAGTGGATATGATTAGCTGTAGCCGCCATCTTGAATCAAGTCGGATCCAATAGTTAATTAGTCATAGATGTACAGTCAATGATGGCTTTCGAAAAGATTCATTTAAATCCCTGCAGGGGCTCGTGAGATATTTTGCTAACACTACAGGCACTCTGTTTTTGCATGTGGTCCTGATGGTGATGGTGACGCCCGAGGCCCGGAGGGAACCGCCAGCCACGAGGGAAATCTCAGTCGTCCAACTGCAGGGACAAGAGGTCAGGTTTCCAGTAAACCCTGTGTTTACACCTCATACCCAAACTCCCATGATGCAACATCTAAAGTGCGGAGATTTCTCGTGTCTGCTGGCAGAAATGAAAGCAGAGATGAAGTTTCTCCAAAAGTCTGACCAGGTTTTCCATAAAACAAAGCTGAAAAACATTTCAGATCGCTGGAAGGCAGCGAGCTGAAAAGTAAATGTCTTACCTGCCACCTTTAATTCATCAAAACATCCATCTGCCTTTCATCCTCCTGACTTTGGACCCACATATCAATGCCAATCACTCTCTGGCTACTTTTCAACACAAGTCCCTCTGAGGGCTGAAGGCTGCTAAGTCGAGTCACATATCACAAATCCTGATGAGTTCTGTGATACGGGATTGTTGCTTCCTGCAGTCCAGGGCGACACGGCGTGTCACAGGAAAAAAATCAAACCGAATGTAACAACGCCACTGCCAGGAGGCCTCACACGTTTTCCAGTTAGAGGTGACGTGAGGGAGACGAGACGGAATCGGGCTGCTGACGAGAGGAGAGATCGATCTCATCTGAGTCCAAACTGCTGATGAGGAGAAGTGTGTTTGTTGAGCTTTATCACCTCTAAAACATGTTGGAATCTGTCCCGGAGGACATGTTCCCAGTGGACAACTCGCCTTCTGTCATCACTGGAACAATACTGCCGCTCAGTGGCTGAATCCTCTCTGCAGCTGGATTAAACTCAATCCGTGTGCAATTAGACATAAATCCATATCAGCTGAGGTGTAGCTTCAATCTCGAGCACGAGAAAGAAATAGACCCAGGTATATCAGATTATTTATGTAGGAATAAAGTCTGTAGAATCTATTTTTATCTTCTCCACTTGCTGCTTTTTTTTCTCAGCATCTAAGATTATTCATCACCTGCTACCAAAGGTGAATGAGGGATTATGCTTTTTGCCTCTGTTTGTTTATCTGTAGTGTTAGCAAACTATCCCATATATAACTGAATAGATTTTAATGAAACTTTCTTAATGAACAACAGTTGAAGTTATAGAGTAAACTCAGTTAGCAAACAGAAAAAAGATCCTTTTTCTTACGTGCTATTTTTACCATATTTAAAAATGTGCCTGCGCTGTAGTTCCACGTGTCATCTTTAAACCTCAGATCCCAGCCTGTGAACCAGGTGAAACTTTGTCAAACCCTTTGAGAAACGAGACAGCCGGCCATCAGCCTGATTAATGTGAAGAACATCAGCTTTCCATGCACCAAGCAGACTCTCCTAAAACTCCGTGCCACTGACCAGAGACGTCCTCGTGAACCAAATCTGACAACCGGCTGGTTTTGAACAACGAGGTCAAGTGAAAGGTTTGTCTGCAGCCATTTAGAAGTGGAGCCTCGTGGAGATAAACGCCGTGGTCAGCTGGAGGTCGGTATGTGCAGCTCCACACTCCTGTCAGAGTTAAACCAAGTTCAGCTGAAATACCAAACATTATCCACACTGTAAACATATAAAATTGTTTTAAGCAAACGTTTTGACGTGACTAACCTGAGTTCACTCATTTACGTGCCGATTCGTCAAACAACTGGTTCTTGTCTACATTTTTAAACCACATGAAGCCACCTTGTTTAAAAAGTAGTAAACACCATTTTGGGACTTTTGATTGGATCAAAGACCTGCTCATCATTGTACACTGAGCTTTTTATCTTCATGCATCTGTTCTGCACTGGTTAAATTACACAGAATTGAAAAATTCATGCCACCAGCAGCTTATCTTGATTAAAGTAGTAGTTCAGATCTTTTGAACCTGGGTTCTGTAAAAAAATGTTTCGAACTTTTCTTATCTTACATGTTGTAGATAACTCTTTAAACCACATGTTAAACTAGAGGCTCGTGGGTGTCTTCCATCCGACCTGCTAATGACCCGCCCGCCCAGAAATATTTGCTTCTCCATGATGTCACACATTCTACCAGTGGACAGGACTCAGAGTATCTAACTCTCGCTCCAAGCCCAAATGGGTCCGGATGTTAGCCGATGTTGGCTTGTTCTGGTGAGGTGATCCGCTCTGCTCCAGCGTGGCCGGTCATGGCTGACGGAAGCTTGGCTGGCCTGCTGGAACAACTTTGAAGCTTCGAAGCCTCCCTTCACATCCAATGAATGGATGTGATGCGTAAATGGTCAAACTGGAAAAACCTCTACTCTCTCTCACAGTATGGCAAGCCATTTTATCATAAATTTGGTTCCGTCTGACTATCCGTAATTACATTCCAGATATCTAAAAATGCATTTTGACTAGACAAAACTACATTTTGACGAGCGGTGTAACTCTATGAAATAGTCATATTTTTGTGGATATAAACTAGAGAATTAAAACCTTCAACCTGTGAGCTGACAACTCTATCACCACTGAGCAGCCCCATGAAAAGACCAGTTTATATAAAAATGATCATATGGAATTTGTGTTGTTCTTGTAGCAATTGCACCACAGCAAAAGCACACAACACCATCAGAGCCGGCTTTAAAAAACGCGAAACATAATATTAGGTTACAGGCGAACATTAACTGCACTTAGCTACAGAGAAAAACATGTGCTGCACCACTCAGCCCACCATTAAAATGCACTGCATACAGCAATGTTTTACCTAAAACATCTGCCGCAATTATAACATGTATTATTTACCAGATGATTAATTTATGTTCCGTTCCAGCTTTTATAAACACGTATGTCTTCAGAGAGCCATGAAAAACTGTGTGAAGAGGCTGAGTCAGAAACAAGAAGAGATGTACACTACGGCAGTGCCAACTGAAATACTCACAGCTTGGCTACGGTAAACAGAGATGTGCTGTTGATAACTTGGCTTGGATACAACCGTACGGTTAACTCGTATTCTCTGAATGTGTTTGCAGATTTACAGAAAACTTGTTTTACCTTAAATCCCTTGAAGGTTTCTTTATCACAAGACAAGGCAGAACAGAACTACACGAACTTCACATTTCGATTTCCACACATTAAAAGAAATGGTAAAAATGGCTTGTACTTATATAGCGCTTTATCAAGTCCCTATGGACTCCAAAGCACTTTATACTACAGTCATTGACCCATTCACACACACATTCATACACTGATGGTGGTAAGCTACATTGTAGCCACAGCTGCCCTG
>JAVKLF010000083.1:16322944-16334674 GCA_034783495.1 Millerichthys robustus
CCCACAGACCAAAAACATGACTTTTAGGCTAACTGCTAACTCTAAATTGTCCCTAGGTGTGAGTGAGAGAGTGAATGGTTGTTTGTCTCTGTGGGTCAGGTGTGGCAACAGTGGCACTGATTTTAATATGGCATGCCACAACTGGCCCGATTGTGGTTTGGTTTATGTGGGCCTGGCCCATGCATTGACCACATCTGGGTCACCAAATGGCCTTCAGTCTTGGCTGGGCTGAGGCTGAGTTTTAGAGTGTTAGTGCTTTGTGTGGGCCAGAACTGGGGTAGACACATTTTAGTTTGCAGGAATACCTTAAAATCTCTGAAAATGATCTGAACACTGGTCACAACCTGACCTTGACCTCAAGTTGTTCATTTTAATTGACTTTATCAAACCTTTAGATCTTTTTAAATTGCACCAGAGACTGCTAGACCTAATGAGTGCACTTCATGAATGTTTCCCGAAGTGTTGTATTCAAACCACATTCATCTGTTTCGTATATTTACTTCTGTCCAAACATGAGTAACTGGTCAAAGAAAAAAGGTAAAGTAAGTATTGAAAACCATTGGCTTTGGCTCAGACTTGCATTAGTGCATGACCTGACATCTTTTCTTTATCATTCTTCTAAAACCTTCACTTTTATGATGTTACGTTACAAACTGTGCATGTCCTGTATGAACTCCATCACTGGTTTTAATTTGCTGACTATTGTGTATTTCAAATTATGCGTGCGGTGGAAAAGAGCTTTGAATGGGAATGGATATTTGTAATAGTTTGGCTCTTTGATTTTGTCATGAAAATAAAGGGGTTTTATCAGTAACCATGACAAAATCATTATAGAACGACATGTTGGTACACTCATTCAACTTTGCAGCATTAACACATTCTATCAAATATGATGAATGGTAGATGGTGATGTATTTTGAAGTAAAAGAGGAAAAACTGACCCACATTGGGAGAGAAGGTTAAGTAGTGAGCTGAACACACAGCTGTAAATCTTCTTCCTAAATTATAAGGCTGAGTTCAGCACCTTCGGTGTCGTGTATCATGACCTGAGGGTTTGAAAGGGTTAACGCGTTTCCTCCCGGAATGAGGACATGTCTCTTATCCCGGGATGAAACACTTT
The DNA here is from genome assembly GCA_034783495.1 of Millerichthys robustus. Taxonomy (NCBI): domain Eukaryota; kingdom Metazoa; phylum Chordata; class Actinopteri; order Cyprinodontiformes; family Rivulidae; genus Millerichthys; species Millerichthys robustus. Next base: position 16,324,065 of record JAVKLF010000083.1, read on the forward strand.
CTGGCCTGGAGCAAAGCACCATTTTCATATTTCTGAGTAGTAAAAAATGTTTAGAAAAAGGGGTCGATGGGGCTGATGAACAAGCTTTGGTAAAGTTTCTTAGCTTCAGAGGAGATTTACGGTAGAGTCAGCGGATCACACAGAGGAGTGATGGTGGGATAATCCAATTTTATTTTGTCCATAGATACTCAGTTTTACTTGTGATCAAATTTTAGATTGTGTAAAATTGGCTGAATTACAAACATTTTATGTTTGCTAATGTTGATTATCTGTGTCAACCATCTTGAAAAGGATTAATTCTAAAAGTTGGTTACTTAAACATGAACATCCAGTGAATTATTAATATTTTTATTTTTATTATTTTATTGTGGTGTTCCTCAAAGGGTCAGTTGTAATTAACTTTGATTAAACACAAACGTCAAGTTTCATCTCGTTGCCAACAGCTGAACACCGCTAACAAACAATAACTAGACAATAAACAAAGTGTTAAGACGTCCTCTCAAAAACACTGAAAAGTACTACAGGTACTGCTGACTAAATGTGAAATAAATACTACAGAAATACTATTACAAGTAAAAATAAGAGAGTTTTACTCACTGCTGAGTTGCTTTAATCTTGAATTCTGAACTCTCCCACTTTCCAACAGGGAATTCCCACTGGAGAGGCATTCCAGTTTAAATGTACGACTTGTATGTGGGAGATTCCCACTTCCCAGTACAACTGGGAAAAGTAGCTACTACAGGCTACTTTTGAACTCTGTGCACCATCATCTAGTGTTGGGATGCCATCATTTTGCAGATGAAAAAAACTGACATGCATTTTGGGAAATGTAGTTGATGGTCAATGGCTTTAAAGCAGCTTATTTTATCACATGAATACATTTTTGAAGCTCCCATGGGCCACAGAAAATGCAGTGGTAGGCCATATTTGAGTTTTACATGTGATCTAGTAGTTCATGAGATACTTTGCTAACAGAAAAGAGAAAAACAGGTGAATCACACTGCTAAATCTAAAACAATTTAGGCAACGATCTGGAGCGAAAGTTCTACATATAAATAACTTTCAGCTACAACTACACCAAATTTTAGGTTAATTATTACAAAACTGACAGAATTATAGACATGTTTTTTTTTGTAAGGGGTTGTAGCAGTCATCTTTTTATCTGTTTTTGATGTACTTTCAGTGAGTAGTTTACAAAGTTTTTTTATTGCTCCAGTTTGAGATAAAGATGAGTTTAGAAGTGCGTGCAGGAGACAGCAGGGTGTGTTCCTCAGAATGATTCACCTTTGTCCTCACATGATCTTTTTTTTTCCCATCAGGGATCATTATGTTCAGCCCCGAAGGTAGAACAACTGAGTTTAACGCTCTGCTTTGTTCTTAAGATGACAGGACGATCCCAAACTCTGAACCGAAACACGACTTAAAGTGCTGCAAATAAGGACAAACTACCACAGAGTGACCACAAGGAGATGCAAACTGACCACAAATACAAAATTAACAAAGTGATGGAAAACATCTACAAGTAGGTGCACAAAAAATAACACACTGGATGGAAACACAAAACAGGGGGAAGCAAAACAAAAAGATGGGCTAAATTAACACAATGTTACCAGGGACATTAAAAAGGCAAAACAAACTAGAAAACAAAAATAGTAATAATAAAGCTATATAAAAAATTAAATCCAAAATGAAATATAAGTCACTATGCAGCCACGAAATGAAGAGAAATTAAGCTTGCATTTATTTTTGAAGGAATGCATAATTTTCCGCTAAAGTTTTCAGGCAAAACTCTTAAAAAAAAAAAGGTTTAATAACGATGTAACTGGGCTTTTATTCTGAAGCTGAAGACCCTTTCTCCATTCAAACACATCTTTAGCTTCAGAATAAAAGCCCAGTTGTTGTTGAGTTTTCTTAAATAATTTTTTTTCATGATGACTGAGAATCTGTTTGGAATGACTCTCAGCTACAACCACCTCACATTTTGCCGAGTTTGATTAGTTTAATCAGATTTACTCTGGTATTGAATCAGTTGGGAGTCATGCGTCCGTTTGTTCAATGGTTCATGAGATATTTTGCGAACACGAACACACATGCATGCACAGATTGCCCGCCACATTTAAAGAACCTGTAATGTTTGATCAACTGATTTTTACATTCAGACAAGTAGAAACTTATTAAAGCACAAACTTCAATAAACAAATCAACTGAATTTAGTTTGTTGAATGTTGATGAAATTCTTTCCTCACTTGAAGGAGTCCTCAGTCAACAGGGCCGAGATAAATGGCTCTAAAAGCTTCCAGCTGCATTGCTTTCTACAGAGGCTTTGCCTCTGGGCAGATAAAACTGTTTGTGCTTCTCTCCAATTATTCCCCACCAACAGAACATCAAAGTAATCAACTTACGGTTCAGGTTTATCAGCTGAGCAGGAATGATGTGTGTGTTCATTATGACAGCTCATAAAATCATTTTTGTTAAAAACTTTCATTTGGCCAATTTTTATTTTCTTGGTCTGATCTGGAATTCAGAGAAGCCTGCATTATCTACACTTAATGGGATAGTGAAGCACAATGTATTGAGAAAAGGGCAGACGTCTCCTGTGCGCTAGGCTAGGCTAAAGGCTAACAGGAAACTGAATTATCGGGCAGCTTATTTCACCAGCCAGTTTTTCTTACTTTTTAAGTATCATCATTCAGCCAGACACGAGCCTAGTTAAAGGGACTCTGACTAGTTTAAACATTAAACATTATTTGTTAAATATTTACTTAAACTATAAACACAAGACCATAAAAATACTGCAAGTTGTTTAGTTTTTTAAAAGAAAAAAGAAAAAACGAAATGGACTCATGGATGTTGGCATGTTATTTATGCCGCAAAGCATTCTGATTAAATTAAAGTTTACCAGCAATGTTTGGAAAATGTCTGACGTTCAGCTGCTTCATGGAAGAAGAACCTCAGCTTTAGCCTTTTAGCTTTCATGTTAGCTCTCAAACCTGTGTATACTATATATGGCAATACTGTATATGGCGTTAGCGCCCATGCTTATATATATATATATATATATATATATATATGTATTGAGGTGGCTGTGGTTGAGTGGTTAGGTGACTTGTCTATAGAGTTGGTGGTTCGACACCATTGCTATTCAATCACGTGTCGAAGTGTCCTTGAACAAGATGCTGAACCCCCCACTGCCTCTGATGTGTGTCCCATCAGTGTATGAATGTGATTTAAGCTCTATTTGTCTCTATAAAATGATTTATCTAGATTAGCTTTGTAGAGACACCGAGTAGAGTTCTGTGTGAAGTGCTTTGGTTGGATAGAAAAAGCGCTATCTAAGTGCAGTCCATTCACCGTTTAATTTACTAAACATGTTTGATTGTTCCAACCCAAGTGTCTAAGTGAAAAATGTAATAAACAAATATTTTTTTTTTTATTCTTAAGGAGTTTTCAGTTGTTATCAGAATAGAGAAATAACAACACATTAGGGCCAATATGTGCCAGTAGTTAGAGATCCCTGTAAAACAGTGATAAACCAATTAGCTGGCTGATGGGTTGCTGGCTGGAGGACAAGTCTGGTTGAAGTGGTTTTCCTTGGAGGTCAAGGCCACCGTATCGCCCAGCGGAAGTTTTCATGTCTGGCTCGACAGGTCCAAGTGGTTATTTTGTTGGATTGTGATACAAGATGTGTACCTCTGTGCCCCCAAGTGGAAACCGATCGGCAAAGTGAGAGACTTAAAAACTGCCCATCAATAGTGGTGACCCCAGATGGCCCTGGCTAACAACCGGAGCTGCCTGGGATGCTCGGGGCAAGTAACATAAGACAAATTCTGTGAGACACTCTTGCGATGTTGGTGTGACATGCAATCTTCTCGTCTGCCCTGAAATACCTCCAAAGCCCTTGCAAATATGCCAGCTCGGAGACCGGGCTTTTTTTTTCCTCTCTTTCTCTCAGATCTCAGGTCGCACAACCTCAAGTCACCGTTCTTATTTCTCCGACATCCCCTGCGCTTGTTTGTTTGGTAAACATGCTACACCTGTCAGAGGAATGCCGGTTGCTAACGGGCCAAGTCCAAAAGCATTTCCTCTCTTCTGCGGTGCTTTCCCTGTCTTCTCACCTCCCTCGTTTTTCCATCTGCTGCCCTGGCAGCAGTGGACACAGTAAGTGTGAAGGGGTGAATGTGTGAAGAAAAGCCAGCGTGTGTTTGCCTGCGCACGTTTTGTGTCTGTGCACAAAGACTCCTCGGTTGTTGTCTGAACCGCTGTCTCGTAATGGAACTGGAGACACTGTTTTTATTTATCCCTCCCCCAGCTGTCACTGTTGTGTCTGGAGTGTGTTTGCTGAACTCAGGGCCATGGGACACTTGGAGAACTGTCAAATCCACTAACCCTCCCAACTATGCAGAATGTTACAGCCCAGAACACACCCTGGATTCTTGTGATTGGGACACAAAAGCTGCGAAGGACATTCAACAGATCAGCAAGCTTTAGCAGTTTTACACAATCTGGCGTTTTTAGATTTGTTTTTCTTCCTGTGGTTGATTGGTGTGTGTTCAACTTGACCCACGCGTTATGTGTATTTCTTGGCTAACAAATTTCACCCAGATTCAAGATAGCCATCAGAGTTAATCGGAATTACCCAACACAAACATGGCTTTAATGCAAATTTACAGATTTTGAGCTAAAAGTTGTTGGTCAAAGCTTTTGTTCGTATTGTAGCTTTTTTAGAATCTACTCTAAGGATTTGAGTCCTCAAACTGAATCAGGTCCTATGAATCCGAGGTCTACATTAACCCGAATACTTCTGGTCCAAACCCAAGGGCGAATTACTGCCAATATTTATCAAAAAAAGGTTATACATCAAATTGCTCTTATAGAAATACTAAAAATAACTTCTCTAAATAATATTTTATGTAGCATTTAGAACATACATAACCTAACAGATAATTAATGGATTAAATTTAGAAAGACTCATTAGATTTCCTTTCTTATGCCTTGCTATCTACTAACAACTTTTTGATTTCTTTTTTTTTAGAGATGCATTTTATCACAATTCAGAAAACCAGTTGAAAAGGTGAACTCTGTAAAAATCCTAGTATTTAACTTTAAAATAATAAGAAAATACAGGGAAAAAACAAATTTTCTGTTGTTCTTTCCACACCAAAATCAAAGATTGATTTTTGTGGTTTGAAAGTTGTCCTGCTGTCACAAAAGAATGCTCCAAAAACACAGAGACAAAAAAAAAACAACCCAGAAAAATATTTTTACATTTTGAAGTCTTACCTTTGAGGCCAGATAAAACATTAAAGAGGTCCAGATATGGCCCACCGACCTCGAATTCGACACGTGTTTGTGGTGGGATGCCATCATTTCTCGGGTAAAATAATCAACATGCATTATGGGAGATTGTTTTAAGGCATTGTACATCTTTGAAGCTCTCACGAGCCACTTTTACTATCGGTTTCTCTGCTCCAAGACAAATGATTTGCATGAATGGGTTCTGAACTGAGGTGATTCAGTCACTGAATCAGGTGTGTTGGTTCAGAGAAACCGATAGTAAAAGTGGCTCGTGAGAGCTTCAAAGATGTACAATGCCTTAAACCTTTAGGATTTCTTTGGGTAATTTTGTAAATAAAAAACAAAAAAACTGGAAAACATCTGGAGTTGACTTCTAGGGATTTTAGAGCTCAGCTTTTTTGCTGTTGCTCAGTGATCCTGAAAGGAAATAAATCCGTTCAGATAACAGATGTAAAAACTTACCTCACATCAGCCATATGTCACAATAATGTCATTATTCTTAAAGAATATGAACTACACCGGTCTGAGCCAGTCACCCTCTGGAGCCTAGAGGGCCCATTTCCTCCAGTGGATGAGTTTATGAGTGAGGTTAAGATGTCAGTCTGAGTCGTGGTTAAAGACGACCCGTTTTGTTTTTTATTTTTACTGTCCCTCAGCCTGACCTCGGGCTCGGGAGGGAGGAATGTGTTCCGTCCCCCGTCCTCGCCCACCTCCTTCAGCAGCAGCCCGTTGGCTTCTGGTGTCAGAGCCTCCGTGACCCCCGGCAGCCTCCTCGCAAGTTTGCAGATTCGCCGACACGGCCGGCATGTCGTACGCAGGTGTCCCTGTGGCGGGAGGTGAATTTGAGAGCGAGGAGGTGTCAGTGCCGGCAACAGCTGTGGGCTACAGTTTCACCAGATGTCTGACGTCTCCAACTTCCAGTCGACGTGAACCGGCCGCCCCCTGGACGAATGTTTTCTCAGCACCAAGCTTCTAAGAGGCACAAAGCAGGATTGGCTGGTCGTGGCTCACGTGGGCAGACCTTCAGGGCCGTGGTTTGTAAGACCTGCGAGCCTGTACCGCTGACAGGAAGCCCGTGTTTTACTGGCTTGCAGCTGGAGTCGCGACAGGCTGCAAGTCTGTGCTGACGGGTTTTATTGGACAATCCCTGCAGACGGGAGTCTAAAAGATTTTAAAGAGTTTGTTCTTTGTTCCAAAGCCTGCTGGTGGCACTGTGACACTGTCCTGTTGATCAGGTGGGTCCTGGTGGAAGAGGTGCTCACATTTAAAGTCCCTGACTTGCATTGTTAGTTGCCAGCTCAACAATTTGCCCAACAATAACTAAATGAAAATAAATGTCATAAAGAGACAGTCTAACTGAAGTAAAAGGTCATCAAAGCTTCTATCACTCAGGTGATAAGACATTTAACCTCGAGGAACAGATTAGTTCCGTTGTGAAGAGATCCTTCTTTAAATCAAGGCTTTTATCTAAAGTGAAATTGTTTTGAAACAGGTCAGACTTTCATTGCCTGTGTCCAAATTCAGGGGCTGCACCCTCCAAAGGTTGATTACGTCACGGCAACGCGCCGAAGGCTGTCAATATTCTAAGGCTATTCCACTTGCGGTCAACAAATGCGGCTTTGTTTTCCCCCGATTTGAGGGATGGGTCCGGTGTATTCGTCTCGGCTCACCTTATCCCAACATGCATTGCGGCCGATCGGGAGATTTTGTCTTCGTTTGTAATGGCGGAAGAAGGAAGAGACGGGAGTACAGTTTTAAATAAAAATCTGGCGATACAAAAATTAAAAGTTTAAAGCGGGTGACTTTTTTGGGGCTTTTGTTATTTGCATAGACATGTTTTTAATATATTAATATTTAATATTTATAATATGATTTTTAAAATGTGTTTTTCAATCTTCATTGCTTCTGTTTAGCGCAATCCCGGTTGCTAGACGACAGGACATACACTGGGGTAAAGGCAGGAATAAAACTGAAGTCTAGACCGTCCAAATTCATAGCCGCTCTCTTCCGGCTTTTGCGGTCGACCGGGTGGACCAGGTGCTTTGAAGAACGCAGCCCCTGAATTTGGACACAGCCATTACCTCTCAGCTGGATCTCTGTAAGTCTGTGTGTTGGAGTTAGTCAGGCCGGCCTCCATGACGGCAGTTAGTTCAGAACTCTGCAGGGATCTTCAAGGATCTATAAGGTTCCAAATGGACAGACTACTGTAGACATGTCTGACCTCCAGCCTTATGTGTCCTCCAGATTCTTTAGATCTAATCATCATCTCAGAAGTTTTAAGGTCCAGATTGGTTCACAGAGGTGATCGGGTCTTTTGTTGTCCTGAAATTCAGACTGGTCCACAAATGCTCTGGACATTCCTCACACATCTCCAGGACACGTCCAGGACATTTTAGGACAGTGGTTGATGCTATAGGAGCACAAACACAATCCGATTGTTTAAAACTGGGAAAAAAATTGCCTATTTGATTTATTTTCTAAGGAATGACCTGCGTAACCAGTTCAATCACTTCAAAATAAAACGTTTGCTTTTTGAGTTGTGATAAAAAATAAAAATAAAACTGCACACCAGCCTCAAACTGGGCTGATTGTTTGTCAAGACTTCCTCACTCTGCCATCTGGGTCGATGGGAGCGAGGCGAGCGTGTGGACAGGGCTGACATTCCTGCAGTCTGGGAGGAAATACGGCATGCCATCAACGCCTCAGTCAGGCCGCCTCAGCGTTCTGCCTCCGGTCACTTCAGCGCGGTTTGAGCTGATGGCTTCTAAAGCCCCTGAACTCCGTCTGCGTGCTTCCTGGCATTGCTGAAATCTAGTCAACCGCTTTGAAAACTGTTGTGATAAGGAGGAGAGCGTGGTGTTTTGAAAGGCCTCGTGTTGATGGATAAGGTTCTTTTCTTTTTTCAGTGACTGTGTGACTAATACTGACAGACGCAGAAGGGTGTGTGTGTGTGTGTGTGTGTGTGTGGAGGGGGGTGGTGTTCATAGAACTGCCTTCGCGGTATCACCTTACATTAAATTTGGCACTTGTACTACTGTAGCTGTCAGACTTCACCCAAACGTTAATCTCTTTCCTTTCTGCACTGTAAAAAATATGGGGAAAAAGCAAATTAAAATATTAGGTTTGTAGATAATTTCATTATTTTTACACCAAAATAAATTATTTTAATGTTTTCAGCGGACGGCTTAAGGTGTTGGCGTGAGCTCATTCAAAATTTCAACTGTCTAATCCCCCCAAAAAATTATTTCTTAAATTTTACCGGTATAGTTTGATAAAATATTAACAGAACAATTTGGAGCGCTCCTTTTTTATTTTTAGGTTGCAGTTACAGGTTCGACTTCATTTATCACACTAATTTGGCGAAATTTGAAAATGTACTAAAAACAGGCAAAATCTTCTCAAAAAGAGTTAATTTTTTTATTTTGACTATTTTTTATTATCTCACCTAAGTCTGTGTGTGTGTGTGTGTGTGTGTGTGTGGGGGGGGGGGGTTGTATAATTTTCTCTGGTTTAGATGTCACACATGGTAACCTTTTATTTAAATTACCATTTATACCATCTTTCAAAACCACTAATTTCTTGAAACTAGGCGAACATTGGTACTCCCACTAGAGTGTGATTTCAGAAACAATCGAATTATAACACAACCATTTACTGACATCATAAAGCAAAAATAAACACTTCAGAACACCATGAGAGTTTAGTGCTTGTGAGATCCTCAGTGTGAGTAACGGCTGTTTATTCAGAATACAGAGATGATGATGATGGAAGAGATCTACTCTGTTTTGTTTTTTTTATCCTCAGTTGCGTGCAGTCATTGGTTTAAACCTCCACTGAATACATCACAACATAAAGAACACCTGACAGGGTTTTCCTTTGGTATTTGTGGGTTTATGTTGTTTTCCTTGGAATATTCTGTTTAATCTGTGTCATTCAGTCTAATGGTTGCTTATACTTTTAATTGTATGGCATGTGTGTAATGAAGAAACTTAGCATAATAAGGAAATCTTCTTAAAGAGACTGTAAATTTAACTCTGACTAGTTGTAAAATTAGACATTATTTAAAAATCTCCAACTATAAAAATTAGACTGTAAGCTTTTAGCTTTCAGATTAGCTTCCAAGATAATATGGTGATACATGGCGTTAGCTCAAGAGCTAATAAATATAGCTTTAGCTCCTAAGCTAACATATAAAGGTAAATATAGATGGGGCCAAGCGTGTGTGTGTCTGAAATACGTGTTCCTCCACACAAATTTGTCAACAGTATAGCCTAATTCTTATTTGAAATGTATATATTGTAACTATAAAGTAAACCAAATAAAATATTGCGAAACATTAAGTATTCATGTTCAATTGTTTGCCACAAGTTTATGGATTAGTTTTGTGAGCGGTTTGCTTGGAAGTTTTTCATGAACTCAAAAAGTATTGCAAGGTAACTTGAAAGTTTTGTGTGGAAACACAGTAAAAAAAAAAAAAAAAAATCTTCCATGTCCCTATATAGTGTAAACATCGCACCCAAACTAATATTGATATGGTGTTAGCTCCAGAGCTAATGAGTATAGCGTTAGCTCAAGTGTTCATATTGTGTTAGCTCCAGAGCTATTAAAAATAGCGTTAGCACCCAAACTAATATTTGTATGGTGTTAGCTCCAAAGCTAATAAATAATATAGCGTTAGCACCCAGACTAATATTTGTATGGTGTTAGCTCCAAAGCTAAGAAATTTAGTGTTAGCTCAAAAGTTATTGGATCAGTTTTTGTTATTGGTCATCAGAGTGGTTTTTTAGACCTGAAGATATTTTCTGTCAGAAGAGAGCTTCTGTACAAATGCCAAAATATATCTCGTCCTTGTGACCGATTCAAAACACACACAACTCTAATTTTTTAAGAAAAAGAAACCATTTTTTTTCTTAAGCTGAAGCAACAAAACGGAGCCTCTGCAAATCACAGGAGGAAACTGAAAACTGTCCAAGAAACTTTGGAGATTCCCTCCCAAATGCTGTTTTCCTGTTATAGCCCGTACCAGCCCAGTGTGGTACTACTTTATTTATTTTAAAATTCAGTTAGGTCCATTTCAATTCATATTCACAAGATTTTCAAGAACTATATTCTTTTTCTTCCATGCAGGGGCAAATGTGAACAGAAGGTCTTCAAAGGTAATAGACATTTTCCTTTTTTTTGTTTTGTTTTTACAGTGTATCAGCTCAGAACACCTGAGGGAGTTGGTGCGTGTGTGCATGTGTGCGTGTGTGTGTGTGTGTGTGTGTGTGTGTGTGTGTGTGTGTGTGTGTGTGTGTGTGTGTGTGTGTGTGTGT
>JAVKLF010000083.1:16347011-16358199 GCA_034783495.1 Millerichthys robustus
AAGACTCATTTATTCAGACTGGCTTTTAACTAATATTTGTGCACTGTTTTATATTTTATATCTTTTACTGTTGTGCTTGATCTTGTTGTAAAGCACTTTGTGATTTTATATCTGAGAAAGGTGCTATATAAATAAAGTTTACTTTACTTTAATATCAGGGTTTGACCAAAATTACTACAACTCTCATTTCCCAATGTAAGATGACCCTTTTTTAAAACTCCAAAGTTATGTGGGGTTCATTTTGGTTTTGTTTAGTTTTTTGTTTCTTGTGGACCAACGTGAGGAGTGTGACGCAACACTCAGCTGTCCAAGGAAAATGCTTTGGAATCTGTGTAGAAATATCAGAACAAGGCCTGAGAAACACATGGAGGAGTGAGAGTGCAACGGGAGCTTTTCAGGACAGTGACTTGCTGTGTGTGTGTGTGTGTGTGTGTGTGTGTGTCGGAGGGGCTGCAGGGGTCAAATGTAGTTGCTTGATATCTATATCCTGGCAACAGTGAGTGAGTGATATCTTGTTCCATCGTAACCAGGGATTGGTCCCGGAGCGGGTCCAGGCCCCTCCTATTTGTAGGGCAGCCGAAGAAAAAATACCTAAATTGAAAACATCTCACAAACCTCCTTCACTCTGCACTGTAACCCCCCCCTCAGGCACTTTAATCTAAAACTGTTTGTTTATTTATTTAATTCTACTTATTTTTTATTTTCATTACTGAGTGTATTTAGTCTTGAAGCTCAAGCACAGCGACTGATACATGTGCCTTTGTGACAAGCCGGTTGTTTTAAAGTGAGTTTTTGGCATGACAACATGAATTCACCTTACACGGCTGTGCAGTATTACCCAGAGTTCCCCTTCCATCGGTAAGTACCCGCATGTTGTGGAGCAAACTCAGCCGATTGACTGCATGGCGTTAACGCCGTCCTTACATTTAGTGCAGCTGAGATGTTTGACTCGCCTCGCTTCTGGAGATTCAAAGTGACCCGAGGACTGTTGGGTCTGCTACAGTCCTCAGCTGCTGCTTGGTCCTGATATATTTATACGAGCGGCGGGCAGTCTGTGTTTTCACTGCTCACGGCGAACACAAAGTTGTGAACGTAGAGGATTGTTTGAACAAGAATGATCTCAGAATTCACAGATGGGCCAGGACTGGATCCTGTCTGTGAGCCATACTACAACTGTTTGGTGTTAAATTCAAATATCATTTAACTAGAACATTTCTGAAGACATTGTGAATAAAGCTACATACATCTTAAGTCCAAATTCAGAACTAACTTATTTAACTTAGTTTAGTTTTATTTATTCAGTTTGAACATAGTAGGAACAAAAAAAACCTAAATAATGCAAAAAATAAGTAGAAATGCCCAATATTTCTGCCAGAACAACACAATGTTATGCTTGAAATGAAGCAAGAACAATATACAATATATAAAACCTAACTTAGTATAAAAAGTAAGGAAATTAGTTAAATTAGTGTTAGGTGGATTATTTCTTTGTTGTAACAATAAATCTTATATCTGGCACCTGAAAACAAGTGTCAATAACAACAAAATTAGCTGTTTGGCAGAGAAGATTCAGCAAATATTTCATGTTTGCAACCCACACACTCAGCTACACACTCTACTGCTCATCCCACACATGCATGTTCCTTACAAATGTGGCTCTGTTTAAAACGGACAGACTTTCCAAACGTATAAGATTTATTGTTACAACAAAGAAAGAAATCAACAACATTTAATGTCCCTTTGAGTTTAATACAGTATTTATGAACTGAATTGAAAAAAATCCCTACGTCATTGTTTCATCACGCTGGTGTATTAATTATTATTTATAATTACCAACACTCATCAATAAACAAACATTTTTTTAACAGATGTCACCTAGTTTGATATGAAAAATAATTTGAGACATACACACAACTACACACACAAAAACACAACGGGTCGACCCACAAGCTCTATAAATTCATCCATTCCTCCTCAGATGAATAATGTTTGAATTATACGTCTTTAAATGTTTTTATTTTAAACGAGATGATGTTTGAACGTTCCTGTGGTTTCATGGTTTAACTTTGCAGTCAGAAATACAAAGTATTTTTATTCTTGTTCTTGCACTTAGATGGTTCAGGTCCCTTTTTCAAAAGTTTCTTTTTTTACAATTATTGTGTTGTATGATGCCCATCCGGTGACATAGGATAAAAAAAAAATGGCCACACCTTAGTAGGACATAAATAACGTGTGGCCACAACATAATTTTGAACAGATTTTTCATGAGAGATACAGATATATTATGTTCTACATATCTGTCCTTCCATCTATCCGTCCGTTTGTCCGTCCGTCCGTCCATCCAAATAATGTTTTCTGATCTAATTAAATAGTAAACTATTAACATTCTTAATTAGTTTAACCCAGTTTGTTTCTTTTTGTTTTGTACAACTGCAGAGTATTTGTGCTGTTTGTTGACGGATTTAGTCCAGCGGCCTTTTAGGGGTCTTCATCAGTCCTGTTGGCGGGGGAATGTATTTTTCTGGCTGTGGGTTGCAGAAAAGGTTCAGAATCTGTAACTGTACTTCCGGATCAGAATATTGTCAAAGAGTTTTAATGTGACCCATAAGTCCTAAATCTGTTTTTGTTGTTATTTTTTTTCTTTTTAAGCTATTCTTTTGCCCCCCAAATATCCAAGTGTGACGTTTTCTACACCTTCCATCTGTTTCCCCTCTGTAAAAGTTAGCGGATAAGAGGAGGGACATGGAGGCTTTCTATTGTTTTGCAGTCATGTCCCCCTTCCAGCCGAGTCTGACAGATGAGGGGGAGAAGGTCTTAAGGCTTTGAAAAGTGATTAATAATGACACAGGAGAGGGGCCCCGATTGCCTGGGCTGTTTGTTTTGATTGCATTTTCATCGGTCGGTGTGCCCAACCTGCCAAGAGACAATAGCCGTCCCTGTTTAGTGCTGACCTCTGCTCCCGTCTCGTCTGGAGGCGCTGCTCTGGGTTTAAGTGGACGCTGAACAGCCTCTGCCTCTGGCTACCTGGAAACTCTCTGAGTAACCAGACACCCAGCAGCAGAACAACTGCAGCGAGGAAAAAAAATGGGACAAAGCATCCAACCAAGTGGAGTCACTACAAAACAACTAGATGTAAGAAAAAAATTCAACTTTTGACTTTTTTCCCCCCTAATTAACCTCAAATTGGGGCTGAAATCACAAAGGTAAAAACAGAATTATGCTTTAATGTTATAATTTACCTTACTAGTATTACCAAATATAAACTTTCCACAGCTACAGTTTGAATGCAAAAAATGCTAAAGAGTCAAAAGTCATTAGGGTTAGGCTACAGTTTTAATACCAAAATATTTCTAAATGTATTCAGAGGCCTTGACTGCCAAACCTGATGGACAACTTTATTTCTTTTATTCTGACTGGTTAACTGACTCTAAAGCCGTTTAGAGCGCTGAATGAAACGTCAGTTAAACTTGTTCCAATAAAAAAGGAGGAGAATAAAAGACACAAATAAATGAAGCTGAACTGTGATCAAGGCAAAGTATTCTTTATTTTCTGATAAATATGGTGTTAATTTCATATTTTCATGTTCTTAACCAGCAATCTACACAATTTCTATCAATTACATTACAGTAGATTATGTTTTCTATGTTTAAATTTATGAAGATGAAGGCATGTGACGCTGACTGAGTGATAGGCTTCTTAGCGGTTAGCAATTGGCTGTTAGTGTTAGCTTCCACTAAGTTGTTTTAGGTGTTTAGCAGTTTAGCATTAGCGTAGCTATATTTGTAGTTAGCGGATTATATGTTAGCAAAGCAATCATTTTGGTTAACTGTGCCCACCACAAACCTTGACTCTCAGCTACATCAAATTTTAGCTCAGTATCTGGGAAACGGATTGAGGACATGGAGTTGGCTGATTTTGATTAGCTGTGGTAGTCAGCTCGGATTGGTTGCATATGTGCATCCAGTGACTATTTTATTAAAATTCATTAGGTGGTTTATGAGATATTGTGCAGACAAAAATGACTCCAAATAACTAACTAATAAACAAAGATTTTGCACGACCTGGTAGTTCTCAGAATATGTGTTGGGGATCAGTCTCCAGTACTACCACACCAAACTTCCACACATTATAAAATAACTGAATCATAGCCAGTGTTGTGTTTGCTAAAGTCAAAAGGTTGTGGCAACCATCTTGAATCATGTTGACTCTAAACGTTAATCAGTTGTAGTTGCACATCCAAGTACTACTTTCTGAACGTTCTAGTAAAATCAATCCAGTATTCATAAGACATTTTGCTGACTCAGAAACTTTTGCCTTTCGGGCGATATTAATATTATTCCTTCTCCAGCCCAAAGTTATAGTCATCATTCATTGTGAATTCTATATTTTTTCTAATCAGCTGATGATTCAGTGTTGATGAAATGAAGAAATATGTAATATTTCCAAATTGCGTGTCTCAATAATCAGTAGGACTAATCCAGACCTGGTCCTCAGGACCCACTGTCTGAACTAATCCAGACCTGGTCCTCAGGACCCACTGTCTGGATTGTTTTAGATATTTCCTTGCTTCAACACAGGTTTCTTCCCATTTTTGCTTGTTTAGTAATTCAGCCATTTGAATAATTTGAGGATTCTAAAACAGGATTCTAAACATGCCATCCTGGGGATGGCAGTGGGCCATCCCCAGGACTAATAAAACACCGAGATGGCCCACCCGCAGTATTTTGAGCACATTGGGAAACTAAATATTATTCCTTGGGTTGAAACTCCGCAGTCCCTCGTGTGTCTCCTGCATAAGTCAAATTTTTGGCTTCATTAGATGTGCCCTGTGTTTGTAAGTTAGGTAATAATATCCTTCATCCCACAGCACCGGGGGAATTCCAACACCTAAAATAGTGCCAGCTCCAGATTATGCCCCCCACCTCCTCACTGTGGTCCAGCTGAACACATACCAGAGGTTGTTGCTGTGCGATCGTGTATGCGGCGGGGGGGGGGGGGGTTCACTTGTCTCGGGAGGCAGCGTGTGCCACTTCAGCAGGAACAATGGCGGGCTGAGCGCCGAAGCAGGTGTAACGTTTCAAGGGAGCAGGTCAAAGTGCCTCAGTCTGAATGGTGCATAATCACCATTATGTGTAGTACAAATATTCTGACTTCTTCACAATAGGTGTGCTCTTCATGAATGGCTGCCAGCAGAACTCCGCCTTCTTTCTTCTGCTGGCTGGGTGGCCAAAAAATAGAAAAAATAACATGCACACAAAAACACAGCCCTGCACCTTTATGCTGAACGTTTGCTGACTAAACCTTTACCATATTAAAAAGGGTTTTTTTTGTTGGGTTTTTTTTTCATTAAAGTGAGAATTTTTGTGTATAAAACAACGGACTGTTGTGTCGTTGCAGACTCAGGGAACCTTCAGCTTGTTTGTCCTGGAGGGAGAGCTCCATCCTCACCACCACCCAGAACCAGGGAGCTCAAACTTCTGACCTCTTCAGTCAAGATGTCTTCAACCAGTTGTTTGATATGCTGGACCAGTAAGTTGCTACAGCAACTTGCAAGCAGGCCAGTTATGACGTGATGTGACATACTTTTCTGTCTTTTGTCAGATCTGCCATTCATTCAGTTCAGCCCATCGAGCTAAACTTCTCGGACAGTTCGGCTGATGGGCCTGCAGGAAACACCATCCAGATCAGCATGGACTGCATCACCATGCACGAGCAAGACGAGCATGTTTCTGTGAGTGTGCAAAAAATAATAATTACAATGCTTGCTGCCTGATTACATTTCTACTAAAAATGTTCTGTTTTAATGAGAAACAGAGCAGAAATGGTCTGGCCCACATGGTACACTGTAACACAGACACTGCAAAGGACGATGGCCCTCTGTGAGAGATGCTGTTTGCCAGTGGTGGTCCATGTCAGCACAAAATAAATTAAAACCACACCTGGCCCAGTTGTAGCATTTGGGCCACATCAACCAAACTCCAATAGAGTCAGTTGCTCCATGTTTTTTTTAAAAAAACAGTGCCATCATTGCCAGACCTGGCCCACATCCAGCTGACAAACCAGTTGCCATGCAAGCAGTGCCAGCTTGACACCAGGTCTGGCCCACACCTGTCTCTGCTGCATTGACCACAGGTCCTGCTTATTTAGGAGAAAAAGCATAAAAAAACAAATAGTTTTACCAATATTTCAGTTTTAAAGGAAGTGCTTCCCCGACTGGAAGGCTTTGGAACTGTTTCCATTTCAAGACAGAATATTTGTTATTTGTAGCTCTTTTTAATATCAGAGACGTTCTCGTGCATCACTCCCGTTCTGAGTTCTTGTTCTTTAAACTGTAAAACGTGGAGTTTCCCTCTAAACAATGGGATTCCTGTTGTTGTGTAAATGAGGTGCAGAGCCGTTCGACACGGGAGGACCGGCTTATCTGTCTGTAAGGATATTATCTGATTCAGCCTGAGCTCTTCTTAACCTGGGTGGCCCTCGGATCAGCAGCTCATACAACCGTCTCTTTACATTGTCACACTTTTAATTTCTTCATCTTAATGTAATATAAAAAAAGACAGCGAGTGAGTTACTTTAAAATGTCGATAAAGTAGAACGCCTATTTTTAATTTGTTGTTTTTAGAGAAACATGCGCATTTTTCAAAAGCGGGACAGGATTTCCGGTTTTATGTGTGTTTAAGTGAAGAGGTGAGCCTTAAAATTAAAATCAGTTCTTTTTTGTCTGTCACACAAATTTAAACTTGGAGATCAGAAAGCTTTATGTTGCATTAAAATCTGTTCCGTGTTTATAAGATGTTATGCTAACAGACACCTTCACCTTTCAGCAATGGAGGATATTTTTCCTTTTGTCTCTTTGGGTCCACAGACAGGTGTGGGCCAGATCTGGCAACGATGGTACTGCTTTTAAGGTGGCATGCCACAACTGGCCCATCTGTGGTATGTGGTTTGGTGTATGTGGCCCAAATCTAGCAGAGCCATAACAGGCCCAGTTGTGGTTTGGTTTATGTGGCCTCTATCTATCAGTGTTACAATTGGGCCAGTTTGGGCCAGAGGTTAGTTTTATGTGGCTCAAATGGACCTCCTCTGTCAAAGCACATCTTGGCTACCAAAGAGACGTAATTCTTTCCGATACCTCAGTCAAATGTGTCGGTGAACTGTGTGGGCCAGAATTGGGCAGATTTTGCTTTGTGAGGTTTTATAGTGGAACTGTGTTTGTGTTCAACAAATAGAAAATTCTAATTTCCAGCTTTTAACAAAGAAAAAGAAAAAATTTGAATTTCTTTAGATCGATACAGAAAATTTTCAGGAGTATTCATAGTTTTTTTTTAAATGAAGCTGCCAAAAGTCATTTTTCAAGTTTTGATTTCTCAGTTCTAAAGAGAACATTGTACACCATCGTCTTATTCTGGTCAGTTCTGGTTAGGTTTACATTGAGCAGAATGCTGCCTCGATGTGGGCGGGGTTAATCACATCAAAGAACATTTTATTTGCAACACAACAAGCAGAGCTCGAGGTTCTTCTCTTTGTTCTCTAACTCATGGCCAGCTGAATCAGAACGAGATGACGAAGTCTACTCTGCCCCAGAACAGAACCCTAGAACAGAACCCCGGGTCTCTGGGTTCCAGAAGTCAAGCTGAAAAGTAGCCTACCAAAAAAAAAATGTTTTTTAAAAGTGACTTTCACATTTGATCACAGCTGACTGCTGGTGATGAAGATCTGTTAGTTCTGCTGCTGCTGCTGATGATGATGGTGACGACGATGATGATGGTGGTGGCAGCTAATAGAGGTTCTGTTTATGGAGCCGAGTGATGTTACCATCCCCCCTCTCACTCCTAAAGCTGGTGATTAATGGCCCCGTCACCCGCTTTCCTCTCCAGTGAGGAGGGGGCTACATGGTCGACGCCCCCTCCACCCCCCCCACCCTAAAACATGACTCACCGTTTAGTTGCCCTAGGGACTCGTTTGTATTTGTGAGTAAAGGTTTGTGTTTGATCTAAAATACCTTCTTATTCTGTATTTTTTTTTTTTTTGCTTTTTTAATTTTTTATTTTTTGTAGCTGTGGGGCAACATTTTAACACACCTGCCTCATCCCAGCGCTCATCTATCAGTGTGTCTTCTCCAGGTGAAGGTGTGTGTGTTTGTGTGTGTGAGGGGAGGGGGGGGGGGGTGTTACACAAGAGAGGAAGGAGCCGAGCAAGCAGGAAGGTAGAAAAAAGGAAGGAATGTTGCTAGAGAAACAGCTGATGTGGCAGAGGTAGACCCTCCTGCTGGTGGTCTGAACCGATCAGGTCTAATCACACGTTTGCATTCGGGTTTCTCGCCGCTCTTCTAACATGTGACTTCCTTCACGCTCTGCGTTTTTGGGCACCTGAGCTGTTTCTACTGAACCAAACTGAGCCAGGATCCGATCTGAACACTGCCTCACTGAAACAATTCGACTAAAGTGTTTTTTAAAATTTATTTTACTTTTCAAACATCATCACATCTGAAAACACGTTTGTCTTCATTTCTACACCAATATTTAGAGGGAACACAATTTACCTTTCCTGACAATTTTTATTTTTTAGACAATATAGTTTTTGATTGATCAAATCCTTTTTTTCCGTGTTATCAGCTAAACGTAGCAAAGTGCTGCTAGTTTTGGCGGGAAAGGATTTTTTTGTCCACTTTTTTCAGGATATTTTTCTCTTAACCAGGGCAAACCAGTTGGCAATCCACAGGTGACTTCATAGCTCCACAGACTTCTCTGTCACTGCTGTTCTGAGGTGCGTCTGAGAGCAGCTGGTTTTAGTTTGAAAAGTTTGACCAAAACAGAAAGTAAAGATTTTTACGCAGCACCGGGAGAGACTAAATTAAACTTTTCTGAACTCCTAATGACTCCAAGTACAACAAAATGTATTTAACCCTCCCTCTGCCCTGGGGTCACATGACCCACCAGGCTGGTGGGCTGGTGGGTCATGTGACTCCAGGGCAGCGGGAGGGTTAAAGGTTTAAAAAGTGGATTTTGCAGGATATGTTTCCTTCAAGACCTGAATGACAAAGATTTTAGTCAGTGACAATCTTGTTTTATAGATCGGTTGGGGTGGGGGACCCCAACTGTGGGTCCTGAAACATAAAGGTGGTGTCTTTAAAAGATTTTCAGAGTTAATTACATTTAAAAATGACTACCACCAACAATTTTCTTGTCCTAATTGTAACAAAGGACTGAGGTTAGTGATGAAAGCAGCATAAATAATATTGTTACTCTGAAACCAAAGTTTATCCACCATGTATATTTGGGGGCACAGGTCTCTGATTTCTGGATCAAAGGCTGAAACGTTTGTGAACCACTGCTATAGATGAGCTGTGAAAGTCTGCCTGCCGATGACTTTATTTAATATAAAAATAGATTTTAACTCGATAAAGACATTAACAGTTTTATGTTAGTGTTTTTTTTGATAAAAATAAATGAAAGTAGACTGTTTCATTGAATTGCTGGCTGTCCGGCCCCTGAGCTGAGCCGTTTAGTTGAATAGATTATTTTAAACATTTAAAAACATGTGTCTTTGTTTCTTATCAGTCTGGTAATAACGTGGTCGGGTTTTAGTAGATTTAATGCAGAAGATGCAGATTTCCTTGAAGCAGTGCTGTAAACTATTGACCGTTTGTATTTTTGCCACCCAGGTGATGCTCCCTGACAGCTCCCGTCTGTCATTGTGGTCAGGTGCTTGTCGTGTTTTCAGGTCCTGCCCGGCCGCCGAGGCCCGACACCTGATACTAAACTAATCTTGCTGACTTTAGGAACGAGCTCTTAAAAAGAGGGGGGACTTTAGGAAAGCTTCTTTTGTCTAAGCTCCTGGATTTGCAGATCTTCAGCAAGATCTGGTCTTTGTGTTTTTCACTGTATGATTTGAATTGTTCATAAAGTTTCTGTACTCATTGAAAATATTATTAACAAATGATGATGATCAGAAGATATAATTAACACATAACTTGATTTTGGCTGCAACAGATATAACTTTTTACCGTACCCATAATGGTATCAAATTGGAAAAATAACTTGTGATATTTTTCTTGCTTAAAAAACGTCACTATATCATTAGCAAAAAACATTACAAAATCTATGTTTTTTTATTTTTTAAATGCCTTGAGGCAATATTGTACCATAACAAACAATCCAATTTGATATTTTCATGCAAAAACAAGAATATATATTTGTTGGAAACGTACATTTCTTGAACCAAACACTTAAAGTTTCATATTCATCTGTTGCTTTTACGCCACAATCTACCACCATTACACACAAATCTAACCAAAATATTAAAGCAATTTAGTGCATTAAAATAAATTACAATCAGTGTTGGTTTAAGGTAGATCATGATTCATCCTTTTATCTTTTTATAAAATTTTAAAAAGTAAACTATGTGCTAATTTTCACCCAGTTTGTATTCCAGTTTTGTATGTCTGGATGATAATCCATTATAGTATGATGTTGCCTCAGGGGCGTTACCGTTTCAACTTACCACTTGTAAGTGGGAAATTCCCACTTCCCAGTACAACTGGGCCGCAGCAAAAGTAGCCAGCAGAAATGCAGCGAAATGGAGATTATAAACAACGGATTTCCCTGAACACTGGCTACTTTTGAACCCTGTGCAGCTTCATCTAGTGGCGGGGTGCCACAGGAAAAATTATAGACATGCATTATGAGAGACGTGGTTTATGATCAATGGTTTATTGTAGCTTATATTAAGACATTTTTGAAGCCATCATGGGCCACATAAAATGCCACGGCGGCTCATGTTTGGGGGCCTTGAGTTTAACACGTGCTGCAGAGGGACTTTTTGTCTTGTGGCACATAATACAGAAAACTTGCTATTGAACATTTCTGTGTGCACTTTGTTGAAGCGTGTTTAGCTCAAATCAACAGAGTCTGTTATCATATTAGAGCTGAGGACCTGAACTCTTTCACATGTTTAGCTGTTTCTTTGCTGCAGCTCTTCAGGTGGTGGGCTTACACCAGATTGAACTCCTTCAAGTGTTGATTTCCTTTTTGTGGCAAGCTGACCTGCAGCCCCCCCCCCCACCCCCACCCCCCATGACACAAGACAAGACAAGTCAAAAGACACAAGACAAGACAAAAGACATAAGACTCAAGACATGACACAAGACAAGACAAGTCAAAAGACACAAGACAAGACAAAAGACATA
>JAVKLF010000083.1:16359607-16387054 GCA_034783495.1 Millerichthys robustus
TGTGTGTGTGTGTGTGTGTGTGTGTGTGTGTGTGTGTGTGTGTGTGTGTGTGTGTGTGTGTGTGTGTGTGTAAAGTAGATACACATATTAGAGACTTGATTTAAAATCCAGTAACAATGACCAGAGCTAATTTGATATAGAATTGATGAGTTGTATTTTCTTTTAACCCATGACAGTGTGTTTTTGTGCACAGCTGTGTGTAGGTGTGTGTGTGGGTGTGTGTGCGTGTAACGGTCAACAAAGCTGGGAATGTAAACACCTGGAAATCTGAATCTGTTCCTGTTGTGAAATGGCTGCTGTCTGGCTCAGAGTCAGTTGATGTGATTTACTTCACTGGTTCGACTTCAATCGACTGTTATGAAGAAGAAAAAAAGGTTTTAAAGTTACTTGATTGTCTGTGTTGAAAAATTTGTCTTTGGTATGGAAAAACAAAGATGTGTCAGAAAGAAAAATGCAGCCAAATAGTTGTTGTGTTTATTTAATGACTTAAACGTCTAAAAATAGTGATTTTGAAAGCTGACATCAATTTAAATTTATCATTTTTTTCTGCATCTCAGTCACTTTGTTTTTCTAATTTTTCAGGTTAAGAGAAGGTAAAAAAAAAACCATCCTAATAAGAAATGATGTTTTTAGCTTGCAGATTTTCCGCCTGTTTTGTTCCCGGGCTCTCCGTCGCGTTGTGCGTCTGATTTCTTTTTATCCTCAGATTAATTCTCCGTCACAGTCTGACGTCGAGCGACTGATGGATTTTCAGATTGCAGGTTGCAGATAACAGGTGTGTCAGGTCTCTGTCTTTTAAGTTGTGTCGGGGGAGTTTTGGTTTGTGTGTGTGTGTGTTGGTGGGGGGGGTCTTTAAGTGGTGTCCAGATCAGTACCTTCAGTGTGGGAGGTATCAGGTTGCCAACCCCACCCCCCCACCCCCAAACTCCCCCAGTCTCCAGGGAGCCGCTGCAGCTGTAAGAATGGGGGGCTGACCAGGCGTATCTGTTTGGTTCAGGGTCCTAATTGCTTTAATGGTATGTTGATGTAGATACAATCACCTGCTCTGCCCACCCCAGCAGGTATAAGACACCCCCCCACTAACACACACACACACACACCTCCCACAACCCTGTTAAGTCTTTAATGCCTCCCACCCCAGTGGTCACTCATCACCTGTGTGCTCTTTGGATGTTGGTCCAAGGACCACGGAGTGGGGCATCAGAGTCTGAAATGGGAGCTATTCCACCCCCTCAGGCCAGGTCTGCCCCAGCTCCTTTAGGCTCTTAATGGTTCAGTATGTCACACTATCAGCGCTGGTTCAATAAACAGATCAGGGGGAGGAGAACCTGCAGAGGTTTGAACCACTAGAGGTTCTGTTTCTGCTTGTTCCGACCGGTCATTATTTTACCAATCGTTTTGTTTACTGGGCTGAGCTGGTGCCCAGGTCCTGGACGAGGGTGTGGGCCCTGGACACTCAGAGTTCACTTCTGTGTGTTGAACCCTTCCCCTCGGCCGTTCACTTATTGACAAATACAAGCCGAAGCGCTGTACCGCGCCAAATGCCAATGTGCCGGCCCTGTTGGTGACTCTTAAATTAGTCCCGCGGTGCATTCCAAATATTTCTGATAGGCGTTGTAGATAAATTCAGTGTTGGTGTGAACGGACGTAAAGGTCAACAGAATCGTTTTCAGGGTGGTCTGAAATGGGTTTGATAAGCAATAGTGGGCAGCTCGGACTTTCAAAAACTTTATTAAAAAGGCTTCTGAGGATTTGCTGCTCTGCTGTACAACATCCCAATGCCAAAACAGAACACCGGCTATAAACGAAAAGAATTTTTAAGAGCTGCTGAAGTGGTTATTAAATAGTTACTGTATTATAGTGGAATAAGATCTGATTGAAGGAAGGAAAGAAAAACAACCCACTTGGAAAAGCTGATATCCTACTTCCAGTCAATTAAACATTAAAACGTGACGAATTGGGGCTTTGCTTGGCTGGTCAATTATAGCTTTTCTCCTCCAATTCTCATCTTTGATCCTTATTTTCATTTGGACCGTGACGAGCCATGCCAGGCATTTTGCTTTTATCTATGTTTGGTCTCCGGCCAGCATCGCACTTTTCTTTAGAATAATAACTTGGCATTGATAATTGGTGCCTGTCACCTCCACCGTGGCAGCCGCCTGCATCAGGTGCTGGGGGTTGGTTGTGTCATCTTGCTGCCTGAGCGCCTCGCCAGAATTGCCCCACAGTTCAAAGGAAGCGCTCTGATATCATCGTCAGTCACTCTCACATACGGGAACACTCTTTCCAGCCAAGAAATTAAGACACCCTGGAAAATCCTGCTGTACTTGTCATTTTTTCTGCATGAAATGACTAATAAGGTTTTTCAGCAGCAATGGTTCTTTGTCTTTTGTGAGAAGGGATTGTTTGGAGATGCCTCCCCTCACCAAAAACTGCAGGAAAACAGAACAGAGCATGCACTTTATTCACAAAACGTTGGCCTCCTAACACCTGTGTCATTGTCTTCTTTAAAAGCTTCTGTCATCTTTTGTGTCAGTTTTTTGTGTGTGTGTGTGAATAGCTCACGGTGACCCTCATCCAAACAGTGAGCTACCATTGTTGTAAGCTGAGGTTGACTCTGGTGACCGCTCTCAGGTGTGTCTGAGTTTGTCTGGGTCCTGTTTGTGTGGATCAATGAGTAATATCGCTGCATTATTCGCTCGTACGTCACCGCCTCGACTAGGAGTTGTATAAACCACGGTTCCCGCTCACGGTTGGGTCACCTGGAACAACACCTGGTACAACACCTGGTAATGCGCTGGATGTGAGGCGGGCAACTGTGGTCAGCCGTGCTTGAAATAAACAAGCAGCCCCGGGGAGATTAATGACCGCTCTAAAGAGCGAGAGACACGGCACCTCGTTCAGGAATGTGACGTTTATAAATGGAAAGGAATGGGGCGAATGGGCCAGCGGAGCGAGCAGGAAGGGCCCTCACGTCTCCGTCCTCTTTAAAGGATTCTGAGATCCTCGTCTGGGGACTTTTGATTGGGGAACGCTGCAAAGAAATACACTCATTTTTGTTGAGTTTTTTAAATTTATTTTATTTTAAATGTTGGATTTGTCACATAGTACAGGTGGAAATAAAACTGTCTCTGAGAGCTTTTTTTTTTTTTTTACAACAAATACTGAAGCCTAAACGCCCACAATAAGTAACTTTACGACGAATAATAACTCATTTTTAAAATTTAAACACTGTTTTGTGTGAATAAACAAAGCAACATTAAACGCTGAATACAGTGGAGCTTACCTAAACGTTAGCTTAAAAATATAGCTTTGCTAAAGCTAAACATGCTAAAAAGCAAAAAATTAATTTAGAGGAAGCTAATGCTAAACAGCTAAAGGAGTGAAATTTGTAGTAAAAGTACTAGTGAAGCTTAACTCTTTCAGGTCAACTGGGATAAACACTGAGGTTGCTATGGAAACACCGTTGGAATGGTGCAAATTCCATGTCCACCCCGATACCCAGTTTATACCAACCTGATTATACCTGTGCTAGTTAGCTTTTTGCTGAATTAAAGTTGCCAAAACCCAATTTATTTATTTACTAATTAGTCCGCTAACATTTTTCAAAATTTGTGAAAAAGCTAATCGTTAAACAAACAATCAGTTCTTCTGTTAGCTGCCTAGTGTAAGCACCACAATCTAAATGTAATTTCTGAGCTCATGTCTGTTGTCTTCTCTTCCGTTACGTTTCTCTGGTCCACAGTCTCAGTACACAAACCTGGGGCTCCTGAACAGCATAGATCAGAACACCGGCTCCACCTCCACCAGCCCCTACAACAACGAGCACGCTCAGAACAACGTGACGGCTCCGTCCCCGTACGCCCAGCCCAGCTCCACCTTTGATGCCCTCTCCCCATCGCCCGCCATCCCATCCAACACAGATTATGCCGGACCCCACACGTTCGACGTGTCCTTCCAGCAGTCCAGCACAGCAAAATCTGCCACCTGGACGGTAAGACACTCAGCGATTGAGTTTATTTTTTTTAATTCTGTTTCTTGATGACATCTTACTCAGTGTTGCTTTAACTTTGTTTAAAAACTGAAATCAGAAGACAGATTGTGTAAAAAAAAACAGGTAAGTAATCGATCACATTATGTTCTGGTTGGTTCATCCAACTACATCTGCTCATGGTTAGATATATTTGTAGATGTACATATTTAATGCACTGAGACAGTTATTTGTCAGATCAGAGGTTAAAGGTACCTCTTTACGTTTGAACTCCTTATCTCCTTATCATCGTCGATGCTCTAGGCAGGTTCAGGTGTACGTTGAAGTCCTGCGTTGCACAATTACATCTGGCAAGGAGGAATGTCACCTGAGATGTACGGCTTCAAATCATCAGTGAACCCCAGGCGGTTTTCCTTAACGTACTGACAGGGGGTGGGCTGGGGGGGCATCAATCACTACAGAGGACATTCACTACCTTCACCTCAGAGATAGTCTCAGTAAAATTAGCCTCTTTGCTGTTTGGTGAAATAGACCTCATTTTTATGAAAATTCAGTCAGATTTTCTTTTAAATATTTAGGCAAAACATTTCACATTTTCAGGCGTTTTTACATTTAATTTATAATTGGCTGCTGCTTTAGAAGAATGAAAGAAGAGATGGCCCAAGTCTTTTGCACAGATCCGTATCACACAGTGGTGATGTTTTTGTTGTGTTAGGTTAGAGCGAGGTTAACCGGTATTGTGTCCCTGACAGAAGTAAACAGGTAGAATTGTTGCTCCAGGTGTGTTGATGTCCTGAGACTCTCAGTAAACCTACACAACCAGCTCCTCCTGATCTCTTATGATCCGCGACAGGACCGGCGGACGGACAGCCGTTGCGTCACCTGTTGACTTGTTCATGTGTGCAACGTGTTTGCACACATTTGGTCGATGCACTCCGGAGGACGAGCGCAGCAGGATAAGCTGCCACTGACAGAATCCAAATTAGGATGTCAAAATTCAAATTGCATCTCGGGCTTCCAGCTAAACGCTGATAATTACATAATGGACCTACATCACCAGAACTGATGTATAAATATCAATGCGAATGAGACGTCTTCAGTCAGTACCAGCCCGTCGAACGTTTGCCGAGCAATGAATTTAATGCTGCTGCCTTCCACGTAAACTCAGGGAGTGCTCGTCTTATTCATTAACCTCGCCAACTGTGGGATCGTGACACTCACCCATTTCCCACACCGCCTCGCTCATCCCTTTCATTTTCACAGCCCAAAAACAAAAGTGTTTGTCTAATGTGCAACCGTGAGGTTGGCTGGGAGAGGGTGGTTCATGAGCGGCACGCCCCAGAGCCTGCTTTACTTCCACACATGTAGTGTCCCTCAGTCACAACACATGATGCAAGACTGGTCGGGTCGGTTTGATTTAATGTGGAAAAGCTGTGGATCACATCTCCTGATGTTAAGCACAATCCAGGCTTGAGGTTGTTTTTGCACATTTAAAATAATCATTTAAATTTATTTTATTTTCATTAAGCCCAAACTGAATGGTTTTTTTTAATTCAAAAGAAATATTAAACACTCCAGTTGAGGTTTATTGAGATCATAAAAACATTATTATTTATTTAAGCTTTATTTAGGCTGAGCTACAAAGCTGGATCCATTTCTAAAGCTAGGTTTTGATTATTTTTGTAATTCTATTAGGAGTTCACTCATCCCTCAAACTCAGTGGTGGGGACAGCTAACCAAACATTTAGTTTCACTAACTCACAATCCGCTAATAAAAGTATAGCGTTGCTAATGCTAAAACGTTAGACATGTAAAATATTAGCGGAAGCTAACGGTAAACAGCTAACCAAGTAAATACTAGTGGATGTTAACACTAACGGCTAAACGCTGAACATGTAGCCTAAAAGATTAGTGTAAGCTAACGCTAAAAAGCAAAACAAGTAAAAATTAGCAGACGCTAACACTAACAGCTGGTCGCTAACAGCTATGAAGACGGTCACAAGCCTTTGTCTCCTTCCAGCTGAAGACCAGTGGTACAGACTCAAACCTTTTGATGTTAGCTTGTGAGTTAGTTGTTTGTGGACTTAAAGTTGGCTAAACCTGATTTAACGAAAGCTAATTGTCCTGTTAACATTTTTCAAAGTTAGTGAAAAAGCCAATCTGCTAAATGAAAAATTAGTTCCACTATTAGAACTGGCAGATCCTGTTAAACATCACACTCAAAAACTAAGATTTGCTCAGCAAATAAATTAAATATTTGAACTTAATTTAATTTTTTCCCGTTTGGCTCACAGTAACAAACTATTTCACTGCGCCGCTGCAGCGGTTCATCTCACTCAAAAGAAGAGTGATTATAGCGTCGCTTCTCATCTCAGAGGAGGCTCCCTCGCCTGATCTCAGGAGATCTTTGGTAAAGCTCCTTAATCTCAGCCCAATAGCAGCACCAGTGGACTGACGGACAGATGGCAGAAAGCCACTGAAGATGTAACCAGTGCAGCTTTGCTCTCTGTATAGGTCTACTAATGCACCTTTTTTTTTTTTTACCTCTGGGATCTTCCACAGTACTTAGCGAACTGTGTACTGTACTTTTTGATGACTGCTCTTCTGGAGACATACCTAATCCCTAACCCACACCTTAACCTCTTCCTGTCTAGGACGACTGTGACACACACACACACACACTCACTGAGAGACGAGTGCAACACGTCAACCCTTTTCCCAGAATATCTCCCACACAGTTTCCTTGTTAGCACTCCCCGCAGTCTTTGTGATACTCCAACCATCATCCTTCAGCTCGAGAACCAATAGGTCATGTTTTATCCGCTGTACTAAACTAATGGAGTGTTGCAAACGAGGCGGCCATTGTTGGCTTTTGATGCAACTATTGTGACGCTGAGGATTGGTTGTGTTTGCTGTGTGCATTAGCTGCCACCACACATAGTCAAAGCAGAGGAATGTCACGGTCTGGGCTATCACTAGGACGCTGAGAGCTCAGGGGGATTACAGTAATGGATTGAGGGCCTGTGGATAATACTTGTGTCAATACTGTGCGCCTCTTTTCTGAACCCTGTGCTCTTGGAGAGGGCTCTGTCTTTTTTTTGTTATTGAGAGAGTTAAGCTTGATGGCTGCATCTCACATTGCACCAGAGGAGGAGGAGGTGGAGGAGGAGAGCCCTGTGAATGCTCAAAGAGAAGAGTGTTCCAGCGAAAGGCGGCAAGACGCAGCTTGCCCCTGGAACATCTGTGGGCCCGTCCCACGCCTCACGAGATGGGGCCGAGACTTGTTTGTGTCAAGGAGCTTGTCCCGACTCGCCCGAGCCCTGAGAGCTGCAGATGGGAACAGGTAGAGGGGAAAATTTTAAAGGCAGATTTTGGGTGAGGTTTTTATAGCTTCTTTGGGATGTCTCTGGCATCGTCATGGAAAAGCACATCCTTTTCCAGATTTGATTACAAGATTCCTGTTTTTACTTTAAAATACTAAAGTGTTTGTCTTTTTTAATACATAGCTTCAATTAAACACCAAAAATGCACTGATACATACTTTTTCTTCTGTTTTAATGTAGTTCCTTCAGTATTTGTCTGTTAGAAGGTTTTTGTGAGGAGGGGAGTAAAGGTATTTGATTAATGTGTCCTACAGGAGAGTGGGATGTGTATTGAATTGTTCCTGCTCAGACTAAACGGGGCCACAGGACCAGGGTCCAGGTTAGCCTCAGGACAGGTGTCATCACTAAGATTGGGTGGTCAAGATAAGTGCAGACAAAATAAGAGGTCAGAATCAGGTAATCATTCTACCAAATGTTAAGTGAATTTGGTTCTCAGAATTTTTCCTTTAGTCAAAAGAAAAGAAAGATGGGGTTTAAAAAAAAAATCTGGGATTTTTGTTGAATTAAACAGGTTTGGGAGACGCTACAGGCATGACACGACATGTCAGGTATGAAATAGACAAGACCAGAGGCGCCAAACAGCGCTTGTTTAAGGCCTGATGTTTGTCAGGACTTGATTTCTGCATGCGCCCGCAGCGCCTGTCAGGGAGAGAAGAACGCTACAGCTGTGGGCCTGCCTCAGCCTGTGCTGAAAAGGAAGTCTCTCTCTCTGTTTTTTGTTTTGTGTGTGGGGGGGGGGGGGGGGGGGGGGGTGGGGGGGGCGGGGGGGGGGGTATTCGCAAAGAGCTTCAAGATTTAGAAAGCAACCTTGCACATTCACCGAGGTTTATTCATCCAATTAGTCCAAAGTGTTGCATGTGTTCAGGAGTGGACAAACTTCCACAAACTGCACTGTTGTTGCTTTTATTTTTGGGGTGAAGGTGAGTTGCTGCACCTTTTCAGTAAAATATTCATTCAATATTTCGTGCGGCTCACCGCCACGTGCGCCAGTTGTG
The DNA here is from genome assembly GCA_034783495.1 of Millerichthys robustus. Classification (NCBI taxonomy): domain Eukaryota; kingdom Metazoa; phylum Chordata; class Actinopteri; order Cyprinodontiformes; family Rivulidae; genus Millerichthys; species Millerichthys robustus. The sequence goes on from JAVKLF010000083.1 coordinate 16,367,977, forward strand.
TGGCACTCCCTGCAAACAGGGGTTTTTCTTTCAAACGCTCGCTATGGAGCCGCTCTGCACTGTGCTCTGTGTGTTCACGTCGTGACCAATGAAAAGGCCCATAATTACATGTTAACACCTGAGCGCCGCGCCCTGTGTGAGCCACTGAATCCCATCAGTCATCCGCCTGTCCTCCGCCCTGAAATGCCGTGGGCTTGAGCTGAGTGCCGCTCATAGCAATCAGCAGCGGCTCCCGCTCTCACCGTCTCGGCACACAGCACCAGCAGCGCATAGCTGTGCACTCAAAGATTGTAGCTCGAGGGCTGGGATGGTTCTCTGCTCTGTGTGTGTGTTCGTATGTGCGCCTGGTTTTTGTTTCCTTTTCAGGACCTTCTCTGGCATTAACACCTACCTTGTCAGGATTTTTGTGGACCAAAGCCTGGTCCTGGTATGTTGGAGTGCCATTTTAGGTTAGGGTTAGACTATACAAATGAATGGAAGTCCTAATAAGGATAGAAATACAAACCTGTGCGTGTTGACTTTTGGACAGTATCATCTAAGCAAACATCTCTGATTAGATCTTGTGTCTTTGTTTTTTTAGCAGCCCAAATCCAGCTAGTGATTATTCAGAACTCTACAACCTGACCCTTATAGAAACACCGCCTCTCTCTCTTTCTGCTCGCCTCCTAATCCTCCGCTCTCTCTTTCCCTTTTTTTGCTCTTTCCTCTCGTCTTTGCTTGGCTTTTCCACCTCATTTAGCTGACTGACAGAGGCGTACGGGGAGTATCGGGTGGGTTAGGAGCAATGGGGGGGCGCCACCATTTACCTGAAGTTCTTTTTGAGGAAGTTTTTGAAAAACTGTTTTGGTTTTAAGGAAGGGATCAGTTCAGTGGTCGTGTTGACATCTCGGAGCTTGAACCGTTTCGTCCCAACGTCCACAGAGAAACCTTTAACAGAACTGTAAAGTTGACGACCTGTTTTTATTTGTCTTACGAGCCAGAAAGTGAAGGGTTAGGAAATGAGGATCTGCTGTTTTTGGGTTTGTGCTGAAGAAAACAAAGGTTGTGCTGCAGCTGAAATGTTTGCGCAACTTTAAAATCAGCAGGTACAGATACTGAGAAGAGCTACCCCATTTACTGGAAGCACTCTTAAGAGGTGGAATTTTATGTTGCAAACGCAGCCCCCAGCGTTTTTTTTTTATATCATATTTTAACAACAATCACTGTTTTTATCAAAGGCGTGAAGCTGACAGGAACATACTCCTCTCCACCCACAGCCCAGGTCTTCTGTTGACACAACACTGATTCCAATAGTTTGTTTACACAGTTGGGTCGTGCCTGTTGGTACCAATTCACTCTTTTCTGACGGCTTGCTTGATCATCAATCCCAGCCATGCCGGGGATCAGGGCACATCCATTATTTACCCTCCAAAAAACCTGAACGTGAGCCAGTCTGCGTATCGGTTGTGGGTGGATCCTGATTAGTCTTGCACCCCGGACCCTGAAAGTGAGTCACTTTCATCCGAGCGTACGAGTCAGATCCAGCCGCTGCAGAGGGCCCCGGCTCCGTGCGATGCAGGGTACTCTTCTCTCAGAGATGAAAGCCAGGCCTGTTTAATTGCTCCTGGAGGGGGTCCATTTTTACGGCGCGCCTCGGAAGTCCCAGAGGCTCTCTGCGAGACGTCTCTGAGGTTTCCAATGCACACTTGGTGGCACCAGGACTCTTGAATGTATGTGTCTGTGTGTGTGTTTATTTATGTAGGTCATAATCACAGCATTGCAATTTAACCCTGTTTGCTTCAGGGAAATCACAGGTTTGATGCTTCCAAGATCAATCTGAGGAGTTTAGAAATTCATTTCCTTAAGTCACCTTGTAGCACAGGATACATATCTTTTTTTTTTCATTTAACAAACTGTGTTTTCTCGACATTTTTTTAGTACTCCACAGATCTGAAGAAGCTCTACTGCCAGATCGCCAAGACCTGTCCCATCCAGATCAAAGTGCTGACCCCGCCTCCGCAGGGCGCCGTTATCAGAGCAATGCCTGTTTACAAGAAAGCCGAGCACGTGACCGAAGTGGTGAAACGCTGCCCCAACCACGAGCTCAGCCGCGAGTTCAACGACGGTCAGTCACCCCCCCTGCCCGCTGCTCTTGTCTCGCTTTGCCAACCGTTTCGCTCACTTGTCAGGCATTTCATGACGAAACTCGTCTCGCTTCCAGGTCAGATAGCTCCGCCGAGCCACCTGATCCGCGTGGAGGGGAACAACCACGCCCAGTACCTGGAGGACTCCATCACTGGAAGGCAGAGCGTGTTGGTTCCGTACGAGCCTCCCCAGGTGAGCTGTCCCTTGAACCAGACCTCCCTCCATAAGAGCCTGGCCTCGGACCCCCAGCTGTTTTTTTGTAAACACACTAAATTAATCCAGAGTGTCGGAAAGGCTAAAACTTATCTTTGTTGTTCTTCTCCTCCCCAGGTGGGGACAGAATTCACAACTATTTTATACAACTTTATGTGCAACTCCAGCTGCGTGGGTGGAATGAACAGACGCCCGATCCTCATCATCGTCACTCTGGAAACCAGAGAGTAAGAGACCCCGTCATCCGCTTCACCTCACCCTCCTCTTCGCTCGCCTGTCAGATTGTCTTTTTTTGATGGAGTCTCTCTCCGCGCCGCGTCTCTCCTCAGTGGACAGGTGTTGGGCCGCCGCTGCTTCGAGGCCAGGATCTGCGCCTGCCCGGGCCGAGACCGCAAGGCGGACGAGGACAGCATCCGCAAGCAGCACGTGACGGACACCACAAAGAGCAGTGATGGTACGAAACGCCATAAGTGGCGCCGGGGTGGGTTGGTGTCGGGCTGAGGGCTTTCGGCTTGAGCCGACATGCTGCTGGCGCGAAGGAGGCAGCGTGCTCGCTAACAGTCGGTGCTTGCTCCCCCACCCCACCTCTACTCCACTCAATGCTCAGGCTAACCCTTCAGCTCGCAATCAGCTGAACTCGCTCTGTTTTCCCGCCTCTTTGCAGCCTACCGCCAAGTTTCCCACGGCATCCAGGTGTCCGCCGTCAAGAAGAGAAGGTCTACAGACGAGGAGGTCTTCTGCTTACCCGTAGGTCTTCTTTTAAATTGTAACACACGTGTCAAACTTAAGGCCAGTGGGCCAGATATGGACGTTGCTGCAGTTTTTGTGGCCCATACGATAAGGCTTCAATTGCGTTAGATCTGGCCGGCCGTTCTGTGAGAAATCGAGTATCCATTCTGCTTAAAAACCTGAGCGCAGTTAGAGCAGACTTCTGGTAGCAGCTAGCCATCTTTGTAAGTGAGAAAATGAAGTTTGAGTCTTTTAGCAATGTGATTTTGTGAAATGTGAAAAGACCAAAATAAGAACATCAAAATTGGACAAATAAAATTCTTTCAGATAAACTTGGAGCAGAGAAAAAAAAAATTGGTTTCTAACTTGAACTAATGGACATCAGAACAACTGAAAATCTGCTTAAAGGAAAGTTTGTTTGGTTTTTTTTAGTTTTTTTATTAAAACTGTGTTAGGATTTTGAAGGAAGTGGAAGTTAGTTTTTTTATTTGATTTGATGGATTGTGGTAAAATTTTAAACAAAGTATAACAAATGCTAATCATCTTCTTAAATTAGTCCTTTTCCTTTTAACCAATGAGATAGATTTATTCTAATTTATGGATAAAGTGTTTTAGGATCATTTATATTCCTGTATGAATAGTTTGAGATGAAAATTGTCAGTTTATAATTAGATATTACGTTGGCCCTCTGGGTAAGTTTGAGACCCCAGTATTAAAACAATCTGTGGATGGTTCGTTCTTGGGTTTTTCCTTTTTTTTAAAACACACAAAAAAAAAACAACTGTGTTGGGGGTTTTTTTTTCCCCTGTTTAAAACCTGAGTGTAAAAATGTAAAATCTAACTAAAAGTCCACAGGGCTTGATTTTTGCTTCAGGTATCTAAATCCTAAATAAAATATACAGTTGTAGCAATACTAGAAATGATGGAAGTCGCCAAAGAAAAAGTTTTAAGAGGCTGGAAGAAAGAAACAGAAAGCATTCTTTAACATATTAAAAATGACTCCACTTGAACTCTATAACTTGGAATATTTAAGTAATTTTGTTCACGGTAAGACCATCAGTGAGAAGTAAAAACATAATACTTCAAGAGTTCAGGCAACGATTTCCACCAGAAGGTCCCAAACGGTGCAAAATATGAAAACAAAATATAAGCTTGTCTTTGCTTTAAATATTTTTTTTAAGTAGCCTATTTTATGATTATTTTACAATTGTTATTTTTCTAACACAAACTGAACCCCTGAGCTGTTTTCTGAAAGCTTTGTTTTTGTCTTCGCCTCCTCTAGATCAAAGGCCGTGAAATTTACGAGATTTTGGTCAAAATCAAAGAATCTCTGGAGTTGATGCAGTTCCTGCCACAGCACACAATAGAGTCCTACAGGCAGCAGCAGCAGAACCTCCTTCAGAAACAGTGAGTAGCCAGACGGGCGGTTCATAACAGCCGAAGCGCCATTTGAGTTTTCTGAAAGCACACCTGTGATCTGCAGGGTTCAAACATGTCCCGTGGTGCTAAACTGCAGAACGAATGTGCGGTGATGACTAACCGGCTTCACACGACAGCGAGCTGCACTGATAAAAATCCCTGCATGGCTGTATTTAAGGTTGCTGCTGAAGCATTGCAGCTAAAAAAAAAGCTAAAAGAACTGACAGGGAGTGCTCCGAATCGAGTGTGATTTGGCGTTCAGTGGTTTCTGAGAAATTACCCCAAATTCAGAGGGCGAGCTGTTTTTCTCTTTTGTCCTCTTATTCTCTCATGGGACAGCAGCCAAAGATGATGAATCGTGACAAGTGGCTGAGCTTTGTTAAAGGAGAAGCCTGCAAAGGTAACGCCTTTGGCTGCTTTGCTACATTTGCACAACAGCGCCACAAAAAAACACAATAAAAAAATAAATCAAATCAGTGCCTCAGCTTCATCTGCTGGCTCCTCGTTTCACAGAAACCTGTGGAAACACATTCAACAAACAGCATGCTCTGAAGACACATAAGATAGTTTTACAGTGAGAAAAAAGATTTATTTCAGTGTTTGGGTGCATTTGTCTAGTTTTGTATCGTCTCACAACCTTTAACTCCAGCGTCTCCCTCGGAGCCTTTAAATAAAGTCAGGAGGAAGTGCTTTTCTTTTTGCATTTAAACTGAACTAACAGCACTGTGTCTGATCTGTGTGTGTATACTGCCACCTGCTGGTCACTTTGTGTCTCACCTTCTTTCTATCTATCCCCTCCAGTCTGATTTTTTTATGGAGTTTTTTTCTGGACCTGGTCTTTGTCTCCTCCTCTCCTCCACCAAAGAGCCCTTACTTCTGCTCTGTGTCTCTTTGTTTGTCCTTCCTCCCTGCAGCCTGATAAAAACCCGCCTGGGCAGCCAGCTCCTGGAGCCTACAGGGGATCAGAGGCGGCGCTGCAGCTCCTCCTGAAACTCTGCTCCACATTCCTTTTCTTCAAGGAACTTCCTCTCTTGTCTGCTTTCTGTCATCATCTTCTACTCCTTCTCCTCTGCTCGTCCCAGGGTTCTGCTCTGAGGGTCTGAACTGCCCGTTGCTCCCGTTGGGGGGCGGGTCGCCTCCTCATCGGACTCAGATCATGTTCCTCAGCGGTCAGGAGGCTGAACAGGATTATCGGACTGAAGTGCATGCTGTTTGTTCAAACGTTTCAGCTCTTTAGGCTGACGTTTGGACTGGAACCAAGCCGATTGTATGACAGAGATTGTTGAAGCACACGTCATTAAGAGCTGGACTCAAAATTTTGTGTTTTTTTTCTGTGTGTGTGGGGTGATTAGAGACGTTCTGAAAGACAGACCCGTGTGCCGGTGCCGGTCTTGTTCTTAAAGTGACTGCAGGACAGTTTGTGTGTTTAATGTTCCTCGAGCCGAATCAGAGCTTGAGATGTGAGCTTCGTCACCAGCAGATGTCATCACTCTGTTTGAAACAGATCGCATTGTTTCACTGGCTTCTGGAATCATTATAAAAATAATCATAATATAATAAAAGGGTTTCTTTTCTTTGCTTTAAATTGGTCTCCTTTCTTTTAGGTAAAAGTTAAAAGTTAGGCTTTATTGTCCCTCAAAGGGAAACTTGGTTTTACGGTGGCAGTAAAACCACATAAGACAATCAAAAAAACGTAAAGAGAACAGCAAAAGGACATAAGAATATAAACAACGAATTAAAACAGTGGGAATGATTAAATAAAATGCTAACAGAGAATAAATGTTGTGTGACATCACGTGTCTTCTGTCTCTGGCCTCAGGACTTCCATGCCGTCTCAGCCCTCCTTCGGCTCCAGTTCGCCGACTCACGGAAAAATCAACAAGCTGCCATCGGTGAGCCACCTCATGAACCCGCAGCAGCGCAACACGCTGACCCCGTCCAGCATGTCCGGAGGTCTCACTGACAGTAAGTCTCCAGACCCGCACCAGACCGCCGTCCTTTTCTGTAACACAGCTACCTCCCACAGCTTTAAATCATCCCACAGGACCTGCTATGACGGGGAGGGGAGGGGGGGGGACAAGGCTGACCCGAAAATAAATTGGTGACCCCACCCTTTGACCAGACATTTGAAATTTTCTCTAGTTAGGATTAGTAGAACCCAGTGGTGGGAACAGATGCCACCAATCCACTAGCTAAAATAAAAAGAGCTTTGCAAACGCTAAACCACTGAAAAGGTACGAAAATTAGCAGAAGCTAATGCTAACTGCTAACTCAAGGTCAGAATCTTGGCCATTTCTACAGTCCACCAAACACAGTTAAAACTACAAGCAGCTGAATTGACGAGTAAACAAATTGCACAAAGTGACGTAAACAAAAATCTCGGCCTGTTTGACCAGGACTCACTGAACCAAAAACAAAAACATCCAGTATTATATCCGGTGTTTAAAAGACACCAGCAGAAAATCCATCTAATCTTTGATGTTTTATCTCTGAATCATTGATCTACCAAGAAAAAAACATATAAACTGAGTAACTACATTTCCCAGAGTGCTTTAAGGCATTTTCCCAGGCTAACCACAATACAAGGATATCATACGTCTTTGTCTTCAGGCTAGCTTGCTGCTAATTAAATATTTAGTTATATAGTTACATAAATTACTACTATGTTTAGTTTGAATCTAAATATTTAACTTGTTAACTAAATATTTAACTCCAAATATTCAGTCAGCAAGCTAAATCTTTAGATTCAAACTAAACATAGTAAATATAGTTTGATAACTAAATATTTAGTTTGGTAGGCTAATTAAATATTCAGTCTGGACATGTGACATTTATAAATGTTATGTTGAAAATACGACTAGGAAAAATTTTGCTAACTTTTCTGGTTCCTCCATACTAGTTTGCTAGCTACAAGCTAAATGCTAGCCCACAAACATGGCGCCCGTTAAAAAAACTCAAATAATGACATCAATGAGAACCGCCTATTGAGTAAAAGTGAGCAGTAAGACTTTCCAAAATGACATTTATTGGGAGGTGACCTCCCCAAAAGACATTTTTCTACAGACCATAATGATAATAATATTAACGTTGAAAAATGTAGGATGTAGGACCTCCTGTTTCAGCTGCATACATATGGTACTTCCCTGCTTTATCAAGGAGGAGCCATATGTCTGGATAGGTTTTTATATTCTTTTGAACAAGACAATAAAAATTGGAATAACTCCTTATACTTTTAAAATGTAAGGAGTACAAAGTACAGATAATGTAAGGGGCAGACGTAAAAAGTCAACAGAAAAATAATTACCCTACTCAAGTAAAGTAAAGATAAAAATTGATACTGAAGTAAAGTAACTAAGTATTTGTACTTAGTTACAGTTTTGATCTGTGGTAGAATCTCATGAACATTAAACATTAACATTAAATATAACCATTTACTTTATTTAAAATTAAAACTAGTATCCCTGAATAAAAACTACTGGTCTGAAATAAATATCTTAAACATTAGGATACAAGGTCACAGGAGACTATATATAGAATAATTATTTATAAATAAATTTAACAGGGAAGAGGTTGAGTAGTTTCCTTAATAAAAAAAATCAAATGTAAGCAGGGATGGTTCTGCTAATCAGCTAACAGCTAATAACTACTAGCTGAACTTTTTAGCAGATTATATTTTTGCGCTAACTTTAAAGACGTGTGACGTGTGTCATCTCAGCGATTAGCTGTTAGTATTAGCTTCCACTAATTTTTTATTGTTTAGCGTTAGCGTCTGCCAATTGTTTTCCAACATGTTTAGCATTAGCAAAGCTTTTTTTAAAAATTATTTTTAGCGGAGCTATATTTTCAGTTAGCAGAGTATGAGTTAGTGAAGCTACAGTTTTGGTTTTGGTGCCACCCCAGGATTGTCAGTGGCCCCCCCATGGTGCCCCATAAACACAAATTTCTGGAGGCACCCCTGGGTTTGATGCATCATGTTTCGTGTTAAAAGTAAACCCAGCGGGACACCCCCCTCCCCTCCCACCCCCACCCCTGTGTTTCAGCCTCCGTAACCTTTAAACCCCGAAACGGTGAGACGAGGCTGACTTTAGCTCCCTTTGTCTCTGCAGTGACCCCCATGATGGGCTCCCACCTGCCCATGACCGCTGACATGAGTTCACTGAGCCCCACACACGCACTGCAGCCACAGCTACCCCTGGTGCCCTCCTCCCACTGTACCCCCCCTCCTCCATACCCCATGGACAGCAGCATCTCCAGGTACCTCAGCCACGCGTTCCGCCTCACTTCCACTGTGCTTCTTTCAAAGACTCATTGACCAGACTGTTTTCATTTGAACAAAATAATCCCATTTTCAAGCGGGTCTTTGTTACCAGGCTTTAAGTAGTTTGTAATGTTTTCCGTTTTTCAAACTCCTGTGTCTAAAAACATAAAATGCACAGATTATTTTTGTGAATTAAATATTAAAATGTTCTTTAGAAATTGAAACTAATTATCTTAACTTGAATTGAACTCAATGACTCAGTAACGTTCAGTAGAACGTTATTTTGGGAATATTCTCCATGTAGAGATAAATTGGGGCCATGAAGTTTGTTCATTGTTCATAAATATATATATATATATATATATATATATATATATATATACTTTAAACTTGAGAGTTTGAAACAAAAAATAGTTTTTAATCTGACAAGTAGTTTTTCTATTTTCCCAGTTTGTAAACATTTTGTATTTTTAGTTCAATTTACATTTTTTAAATTTTCAGTTTCAAATTTGATTTAACTTATTTGTTGGAAATGGGACAGTGCAATTTAACAAAACATTCATAAGTTTAAAAAACAGGATTAGCCAAAATGCTAATCGCTAATATTTTCTTTTCAGTTTCAAGTTTTCTTTTAAAATACTTTTCTTTTTATTTATGACTCCAATTTAGCTCCGCGTGTCCAAGATCAGTTCATTAAATCAAAGGAAAAGCAGAGAACCATAAGCATATATTAAATGTTCATGTGTTGTGAGAAGTCCTTCAGATTCGTTAACTGCTCTCCTCCTCCTCCTCCTCTTCCTCCTCCTCCTCCTGCAGCTTCCTCCTTCGGCTGGGCTGCGCAGGCTGCCTGGATTACTTCTCAGCTCAAGGTCTAAGCAACATGTACCAGATTGAGAACTTTAACATGGAGGTGAGCCCTTGCCTATCCAACACGAGTCATATGATGGGTTAGAGAGAAGAGTGGCTCCCCCTGCGAATACTAACTGTGTAATGACCATTAGGACCTGTCCAGGCTGAAGATCCCCGCCGAGTTCCAGCACATCATCTGGAAGGGCATCATGGAGCACCGACAGGCCATGGATTTTTCCCCTCCTCCACACATAGTGCGCACCACCAGCGGAGCCTCCACCGTCAGCGTGGGCGCCTCTGAGGCCCGGGGCGAGCGCGTCATAGACGCCGTGCGCTTCACCCTCCGTCAGACCATCTCCTTCCCGCCGCGTGACGAGTGGTCCGACTTCTCCTTCGACCTGGATTCCCGCCGCAACAAACAGCAGCGCATCAAGGAGGAGGGCGAGTGAGAGGACCTCAGTCCCGTTCTCAATGTTCCCACCCTCTCATTTCATGCCCGCTGACGGAACATTTCATTTAAAAACCCTGATTTTGGTGCAAAAGCTCCTGAGGAAGTGCACTTATTTTTATTTTTTGTCATTGTTCTGGTTGTTCTTGCAGAGGAGTTACATTTTATCATCTTTTTTTGAATTTCTTGGGAGCACTTAAAAAACGACGAGTATTTCAATGTTGCTTTGAAACTTTGTAGATGAGTGTTTGTTTCATTCCCCCCCCTCTCCCAAAAACAACACGCGAGTGGAAGCAAACACAGGGCATGTCTGGGTTTCTGCCTCTGCTGTGGACCTTAGCAAGTGTACGTTTTTTTTAACCATTCTGATCATTTTAAGTACACTGCTTTGTATTTGTGGCAGAAATTGTAAACATTTCATTTCTTCTCAGAAGTATTAAACCACTGGATGGGCAAACGGTTTTCTGCAGTAGCTTTTATTTTATTTTTTTGTGCGTTCGAGTGTCCGACTTTATAAAGTTTGTCCGTGTTTTATACTTACATGTTATGATGACTGATGCCTTTATTTTTGTTTACTGCTCCACTAGCCTGCAGTTATATTTTGGTTTTCTTCATGCAGTTGATTCTGAAAAGTTTTATTATTTCATTTGATAACTGGCCAAAACTCCACATATGAGTGTATATATTTATATGTATAAATATTTGTATAGTGTTCCTAAAGGATCCAAGCATGCTGACATTGTTAAAGACCACTTCCTGTTCACTACAAGCGTTCTGTGTAGCGATCACTGTTAGAGCAGCAAACGCGAAATTCATATTTTTGTACGTTTTGTAAATATGTCGCAATTTTTTCTCAAGGGTATTTTGATATAAATCTGAAATAAATACTTATGTTTTGCATGTGAAAATGTGTTTGTGTCAAATTATTTTTTTCTTAAAGAAAACCAAACGTGTTCTATGACTGCATATCAAGGCCAGAGTCCAAGATTCCTTTTTTAATTACAAGAATAATGTCCAAATATTAGCAGAATAAACTAATGACAAGAATGTACATTTTGCACTGTTGGACCTTAAGAAGATGCTAAATAAAAGTTAAAAATGCAAAAAGAAGAAATGGTAGTGGGACAAAAAAATTGGACTGAACTAGGCTGATCAGAAGTTTTAAGACCACATTTAAAAGCCCAAATCTTTGCAAAAATGTGGATTTGGTATCATTTCCTGTCAGCGGGGTGGGATTGTTGAGCTGAGCACGAGAGCGCCAAACTGAGAGGTGTTCTCTGGTGAGAAAAACCTTGAAGGTCCTGATGGCGTCCAACGGGGAGATCCACGACCTGTGATGTCTGCACGGCACAGTGGAGGGGGCCGTAGTGATCTGGGGGTCCTTCAGGTTGTGCAGCTGACCCATATCCTGCCGTCGAGGGGCGGGGTTAACCCAGACAAGTCCATCGCAGATCTTTGAACATGTCAGCATCGAATTATCAGTAGCAGGACTTTGACACGATTGCAGAAACAGTGATGGCACTGTGGCTTGGATTCATACGGGGTTTGGGTTGATGGATTTAGTCCCATAATGTGGATGGAAGCATATTAGATGAACCGTGAACCAAAAAAAAAAAAAAAGGGCGGACGACTTCATAAACAGAGTGACACACTTTGGAGGCTGACCTAGAATTACAAAATGAACATGTCACATAAGACTTTTTTTCTCCTAATGACTTTAATCTCGTAATAAAAAAAAAAAATCTATCTTAGTCTGGCACTTATACTCCATCGTAGTGTTCTGCTGTAGAGGGTGTGAAAATATTTACTGCAGGAAAACATTTCTGATTTTAAAAAAAGACTTAACTTGAGGGAAAAGGAAATTAAATTTAGCCAAAGTGAGTCTTCATTTTACTTTTATTGTTCCTGAGCGCCAGATATTATACACGTTAAAGACAGACTGTCTCGCTCCAGTTTATTTACAGGAAGCACAAATAAAAATGTGGAAAAATTCACGACTCGGACCTGAAAAGACAAGTTTATGTAGATTATTTACATTTTAAGAAAGTAGGTTTTGGGTTTTTTTTACATTTATGCCGACGGTCAGTCTGTAATCTAGTTTCATCTCTCCGGCTCCGTTTTACTCCACCTCAGCGACCTCGGCCACGTGAGCCACCTCCACCTCCACCTCCATGGCCTGCATCATCTCGGGCGTGTCCTCCGACTTGACCCCAGTGAGCGCCTGCTGGGCCAGAACGTAGTTCACAACCTGCATGATGCCCTGATCCGACAGCGTTGCCACCGAGCCGTCGCTCGCGGCCTGGACCGCCTCTACCGCCTCCACCGTCTCCTCCGTGATCAGCACGGTCTCCAGCTCCTCCGTGGGGGGCTGCTGGGCGGGCCGGAGCTCGGGGGGCAGGTCGGACGCCAGGATGCTCACGGCGTGCTCCACCTGGGTGCCCTGGTTGTGGAACTGCAGGGTGTCCTTTTCCAGCATGATCTTGCCGGGCAGGCTGTCTGCGTGGTACTTGGCCATGTGCTTGCGCAGAGTGCGCGCGTCGATGTGGGCCTCCTGGCACATGGGGCAGACGTACGGCCGCTCGCCAGTGTGGGTTCGGACGTGGCGCTTAAGGGAGCGAGCGTCAGCCCAGGCCACGCCACAGGTCAGACACTCGAAAGGCTTCACCCCTAAAGTGAAAAACAGGTGTTACTACTGCGGCTGCCCAGGGACAACGAGCTCCGTAGGACGGGGAGGGACGGAGCGGACGGTGAGCTCACCCTGGTGGTTGTTGACGTGGCGCCGGAACTCTCTGAGCTGACTGAACTTCCTGCCACAGTGCTGACACTCCCTCTCTAGGTTCTGCTTAACTCGGCCCTTCTTCCCGTGCGTGGCCTTCTTGACGTGTCTCCTGAACAAAGCCTTCTCAAAAAACTCCTTCCCACACACATTACACCTGAGGAAACACACACTTGTTAGTTTTCAGCTTCGATTTTCTCTTTCTAAATCAGGAATTGCACACTAGCCAGGAGGCTAAACCACGGTACCAATGTGTTAACTGAGCAGAGAAAGCTTAATGTTAGCTGGATGAAGGATCTGTAAAGTGTTTAAAAAGATCATTTTTTTAATTGAAAATGATTCAACAACTTGCCCAAGTACAGCTAACAATAAGCGGACAGTGAAGGCGTTGCTGTGCAACTTCTGACTCAGCTTGATAAGGTTATTATTTATTTTTAAAGTGTTTTTTTGTGCGTCTCTGTAACTATAACCCACCCATCAATCACCCATCTGAAGGTTTTATTTGCCACAGATGTTACTTTAAATACAGCTGAATTTAATTTTAAATAAAGGTCTTTATTATAAACTCTGCTATTGTGCAACTGTTGCTTCGTACCGTTGCCTCTCAACAAAACAGGTTTTGTGTCTGCGGTTTTCCTCCAGGTTCTCCTCCCACAGTTCAAAAACACCCAGAAAAGGTTAACTGGTGACTCTATATTTGCTCATGGCTGGTGCATCCCATCAGTTAACTAAGGTCTGCTTCCCAACAAGTCAGCTGTCACCAACCGAAGAGCATGAAAGCTATAAATCAGTAGGACTAATGAAAACCGTTTCAACTAATAGCTGTCTTACTTGAAGGGCTCGGCCACGCTGTGGGACTTGACGTGGGAGTACCAGTCCTTTTTCCAGCTGTAGCACTTCCCACACACCTGGCACTGGAACGGTTTCAGGCCCATGTGTTTGTTCATATGCTGCTGGAGGTCCTTGGCTTCGTAAAAACTCTTATCGCAGCTGTAGGAAAAAGGAGGCAGGAAGCGATTGGGGTGGGTCTGAGTTTGGCCACGCTCATTTTTCAGATCCGAGGACGAGGAGTTACTCACTGAGAGCAGGCGAACGGACGGACGTCTGGTTTGGGTTGGTGCTTCTTCAGGTGTTTGCTCAAAGCCGAGGCTCGATGGAAGGTGGCGCCACATGTGTTGCAGAGATACTTCGACTCGCCTGAGGATTTATTTTAGAGACAATACAGTTACTCATAGCGGGAACGGAAATGGTTCACGCCAAGGTTAATACAGGAATCCTAGAGTTCAATTTACTACCAATTTTACTACCTCTATAATGTTTGACTACCAACACAAAACTGAACAGCAGCCTTTTTTGGGGTAGCAGTGGATTCACAGCATTAAATCGTTTAAGACTGCACTTTACCACTTAATTAAAGATGTAACTGTGACTTTGTCTCGACTAAGACCTCATACATATTAATATTACAAACGCATTTCAACAAGACTTAGGGAAATTAGTCTTTTTTTTAATAAAGAAAATGCAATGAAATTCAAGTTTGCTGCTGAGTAGTTTTGTTTTCGTACAGATTTTATAATTCAACAAACTTAAAACAAAAAATCAAAATGTATTGAAGGAGTGATGAAAAACTTTCTAACAAGCCAAATTCAGTTTGTTACCTTTTACTGCCACCAAAAATCCTGCACCCTGTCCTGAGTGTGCACTGACCTGTGTGGAGGCTGGTGTGCTCCTCCATGCTCCTCTTGCTCACGAACGACTTCTTGCAGAACCCGCACTGGAACTGCTTGGTGATGTCGTGCAGCGCTCGGTGCATCTTCAGGCTGTGCTTGTGGGCGAAGGTTTTGCCGCACACCTTGCAAGAGTGAGGCCGCACGCCCGTGTGGTTCAGCATGTGGATCCTCAGCGAGTACAGCTTCGGTAAAATCTTCCCGCAGATGTCGCACACGAACTCCCGCTTGACTTGAGCCGCCGCCGCATCGGGGTCGTCATCCGCTTTGCTCTCCGAGCTGTGTTCGGCGGAGACTTTAGAGACGGACACCCGCCGGCTGCTCTTCTGCTTGTGTCGAGCCAGGTGGGCCTGTAGCGAGGCGGCGTATTGGAACTCCTTACTGCAGAGCTAAGACAGAAACGCAACAGTGAGATCACATGGGGCTCAGAGTTAGCACGTAGCTTGATGCTAACACTCACGCTGCACTTGTATCCTCGAGACTTCTCATGCTTCAGTGTGTGCATGATGAGAGAATAGCGTCTTTCGAAGGACATGCCGCACTCAGCACACGTGTGTTCTCCATCAACGGTGCCCCCCGCTGGGGTTTGTTTCGTCACGGCGGCCTCCTCGGCGCTCAGCTCTTCTGTAGTCACGTTCTCCACCACCTCAAACTCTGCTGATTCAGACACAGGCTGTTCCTCCTCTTTAGACTCCGCTGGTCTCTTAGGTGGTCGGCCCCTCTTCCCATGCCTCGGGCCCACCTAAAACATCAAAATATTTACCGAATATGTTTTAAGAAAATTCATCTGGTATTTTGTGACATATTTTGGCAACATTACGCTTGACTCAAAGAGTTAAGAGCAAAGCTTCAGCCAGTCTAAGCTAACACCTCACCAAATTTAAGATCAAGATCTGTGAAACTGACACTTAAGCTATTTGGTGTTTTCTAAGCTCGAAGAGCTAAAGCGGCCATCTTAAATTGGGTTTACATCATACACCAGTGATTGCTTGCTGAGAATTTCATTAAAGGTTGTCCGATGTTTGCTGAGATATTTTGCTAACGCTACAGACAAACAGGCAAAAACATGGCTGCCTTTGCTGGTGGGCGACAGCATTTAGTCACTCTTCACACATGATAGAAAACTGAATAATACCTGGTGTTGTACTTTGGGGGTGGAGGGATGTGGTGGAGTCGTACTGCTCCCCTCCTCCTCGTCCTCCAGGCCCATGTGCAGACGAGCGTAGCTGCCCTCAGCCATGGAGCGCTGCCGCAGGCGCCTTTTGCTCGGGTCATCCAAGGGCGCCTCCTGCTTGTCAACGTTGTCCTCGTCTGCCGAGGGCTGCTCCTCCTGCAGCACGAGTTCCTGCGCCTCCTTCTTCGGCTTGGCCGGACGGCCTCTTTTGCGTTTCAGGGGTGCGGGTGCCAGCACTGCAGTTGGGACCTCTGTGGCCTCTTCCCGGGGCTCCGCCTCTCTGGAATCTAGTTTCGTGTTTGGGGGATTCTCTTTGTCCAAAACTGCATCCACAAGAAAAGGTTCGGCCTCCATGACCTGCGGCTGCTCCATCGCCAAGCAGGCTGACACCACGGCGAGGGATTCGCGAGCCCCGGCCTGCCCGCTGTGGGTGACCACAGTCATCGACTCGCCCTCCATCCCCTCAGCGCAACCCGAGATAAGAGTGACCGTTTCCCCAGCCTCAACATGCGCACCGTGAGCAATCAGCGCCACGGTCTTGTTTAGCCCCGCCTCCCCATCATGCACTGCTTCTCCCGCCACAGCCTGGGTAACAACTGCCACAGGCTGCTGGACGTAGCCTTCTTTGGTTTGAGCAACAAAAGCTAAAGGCTCTCCTGAGACGGCGACAGGGCCGTGGGTGACCACCGCCCCGCCGTCATCTTGAATGGTCACCACGTAGGTGTCGGGCTCCTCCTTCGGGCCCTCGGGATCCTCCTGGTAACCCGGTGTGGCCGTCACCACAACCTGGGGCTCGCTTCTCTGATACACCATCAGCTTCTGCTCCTCCACCTGTTTGTGCACGGACTCGCAGATCTGCAGCACTTCGGTCATCAGCAGGTGCCGCGCCAAGGTGGCGATGTCAGCCATTACACAGAAATTAAACGTGAGCGTGGAGGTGTAAGCGAAATCGAGCAGCGGGAGGAAGGTGGCTTTGGTGAATCCTGAGAAGGGAGATTAAAAGACAATGAGACACTGGTGGGAAACTCAGAGCGGAACCTTAAAAAGTAAGAGACTCACCAGACAGGTCGACCACGGCTTCGTGGGTGGTAGCTGCTCCCTTCTCAAAGAAGAGCTCGTTGAAGTATTCGCTGCAGGCAGCCAGCACAGCCTTGTGAGCGCGGAACTCCTCCCCCTCGATGAGCAGTGTGATGTCACAGAACTGGTTGCTGAGTCGCTGCTTGTTGAGTTTGTTCATCATTGTCTGGCTGTGTTTGGGCAGGAACTGATTCACCTCACCTTTACTGTCCACCTGGAATCGGCACAAAGCAAACACCTCAGCTGACCTCCACATTTGTCTCCGCTCAGTCTCGATCCGATCGGCTACTTACGAACACCACCTCGTGCTTCGTCATGCCCCTGGCAAACTTCGATCTCTGCAGGGAAGTCAAGTCTGTGGCAAATAAACTGTCGTCTCCTTCATCCTCATCCTCCTCCTCGTACTCCTCATCGATCACGCTGGCCCCGGCCCTGCGCCGTCCTTGCCGGGACAGCAGTCGAGGTCCGGAGCCGTCGTCAACGACGACACGTCTGCTCTGACAAAGCGCGCACTCTCTGATGTGGTCTTTGACGTTCTTCAGGATACCTCCAAAAACAAATCATAACACACTTGCATCACTGATCGCTCTCACAGTGACTCAGCACATACGATTCCTGATGAATGGTTCAACATCAGTTTCTGCAGTAGGGCCGTCATGGTATGCATATTTTTTTCACAAAACCCACAATATATAGATTTTTGGCATGTGTACACTGAACTACACAGCAAACGTGTTAGTCTGGTGGTCACTGCTCCAATCTAGAACTGTTTTACCAACAACCACAACAGAAAAAATAGCAAAAAGTGATAGTATTTAAAGAACTTTCTTTCAAATCGAAAAAAAAATGTGGAAAAAAATGCTGGTTATGGTTTGTAACAGCAGCAAAGTAAGCCAAGATGTATGGCAGCCCATTTGTGCATTTATTTGACGTTTTTTGAAATCCGCCCTACTAGCCCTCAGTTAGTTGAAAAGCTAAAAGTGAGAGGTTCACTTTTTCATTTTGAACATTAAGATGTTATTGAGTTTTCTTACTGTATTATTTTTTATATTTTGCATCCCGTCTTGGTCACAGACACAGACATTATATGAATAATTTCTCCTGTCCCAGATTTCTGGTGCGGTTATTTTATGGGTCAGTACTTAAAAAGTTTGAAAATCACTGGACTATATAGCGTGTCTTTATGAGGCAAACACAAACACTAGTTCCTTAAAAATCACATAAAAAGTAAATAAAATGTGAACTAGAGATAAGTTTGCAAATTAAACTAATTTCAATCAATTTTACACATGTGATTTTTAAAAACTAATTCAATGGCCTATTTACGACTTTTATTTGCATGAATTCCATAAAAGTGGAGTTTATCAACTCGAGGGACCAAAACCTAGCTTCTTCTGTTAGACCACTAGATGGCAGCAGAAAGCGGCTGTGTGGCGCTCACTCATTAGTCACGTACATAAATCGTTAAAATGCTTTACTGTAACTACAAGCACGTAGCTGGATTGAAGGAGACCTGCCTGGGGTCTTACCTCTCCACCAGTACTTCTGAGAGATGACCTCCCAGGTGAGCTGCTGGTTGAGGTGCTCCCCCGTTTCCATAACGTGCGCCTGGTCGATAAGTTCCTTCCTCTTGCTGTCCTGCAGCACCACCTCCAGCTCTGTGAACGCATTCTGGCCCTTCTGCCGACGCTGGTACAACAAAGTTCCGTTCCGAACAACGTAGCACGCAGCGGCTTTGCGTATTTTCCTCTTGGTATTACCGGGCGTCCCCGGCGCATACGGCTCTCGTTCGTCCGTCAGATAGCGTATGATAGCCAAGTAGCTCTCCTCGCACGACATGTTTTTAACGCTACCCGCGCTTTTTTAACGCTAAGATCCGTGCTTATCGCGAAGAGGAGAGCCCTCTCCGGCTCTTAAAATGAAAGTGTGAATTTTTATATTGCGTTTGAATTCCTAATAGTGCGAAACAAACAAATAAAACAAGCAAAAGCAATATTTCTATTTGTTTTTTTTAAAGGTGGAACTGCAGTTCCCCACGGTCGAGGTTTATCCGAACAGACAAAATGGCTGCTGCACAACCGGAACTTACGTCTACGGGGCGGAAGTATGTAAAGCACACTAACCATCACAAGAGGGCGCAAGATGCTAAATTTAGCCTCTTTTTTTTCTTGGTAGTAAAGTAAATTCATTTTAGGATCTTTTCATTCTCCCAAGTTATATGCTTTTATAGAAGACATAAAGAAGTCAATCTGAACCTTTATAATCAGAAACTAGAACAAGTGAA
>JAVKLF010000083.1:16408743-16425550 GCA_034783495.1 Millerichthys robustus
GCTGGATATGGGCACCAGTGACCCCCGTGACCCTGAACAGGAAGAAGCGGGTAAAAGATAATGGATGGATGGATGGAGGAGTAGCGGTTGTATAAAAGTTTGAAACGATAAATATGGAGCAGCATCACAGAAATGGGCAGAGCTGAACACAGTCCACTTACAGAACTAGTTTTAGAGCATATTTTAAACAAGAACCTAAAAGTGAAAATGTGTTTCAGATGGCGTGATAGACACAAAAAAGAGCTGTCTGATGTAGCTGTGTTTGTAGAGTGTGGTTTTAGTCTGAGCAGCATCTGTAAAACTAAAATTAAGTTATGCAATTCAAAATGATTAAATATAAAACAACTTACTGTTTTTGCATTGATTCTGTCACTTTTTGTTTGTCCAATTTTCCTTTTTTAACCTTTCATAGTTTTTTTGTTGGAGTTGTTTTAGTGTATAAATATTCTGCTCATGTAGTCGTTTGTTTTTCATATTTGACCATTTACTGAGTTACATTCATCACAGTAGTTACTTCGCACATCCAAACAGCCAAAACATTTCATGTTGTTTTAATAATGTGTAGAAGTTAAACTTGTAGATAATTCATAAACACTTAAGTGAACTTCAACAGAGAGACACTGTGAAGGTTTCAGAAAAAAAAATAAAACAGAGACACATCTTTGCTATAATCTTGAACATACAAATATACAACTTTTCTTTTAATAATATTGTTTAAATCCAAGAGCTAAAGCAGCAGAAACACTCAGACAGGCTGTCCGCTTGGCTAATGCTTAGGTAAAGTTAATAAGATCCTGTCGGCTTTCAGATCATCCATAAGATGCTTTTAGTTTAATTAGCTGAGGATAGTTTTTATGTGGAAGTGACATGTCTCCACGTCGAGTGACTCATCCTGTTCTGGAAATGCAGCGCTCGTTCAGGGGACGAAGTTCAATTCAAGAAGATTTGGTTTGCTGCAAGGGGCTGTGGAGCGTGAAGGAGCTCGTCTCCTGTGGGTTTGGGTTCAGAACTTTCTGCGTGTTTAGTAACACTCTTGATCTCTTCCACCATCCAACGTGTCGTCTTTAAATGTTTTATTATTCAATGTCAAAGGTATTTACAGAAAACTGAAACAATAACATTTAGGATTTAATTAAGTACAGATTTTCAACCTTATTTCTGCAAACAGTTGTAAAGTCTGATTTATTAAATAGTCTACTTTTGTCATGTCACCCATTCTTAGTGGTGTTTACTTTTTTCTCCTCAGTTAAAATCCTCTTGTTTTACGTTATTTTCTACGGATGTTTGGCTGGGATTTTCATCGGGACCATTCAGGCGATGCTGCTGACGTTAAACGACTACAAACCGAAGTATCAGGACCGAGTTGCCCCCCCAGGTAAGCAGGAGTTTCTCCCGTTGTAACCATGAACATGTGTCTGTGAGCGCTTTGTATTACAAACAGCTGCCAGGAATCCTTCTGACCTCCAATAAGCTCAGCCATTTTGTCCTTCCCTCCTCTGAACCAGTCAATGGTTCTTGCCTCAGGCTGCAGGGGAAACTAAACCCATCTGTGTGAGTGGGTTTACACGTCACTCTCTGGACCTAAACGATTTAGCTTTTCATTGCCAAGAGCCACAAACTTTCTGATGTGTAATCCCACGGGGACACTAAACATCATAAAACCCATTTGAAGTCCTGTTACGAGCGTTTTGAAATTTCCTGCTAGCTAAGAGACGGGTTCTTGTGTGCGAGTACTTGTTTGTGTGGCACATGCTTCAGCCTCGTGGCATTTTAGCAGCCATTGTAAAAAGTTAGCATTCCGTGCCTGCAGTTCTGTCCATGAGCATCGACAACCACAGATCAGCAGCTTCAACCAAAGAGTGGAGAGTCTGCGCTGAAGCAACTTTCCAGTAGAGGCATGATAGAGGAAGCAGAGTTGTTTTTTTTTTCTTTTCAGAGCAGAACCCACCTCCCACTCTGAGGCTAAAAGTTTCCATTGTGAGAGACACACACGTGAGAGGGTGGGGGCAGGGCGTTGGTGAACTTTCACAAGCCTTTAAATGCTCTTTCTCTGCCTCCAGAAGAAGCTGTGGCTCCGATTAAAGAGATCCAGCAGGACATAAATGTCACGTTCCCTTTCATCGATCGTCTCAGTCTCCCCAGGCCGTGGCTCGTTCAAGCCCCACATGCTCTGTGGAAAATTACCATTCCTGTGAGCAGACAGAGACCATCAGAGGAAAATCCCCAAGACCTCACATTGTCTCAGGATAATAGAGAGAAACTGGCAGCAGCTTTGTTTTGTTTCCCACGCATAAAAACAAGTCGTGCTGTATGACTTTTTTATCACTGCATCAGATTCTTACAACAAACCTGTTGTTTTTCAGGTCTGTCCCACACGCCTCGCTCAGACAAATCAGAAATTGTCTTCAAACCGACTGAAGCGGATTCATATAAGAAGTACATTGAGACTATGAAAGAACTTCTGAAAATCTATGATGATGAGAAACAGATAACTGATCAGAAGTTTGAGGATTGTGGAGGTGAGTATGAGCTGATCATCGTCCTGATGAAGGTTTAACTCTGTAGTCCAGATTTGGTACCTACTCAGAACTAATAACATCTCCTTTGCGCAGCAGGGAAGTTGGTTAATTTCTTTTTCAGTCAAAGTATTTATATTTAAAATATTTCTTAACATTTCAACTGATAGTTAGAAGATAGGAAAAAAACATTCTGTGTCTATGGTGTGAAGTTTCAAACGGCCAGGTTTAATGCTGGCTCGTTGTTTTTAATTTTCAGAAATTCCAGGGTCATACATAGAACGCGGTACCTTAGAGGAGGACAGTGTTGGACAAAGGAAAGCTTGTCGTTTCAACAGAACATGGCTGAAAAGCTGCTCTGGTTTAACAGACTCCACCTTTGGCTTCAAGGAGGGAAAGCCCTGCCTCATCGTCAAGCTCAACAGAATTGTCAACTTCAGACCACGGGTATGCAACAGTTACTGCTGTACTGTCAGTAAACTTAAATATCCTGCAAAATCCACTTGGTTAGTCCTTTAAATACACTTGTTGTACTTAGTCTCTGAAAGTGCAGAAAAGCTAAGTCTGTCCTGGTGCTGTGTAGATATCTTTATATTTTGTTTGGTCATATCGTTCAGTCTGTTCAGTTTTCTCTATTTTCTGTTACAGTTTTAACAAACAATAATGTCTCAGTATTTGCTGCAGAACTGTTAATCAAGGTCATGGACTTCCAAGTATCCAGTTTCATGAATCCATGGTTTTGCAGGTCGGTCTTGAGACTCTGGGTCAGGCTACAAAAATGGCCGAACACTAAAACCAGTTGCTCTCGGATGCAATTCAGAGCAGAGGTGAAGGAGGGGCCTGTGGAGAATTTATATGTGCCCTTTAATGTTCTTTTAGAAAACAGATTGAGAAATGAATGCCATCACTTCATCAGATTAATGAACCATGGTGTGAGTTTTCTTTTCATATGACGGCTGTTTCGTCTCTGATACTACCTCACATGGCTAGACAGAGGCACATCTGGGCTGGGCTGGATCAAACCCCCCTCACTGCCTCGGCCCTTTCAGAGGTCACACAGAGGTCTAAGGTTCAGCCTGGGCTGACTTAATCCTAAAAACATCTTCAAAGCTCTTAAAATCTAAACAAATGTAGTTCTTCTTTCCTGCAGAAAAACTAGTGTCGACATCACTTTGAACACTTGTGCAGTCGGCTCAATAGAAAGGCCCCAGTTTTAAAGCAAAGCACAGCGGATGTTGGTTTGTGTAAAACAAAAAACACAGAATGTTTTGGTTTGAACTCTATCATATGACCAATTGTGAGGAGCCACTTCAGCTAAAAAAGAAATAAACAGATCTTACACGTTGCAGGGAC
Organism: Millerichthys robustus; assembly: GCA_034783495.1. Taxonomy (NCBI): domain Eukaryota; kingdom Metazoa; phylum Chordata; class Actinopteri; order Cyprinodontiformes; family Rivulidae; genus Millerichthys; species Millerichthys robustus. The sequence continues at coordinate 16,412,613 of JAVKLF010000083.1, forward strand.
AGCCTTGACTCTCAGTACAAACCGTCCTGACAAACCTCTAAGGATTATAAGGACTATTAGTGGTGGAGTTGAAGACCACCAGGGAAACACTGATTGGTCAACAGTGTGTCACATGACGTTTATCAAAGGAAACACTGCAGAGCTCAGTGGAAGTGAAGTCAAACATTCAGGTGGCTCACATGGCTAAAAAAAGACAATAGCTACAGTTTAGTAGCTTCTACTTCAGAATGAATGCAGTATTATCAGTGCGGAGGTCAGGAGAGCTGTTGAACTGTTGGTACATTTTTTTAAAGGAGCAGTCACATCCTTTTACGTCAAAGAAGACTGTTGAGCCAGAAACAAGCTTAAACAGACTCAATAAATAAAAACTTACGTCACTGGCATCGTAGAAACAAAAAGGTATGAAAACTGTAAAAGTGGTCACCTGGAGTCTGAAAACACAGAACGTGTCTGACTCCTCCCAGTATCTGGGATTATAATCTCTGTTTCACATCCTGTTTATGTGAAAAGCTCCAAAAATATATTTATTATCTCATATAATCAGTCAACACAGAACTGAATATTTTGCAGTTTTACTAAATAATTTTTTTCATACGGAATGAAGTGAGTTGAGTGGATGTCAATAAACTGGGATTGGGCAATATTGACCAAAAATGAGTCATTTATCAGATAATGATTAATAGATGACAGTTACTAGGTTCTAAAACTTAAACGAACAAATAATCAGTAATGATTAAACACGTTCAGTGTTACGAGACGCTTTGCGCCGCCCTCCTCCATTATCTTTACATTATGAGCTCACAGGCGCGCTTCATAAAAACATACGTCATCATCACGCACCACTGACCTCAGTCATCACACGGGAATCTTGAGTTTTTCTGACGAGTAGCCGCTCACAATCCAATTTTACACAAGCTTACTGTAGACGTTCCCTTCCTTCACCAACTGAACCCAGCTTCATTGTGGGGAAACGTGGGCGCCATGTTGTAAAACATTTGCAGAATGTGTTGAAGTAGGAAGGATGTCTATGGTTTTGTTGTATCAATCTGTAGTTTTTCAATGGTTCAATTCTTATTTTAAATTCCCATTGTTTGAATTGGGATGTCTTTTGTTTTTAGGCTCCCTCTAACGAAACCCTGCCAGATGGTCTGAAGGACAAACCGTACAACAATCTGATCCCCATTCACTGCAAAAATAAGGTAAATTTGCTGCAGCAGCTCCTGGCCTCGGTAGAAGGCTGTATCATCGCTGCAGAGTTTGTATCTTACTTTTTGTGTTTGCAGAGGGAGGAAGACGCAGACAAGATCGGAGAGATCAAGTATTACGGCATCGGGGAAGGCTTCCCTCTGCAGTACTACCCGTACTACGGCAAGCGTCTGCACCCCCAGTACCTGCAGCCTCTGGTGGCCATTCACTTCACCAACCTCACCTTGAACGAGGAGCTTCGCATCGAGTGCAAAGCGTACGGAGAAAACATCAAGTTCAGCGAAAAGGACCGCTATCAAGGACGCTTTGACGTGAAGTTCACAGTGAAGTCGTGACCTCGACCGCGGCCCTCGGTCTGAAAATAAACGTAGATAAACACCACTAGTCTTTAAAAATTCATTTTAGACAGGACCTACACTCAAATCTGTGTGCTTTACATTAGCTTTTTTTGTCCAAAGTTAGAATGTAAAAGAGTAGCAATAGCAAATATTTATTCTACTGAAAATGAAACTATTCCTCGAGCCATGGGATGTTCATCTATTACTGTAAAACTGCAGCTTCACTACTGATGTCGTGTTCCTGTCTGCCTGGTGTTTCATCCTTTTGTGGCTTCTATATATTTTTGGATTGTCCTGAGCTGTAGTCGAGTCCTGTTGTATTCTTTTTTTTTTGTCTTAGGTCAGCTTCTGTGGTCCAAGGTGTGTGTGTGTGTGTGTGTGTGTGCAGGCATGTTAGTTTATGTGAGCATGGCGTGTTTGTCGATGTGCTCCGACGAATTTAAATACAAGCGTGGTACTCTGAACCTTTAGGAGTAAATGGCTGCACTTCACCGTCGGTTTGTGGTTAGTTTTGTTTTTTTGTTTAAGCATTTACTTTTACATTTGTACACATTTTGTTCTTCTCTGCTGTTCAGTAGTTTCTCTGTTTGATACGTTGACTTTTGTTCATTCTTAACTCGTAGCGTGAAGCTTTGTGGGTCCAGCCTAAGATGGAAATAGCGGCAACGCAGTGCTTTGAAATCTGTTTTGCTGGAGTCGTCATGTTAAATGATGCAACTTATGTTGAATGTTTTGCCATTTTCAACGTTGGAGAGTTTTGTATTTATGCAGTTGTACATTTTTTTTTCTCTAAGTGTAATGTATATAAATCGAATACCAAAGTCGCTGGTCAAAACGTTAACAAATATTTGAGGCAATGCAGTATCCCATGTATTCAGATGTTTAGTTGGTGTGAAAATACTTAATTCAGTGTTGGAGATCAAACAGTTGTCAGGAGTCTGCTCTTGTCACTTTATTTAATCTGCATAAGGTTGAAACAATAAACAGAAAACTGAGACACGAGAAGTCTTTTAGTTTCAAGTAAAGATGACCCTTTTGCTTTCATCCATCCAGGATCTTGAAGAAATACTGCACCTGGAAAAGGAGTTTAAAGGACGTTAATCAGAATCAGAACAGAACGCTGCCACTGGTATCAGTAAAACATCACGGCCTTTCCTGGTCACTGTGTTCCAGTCTTGGGAACGTGGCAGCTCAGCCAGTAGCAGGATAACGTTTAACAAGGAAGCATTTGTCTCCGGTACAGATCAGGAGTTTTCCTGAACAATGACGTTGGACGGGTCAGACCCGCTTGCCTGCTGAAACAATGGTTCTGTTTCAAAACTCCTCCTCACACCAGGGCGATCTAAGGTTGCCACGGCCCACAGAGCGCAGTCATGAGACTCGTCTAAAGACGTCGCTCCAAGGAGTCCATGGGGCTTTGTTCTCTGGCTGACTGCAAGGTGCTTGTTTGTGCAACCGGGGGGGGGATACACGAGAATACCGTGTGTGTGAGACCAACCTCCAGGACTCCGTCTTCGGGGAGGTCTGTGCAGTGGACTGCGTTTCTCACTTTGTCTTTGCCGTAAAGGGCCCGCAGGGTGTGTGGTCGGAGATGTCGGGCAATTTCCTGCAAAATGAAACTAACTTAATTCATAAAACAAAGACAAATTATCAAGTTGAGGCTTTAAACGGGAGGGAACAAGCAACAGTGACACCAGAGCCTTTGTGTGCAAATGTTAGCCTGACGTGCACAGTTGGAGCTGTGGTTTGAGACAGAACATCCTGTACCCTGGTGTGTTAATGCAGAGTGATTACTCAGCACCTCAACATGTGATCGGAACAAGAAGTTAAAAAAATAAAGACACTCAGCAAAACTACAGAGGATGATGTTACATTGATAAATTTATGAAAAGCTCATAAACTAACAAGACAGAAGCTGCAGCTTTTAAAGAAAACACTAAATAACGTGTTTCTGGGTTCTTTTAAAACATATTAGCAGTGGTGGGCACAGCTAATCAAAAAGTTAGCATTACTAACTACTAATTCACTAAACACAAATATTAGCTCTGTTAATGTTTCACAGATAAAAGAAACAAGACCACTGTCAGTCCTTCCAGTTAAAGATGGTGGGATTGATGCTAACCTGTTGTTAGTTTTCTATTGGTTTAATTCAAAGGTAGATGGGATCATCTGTGGCAAATCGGCCAATCCAAACCAGTCAAAACCCTTCCCAATTTGTGATACTTCCAGTTTACTTCTTTCAGAATAAAAGCATTTCTAGGTTGAGTTTGGATTTCTATAAACACAGTTTGAAGTTAATCAAACAACAAATGCTTTCTCTTTCATATTTTGTTTCTTTTTGACTCTCTTAGTTTGAAGTTTAGCTGCTAAAGACCCTACATGCTACACACACAGTACCTGACACGTCCAGCTCTACTTGTAAGAGGGGAAAGTTTTATATAATTCGGGATAAATGGCAAATTAAATTATTTAGTGGATCCAAAATTAGCAGAAGCTAATCGGTCCACTAAGTTTCTAAAGTTAGCGAAAATAGCTAATGTGCTAAATGAGAGGCTAGTTCCACTATTAGCAGAACTGTGCCCACCACATACTAGATGTCAATTTAAGGTAACATCTGGTGTGGTAGTAGCTGAGTCATCCCCAACAGCTAACAGATTTTGCCTTCAACTAATATGGATCAACGCCTGTTGAGTCATTCTAAATGCTCATTGTGAAGATCTCTGCCTAAAACTTTAGCCCTCTGTTAGCAAAATATGTCATATTCTCACAATATCACACCTTTACATTATTTTAACCAAAACAATCCTGTCCTCTTTCATCATAGAGGTTTAATAATAGTGTACAAACTGTTGCATGATGGGCGACATGCATTCCTTTGAGGAACGGTAGGCCTTTTTTTAACCCATTGTTTATTTTCTCAGAAACAGTAAGCAGCCTGCTTTCCAGGCAAAGTGACTTATTTCCCTTTAATGTCAGACACTTCCAAGGTCAAAGTTGGCCTCTGTTGCTCCATGTTTCCAGGAAATAAAACCCTCCCACGGGGTCCTCCACAAGGAGAGAGGCAGCGCGTGACTCATTGATCCACCAAGACAACTGCAAGCTGGAAACCTGTGGAAATGTTGGACGATGTGCATTACTACGAACGACAGTGACAAACGTGTCGAGAAATCAGAATATGTTGAGATGAAAACGGTGGTTGATGTAGTCTGTAGGACAACATGAGAACAACACAAAGACTTCAGCTCATAAATGTACCTGACCTCCTCAAAGCTCCTATTATCTATCTCTCTCTCTCTCTTATGATATATAACTATCATCAAACAAACAAAGAAAAACAGATTCCTGATTCAAGAGGCCTGGATAGATCTGGACTTTACACCAATGGTCTCCAAACACCATTTTCATCACAGAAATCTCATTTGTTTCATGGTTTGTGTTCAGTTTTAGTCTGACAGCAGAAAATTATTATTATTATTATTTTCCACTCTAAACTTTATTTTGGCAACAAAACCAATGAAACTAAAAGAAGACAGTGATAAAGATAAATAATGCCTTTACTGAGTATGTCAGCACTGGGATGATGAACTTTATAATTTAACACACATATACTCTATCTACAAACTATTAATCCGTTAAACACGCATCTACTATATAGCTGACATATACCTGAACTAATATTATTAACTCGGAGTTCTCATCTCGGTCAGCCCGCTCCGGTTTCATTTAAAAGGACTGAATGTCAGAAATTGTCCAAAAGATGGACACACTTCTGCCACTTACAGCACATTTAAGGAATGTTTTCAAACCAGCCTCTAGGTTCTGTCTGAGACTCAATTTATAGTCTGGGGTCCTGTCTGCCTGATTCATTAAGAGTGCCACCAGAGACTAATTGCACAATTCAGTATTGATCCCCCACCCCTTCAAAATAAGACCCCGACTTTGTCACAGTTTGGAATATTAATTTTTACATTATTACACCTCGTTGGATTTCTATCCTGTTTTTAAAAGATACAACTGAAAACAAAACCTGGAGAAAGTGAAAAGTAGAAATGTGGAATAAGTCACTTTTACCGAAATTACAGCAACATAAACAAAAACTGTGTTATAGTAAAAAACGTTTTATTGTTTGTATTTCAGTGGCACTAAACTGCATCTTTCAGTTTATAGATAAATGGTTTTTTTTAGCCATTTTTAAACAAAACTCAGAATAAATCATTAATGGCTAAATTGTTCCTGCTGTCATTTAAGCATTGTTACATAATTAGCTGGTAAAATGAAACCTATAAATCAGAAACAAGGTGAGTAGGATAAATGGATGTTTGTACCTGAGATGGAGCTGCTTACTGACAGTTTTATGACAAGTTGCAGGCCAAATGGACGTCGCGTGTTGTGAGCAGACCTGTTTGTTCAGGGGTCTGATGAAAAAAAAACTATTTAGGTAGAAGCTAATTAAGCTTTCAAATCATTTTATTCAAAGCTCTTACCCAGCCAGGAGCGAGGTACCAGCAGTTTACTTTGATTTGATTAAGTCCTACAGTGGATTAGACGGATGTTGCTGTGATGGATGTAGTGATTTATGGAGCTGAGAGACAGAGAGAGTCACACAGAAATGTCTGATTCTTTGTGTTACGTAATCCCTGGATGTTCCTCTACAACTGATTACTGTACCTTTTGTAATCAATTCGAGATGGCCTCTGCCTCTAAACGACTTTGTTTAACACAAGTGACAGTTTTCCCTTTCCGAATACCTTTAATGGGTTTGTTTAGATGCTATGATTTTTCCACAAAACCATTATGGCTAAAAATAAACCCTGAAAAAGCCCAGCTTTCATTAAAAATCTTTTTCTCTTGTTGAAGGAAATCTGCGCTCACTGAAGGTCTTCGGTATAGATTGCTCAATACATCCTGTTTATCCGGAGCAGGACAGGAGGCTGAGTTCAAAGATGTAAAATATGAAGCTACAGAGGAGGATCTGCTCCGGCTAAAAGAGTCCGGACACTCTGATGTCAGGAGAGCACACAGCTGAGGTGTGAATGCTCACGTGTGTTACTGGATTGGGTGTCACATGACCTTGGGCGTGAAAAGACTTTTCCTGGGACTCCTCAGACTGAAGAACCTGTCCAGAGGACCTGAACTGATCTTGCCAAATTTTTCTTTCTATATATTGTTTTAGGGTTATTATAAATATGATATAAACACCAGAGGTTGGGTTACAGAGACCCGTCACATCAAACGAAGGATTAAGTCAAACTTGGTCAACAGGACTTCAGCATATTTTCAGATTTCTGCTTTTTAAGCTACAATTTGATCCCTGGATCCTCCTGCTATCATGAGTGGTTCCAGAACCTGGATTTGTCTTCCTCTTCAGGAGAACTCATTGATATTTGGCAGCAAAAATGACAAAAGTTTAAGACTTATCTCCTCAAAATCATGTTTTTGTTTTGCTCCAGTCCAAAAGAAGCAGTACCGATCTCCGCACTTCCCTTTATGTCTGAGGTCGGTGAATCCATCAGTTCAAATGCACAGTCTTGATAGTTCCAGTTAGAACAACGTTGTTTATAGATCAGTCAGCTGGAATTGATCGTTACTTCGTTTTGACCACAGACAACAAAGCCCTACCTGTTAACAGATGTTTTGACCTTTTCGATTAAGGAGGAAATTTACTCCGGCCTGTGATTCCGTAATGACGTCTGGAATGTTTTTACACACGGAAAAAAGAAAACATTCATAACTTCAGTGCCCGCCCAAACGAATCAGCCTGAAGCAAAACAAAAACAAACAATGACAACAATGTTCTAAAACAACAACACCTGCTCAGAGCCGAGAGGGTGGTCCTCCTAGAGGTCTCGGCTCTGCTCCTGTGTATCAAAATGCTGAATTCCTCTGCGGAGAGGGCGAGTTAATGTTTAAGTGGTTGGTCTGATAACCGCGGGGTGAGTCTGAGTTCACGTAGAATTAAAACAGCTCGACATCCCTGTTGGTGAGTAAAGTCTGAAGCAATCAGAATCCCGAGTGAGGCAACAAGCCTTCAAACAATCAGAGCGGATGAATATGAAAAAATAAATAAAAATACAGATCTTGTGTTCCTTTATGCCACAGTTTGAACTAAAATCAGCTCATACTGGTCAAAGAACAGAGCTGTGGTTGCCGTGGTCAAACCTTAGTGACGTTATGGGATGTTGTGAGACGTCACACTCAGATCATGTGTTGTGGATGACTCTCAGCTACTACCACATCAAATATCTGTCAAACTGACGGAGTTAGTAGACCATAGTCTACTTTCAGTTGCACATAATAATGACCTGCTGTAGGTCTGATTTTATGATTATTGATTTTAAAATAAAACCTGTTAGTTGGAGGATTTCATTACACTGATAAATATGGTTCCTGTAGAACACTGCAGGTTCTGTTAAGAACAAGAATGTGTTCCTTTAGGAGGAGAAATAACTCAACCTGAAAGTATCTTGAAGACTACAAAATACAAACGAACAGTACAGAGTACATGATGTGCAGAACAACACTAGTACTCTGATAAAAGGCTGTGTTAGACTTTAAATCCAGCTCGATGCTGGGTGTGTGTACCTGGTTTCTGTTGCCTTTCTAGGACTGTTTCTGGTATAAACACCTACCTTGTCAAGAACAAAAGTCCTTGTGGGAACCCAAGACCGGCTCTAATATGATGGAACTACATTTTTGGGTTGGGGATTAGGGATAGGGTTAGGGGTCAAGGTTGGGCTGCAGAAAAGACCGGAATTGAATGGAAGTCAATGAACGGTCCTTGTAAGGATAGAAATACGAACTCGTGTGTGTGTTCCTGTGAACACAACTTGAGAAGGAGGCTTATGCATCGATAATCATTTTCAAGGGAAAACATGAGCAAAGTTAGATTATCAGAACGCCTAAAACAAGTTTGGTATATTTCACATGTTGCTGCTGGTGACAGATGTAAGGAAAAATATAAGACTCACTGGATCAGCGGGCCCACAGAATTCTCTGAAGGTTCTGGGTGCGTCTGTGCCATGGATCTCTAGAACCATACAGGGTCCGGAGCACAGCTCCATCACCATATTCTGGAAATACAACCAGACGTGTCAGAATGAGTCTTTCCGTCCTCGGTAACAACTGTTTTCTGTAACAACTGTTTTCTGTCTACTACAGCCTTTGTTTTGGTGTAATCAAAAGTATCAAGTAAAAGAGATGTGCTGAGAGTTTTTACTGTGATGGCACAACAGTGTGGTGTATACACTCACAGGATACTCTGTGACAACGTCTTTGTACACATCAAAGAACTCTTCTGCGTCGGCCCGGTCCACATTGAACTGTCAGACATGAACATTTAAAAAATGTGCAGTTACCGAGTGAAAACATCTTTAAGGGTTCAGGACAAGCTCAGCAAATCACCAAGAACATTAAGGTTCAGAACTTTTGAAGTAGCGTTTTATGAAAAGATTGTGAACAACAAGCATCTTACCAGTTGCAGATAGCTCTTTGAAAGACCTCAGTTTGAAGAAGTTAAAGTCGAATCAGATTGAAAAGCTAACAGCTTGTCTGGGCAGAGTGGATTACTGCCACCCTAAAACAGCTGCAGTCTCAAACTTTTCTTACAGATTTTTAAAAATACTATTTTATAAACCTTCACTTTTCTATATATTTCATGGTACATGATTTTACTGGCAGAAGTGGGAATTCACTGTGGGAAAATGGAAGAGTTCAGAATTCATGATGGCGGCTCCTCACTATAACTCAACAGATTACAACTCTCTTATTTTTACTTTAATAGTATTTATGTAGTATCTATTTCACATTTAGTCAGCAGTACATGTAGTACTTTTCAGTGTTTAATAAGAGGATGTGTAAAAAAATTTCTGTGCAGGAAATACCATGTAGAGCTCAAGTAGTGTTTTTTAGTGGTGTTCAGCTATTAGCAACAAGACGAGGAATGTGACGTTTCGGGTTTAGTCAAAGTTAAACAGGAACTGTCCACTGTAACACTCGTGTGGCCCTCTGTGAAAATGTGTTTGACACCCCTGGCTTATGATAACACACTTGAAGAAGGATTTTTTTTTTACCATTTCAAGAGCTGAGATCTGAAATCCAGCTGCAGATATGGAGTTGAGAATCTTCCCCGTCAGACCTGTGAACACAGGGATGTTATTAACTTTACCAAGTCTACACAGACAGAGCAAAAAGCTCATGAATCATTCAGATTAAAAAACCTCTGGATGTGAACATTAAACACAGGAAGAACAAACATTCATGTAATGGTGGTGTGGAGATCCTGTCTAGATTATTTTTCATAGCACTGAGTTCAGATTGTCCTTTGGACAAAGTAGGATCGTTTCAGCCACGAGTCGTCTATGAAGGAGACATAATTCTTATCCAGTGAGACCTTTTAGAGGACGGTACGCTGAGCTGTGCTCTGAGCGTCACTGCAGAAATGTTGCAGCTGCAGTGACGAACACATCGGTGACGGTGAAGGTCAGACTGCTGCAGACACATAATTGAGTCAAGGCGCCAGACTCGTAATCTCAGTCTGACGTCCCGGTAAAAAAAGCAGCCGGTGTACTCCTCGTCACACGGGACAAGTCTCGTTCATTCTGAACACCGGTGGCTTTCCGTTTTAACCCGGGGTGCTGATTCCTCCCCGCCTAGTTGTGTGTATCAGGTAATAAAGCACTGTTAAGACACAAACCTGCTTGATGGACACACATACACACAGTGCAGCTGCTGTTGTTGCTAGGGAAACCCTGTTCTGGGCGCCTGGCAACAGAATCTTCTTCTATTCCGGTCATGTCTGAGCAAATTTTCAGGCGCGACTTCCTTTACGGCTGCCGTGACAGGACTGGTCACGGAAATTAGCCACTTAAATGGTTCCCGGGGGAAATCAAGAGCAAAAACGGCTCTGGGTACGATTTGTCCTCGGTCTGGTTTACTATTCTTAGCTCGGAGCAAAGAAACTCTAGACGTAAACAGTGTGAGATCACGTTTACATCAGCACTTTCCAACAATAAATATCCAACTTTGCTGTTTAAATGAGAATCATCAGCAGTTTTCTCTCTGATAAACTCCTTTTGGTAAAACTTGCTGACGAGTTTAAATTGCTAATATTTTCTCAGAAATTAAATATAAAAACAGACAAAAAGCCTGTGTCGCTGAATGAAGTAACTAATGTCGGCTGATCACTACCAAGCTGTCAGAACTTTGTGCCACTTCACATTTCAATAAAACAATTTTAAAATACACTCACTGCTAATAAAAAAAAGTGGGCGATTAAGTATGCAAAAAGTATGAATGAAACTCTCATAAGTAATTATTGGACGAACTTCTACAACTGATTGACCACCCCAGCTAACCAACTTTAGCCAACACAAAAGCTTTTTATAAACTTAGCACAAAAATGAAGTAAATTTGTGTTTGGAAGATTGTTTCTTTATTGTAACAATAAATCTTCTGCTCATCCCACACATGCATGTTCCTTACAAATATTGCTCCATTTAAAAGAGAAATTACCAAACTTTCCAACTATGTAAGATTCCAAAGACTACATCTTGAGAAAAGTTTAGATATAAAATTAAAATTTGGCATGGTTATTGCTCCAACCGTTAACAGGCTGCACTACATCCGTGTTCAAAACTGTAACGGGTAAGGTTGTGGGTGTTTTCTTTAATAAAAAACAACTTTCATTTAGTAGACACTTCTCTAAAAATCACTAAAATCAGTTTAAACCAAACACATTTGGTGCAAATCTGTTACTAAGCTAAGAGAACACGACCGGTTTTTATTAATTTTTAAGTCTTACATGTGCCTGTTGACTAAAGCACTTTTACCGTAAAGCGTCAGGAACTGAGTGTCAATGCCTGCTGGTACAAACATAAAACAGAGGTATTAGGATTGAAGTCATTTATCACTGCCGTTGCTCAACGATGCCTACAGACAAACATCGGGCCTCTCTCGTCGCCCCCCTCTGTTGTTACAGACTGTTGGACGTGCCCCGGCAGGCACGCCGCGGCTGCAACCACAGGAACAACAATTAAGGCGTGGCAGGTAGTCGTGCCAAAGAGCAGCATTTTTCCATAGCGTGGACGCTGGGAAAAACGCTGCAGCTCAACGGTTAATGTTGTTGTCGTTGCTCAAGGTGGCTCTGAGAGGACAAATCAACCCTGGGAAGATGCAGGAGGATTACTGGTTTCAGTATCTGGTTTCCTACTGCTGAGAAGGCAGGAGGTGATGTAATGTATGAGTGTTTGTTAGAAAGAAGTTCCCATGAACCACTGAACGGACTGAAGCATTTTAAAATAAATAAAAATAAGATTTTATTTCAACTTGTGTAAATTTCTCAAACATGTAACTGACAAATATTTCACTTGAAACGTAAACATTCAATTGAGTATCAATACTGGCTTTGGTATTGAGTCACTTTGTGCAAGTACTTGTAAAAAATGCTCAAGAAGTTAGTTTGAAACTACAGCATGAGAAAAATAAATAAGCTGCGTATTTTCTTCATCCAAAGTCTCAACTCGAAGCAAAAATGGTTATTTGTTTACGGGGAGGGATTCCAGGACTTGAACGGTGGGTCTACAGCTGGGCTACCAGCTCCACAGCCTCCATGTTTGTCTCAGACTGGCATGTCATTTGTTAAAATGTAAAAAATCATGAAACCCAACTGGGAAGGATGTGGCTGAAAGTGCTGATATTGTTGTTTCAGGACAAAATCATCAACGTGGAAATCGAAGCAGAAACAGAACTGGATCCATCACAGACAAAATGAGCAGACTCAGGCTGAAATACTGATGGACTTAAGTGGATCTTTGTTACGATAGTTGTCTGTAAATACAAAGATTCAAAGTGCCGAGTCACAACACGACACTCGGGTCAGTCTTCGGTCCACAGCTCTCTTCATTGAATTTCACATTTCACAGCTCAGAGCCCTGGTGGCATGCTCCACGGACAGGGATCAAGTTGGGGATTTGAAAAAATCCAGGGCCATTTCAGTAACTGCGTAGAGGCTTTGTGAGGCACAATGATGTTCACGGCGGGGTTTTAAAAAACGGCTGCACGCTTAGAAAATACCCAGAAAAACTGTCCACACAACACTGGGTCAAGATACCGCAAAGATGCATGAATGGGCCAGCACCATATAAACCAAGTCATAACTGGACCAGTTGTAACATTGACAGATTTGGTCCACATAAACCAAAGCACAACTGGGCCTAAAACAGTACCATCATTGCCAGACCTGGCCCACAAACCACTTGCCAAACCGGCAGTCAGCCAGCAATGCCAACTTGAGACCAGGCCTGTCGCACACCTGTCTGCTACGTCACACTCTCAGCTACCAACTTATCGAACTTTATCTCAATATTAGTAAATATGACCGAGTTTTAGGCATTATTG
>JAVKLF010000083.1:16436922-16453559 GCA_034783495.1 Millerichthys robustus
GGATTTTTGGTGAGTAAAATGTTGCTATATTCCTAAATAATATTGCAATTTTATCAGGTTATTTTTGATGCTTTTTTTTATGTGTCGCAACTGTACCTGCAGTAGAAATTTTATAGACATAAAATAGTTATTGAGGGTTGGCTTGATTTAGACGGAGCACTACTGAAGCCCTAGATGTTAAATGCACGGCCCGCCACTGTAAATGATATATGATACAATACGATTAGTTGTCCTGTTCAGGTTGGTTAGCTGTTAAGTCTGTTTTATTGACGGTAAATCATGAGTGAGAGGTACTTCCTGGGAGGACGAAGCATTTTCTGTCAGGGAGATGTGCGACAAAAACGTTCTGAAAAAGACCAGAAGGACAACCAGGACCCGTCCATCCTGAAGGAGCAGTTTGGACGTGGAAACCTGATTTAAATTCTGGTGACAAGGTCGAATAAGATCACAGAGACATATCTGGTTCCTACAACTTTGAAAGTAAAAAGTATGTATGTAAAGTATGTTGTGTAAATATACAAACCTGAAAAAAATGTCCAGGTTCTAAGGCACCAAAATCTAGAGAAAAGGATATTTTTGCAACCCAGTTTACAAAAGCAATGAGTTCATTTCTAGACTAGACTGAACTAGAGGTAATTAAACAGTTTTGCAGGGGTCTGTTTATTTTAGAATTGCCTCGTGTGTTTTTATTTAAAGATGGCAGACATCGGAGCAGACCTCAGGATGGGGGTCCGAGCTCAGTCATACTTGGCTGAAGCAGGGTGCCGCTCTGATAGGTAAGATCCGCTCCTTCTTCTTCCTCGGTTTTACGGCGTCTCCGCTGAGCTGCACGCCTTCCTCCACCAGGTGGATGCTGCACCATCGGACCTGCCCACATTTTACGGCTAAGACAGCAGCTGGAGGGAAGCTGCACGTTTTCATCAAGACGAACGGAACGTGTGCCGGAGATGGACTGCGGATCCTCGTGACCCAGAAATGAGACGAGGGTACAAAAAAAAAAAAAACTGGACGGATATTCGATTTTAATCAAGCAAACGATCTTGAGTTTGTTGAAGGAGGGTTAGAAATAGAGATAATGTCACAGACAATTGTGGTGGTTTTATTTTATTGGTTTGTTGTGGGTTTTTGTCTGTGATCTCTATTCATTTTGGTGTTTGCATGTTTTTAATTGAGACCCCCATGACCCTGAAAGGAAGAAGCAGGTTAAGATAATGGATGGATGGATGTTTTGTTTGACTTGAGTTTGCCTTTGCACTAATTATGAGCCACACCTGCACTGAATCGCTCCCTTCTCTGAACTTAATGATTGCTGTACTGCCATTGGCTTGGAGAAAAAAAGGGGGTGGAGTCCCGTGCCTATTGGACTCAGAAGGGGACTCTGAGAAAAGCAGACAGGCTCGGGCAGCTGGAAAAGTTTGAAGATGACAATCGAAGATTGAAAAGAAAAACGTAAACGCTGAGCGGCTGGCGTTAACTGGTTAGCGGCTGGACCGCATCAACTTCTCAGGTAGGGGACGAGGAAGATGAGATGGATTAAAGTAACGACTCCAGGAGGAGAGGAGAGGAGAGGGAAGTGAGAGAAGCAGAAGGGAGGATGGAAATTGTTGGGGGCTCAGAGATGGATGAACAGTACTTAAAAATAATAGGTCATTAGAGAAGACTTTAAAATAATCCTCAAATTTAGAAAAGACGATGGAGTGAAGCCAAGTCCATTAGTTCTGTCAAGAGAACTATAAAAGGTTTGGAGAGGTATCGCTTGGTGAGATTCTCAGAGATGAAAATCTTGATTGTTGTTGGGACAGAACAGAAAAGATAAAGTGGTTAGCAAAGAATATTGGTTAAAAATGGTGAGTGAGATAAAGACTGGAGGATAGTAAAGTCCTGTGAACAAAGACCTGGACAAGACTAAACACAGTAACTCTGCAGGTGAGGTAAGCAGAATAAAATATTGATAAGAACTGTTGGAGAAAGAGTGATCGGTTTATCCGTATTGTTGGAACTTCAAGAAGCCATTTTTTCTGAAAGGGTAGAAATAGGATGTATGAGCTTCAACAGGACAACATTGCAGGTCCCAATGCCTGCCTGACAAAAAGTCCTGCATGTTTTTCCTGATCTAAATCCAACAGAGAACATTTAGGGTGGGATGGTGAGGGACATTTACAAAAAAGGGACACCAGTTCCAGACAGTGGACGTCCTCGGTGGAGCCATCTTCACCAACATTCCCTCTAGCCTCCTTGAAACACGGGCACCAAGCGTGCAAAAATCAATTTTTGAGGGGATTAACAAGAGTGGTGCAGCTACTCATTACGGAGTCCTTTGTTGAAATTTTTGTTCTTTAAATAACTGATTAATCAGCTGATAAACAGCCTGTTCCAGTTTATTGGTTTTCAATAAAATGCTCACTCCAATTTTTTTTGTCTCATTACAATTTCATCTTTTTGCATTTTGAACCTTTCCTTGGAATCTTTATAACATCCAACAGTGCAAAATGAACATTCTTGGCATACTTCAACTGGTGTTAAAGTTTTGATCAGGAGTGTACCAGTAAATCATCTTTTAGGTCTGATATGAAGCAGAGATTTGGTGGGGGGGACTACACAGACTGCTTTAAAGAAATGACCGTTCCAGGAGGTGGCTTTTTAAAAAATCTGAATTTATTGCAAAAGAATAACTACAAGAAACCCACCGGAGAAAGCCAGCACGATCACATCTGTGTGAAATCAAACACAAAGGTAGAGGAGAGCTTCTGTAAACACCAAAACAAACCACCTCCATCTTCTGGAGGCTCGCGTTTTTAAAAGACGGATTTACACGGCTGCTGTGTTTTCAAAGACTTCAACACAGCCGCAGGATTCACGAAGCACGAGGGAGAAACACCAGCTGTTTCCACAACCGCTGAGCATCAAACAAGTCCACCAACTGTACAAAGAACCGTCACCTCTACACCGAGGAGGTCCTTTAAAACAGCAGGGTTGGATCACCACAGTGAAGAAGTGTAGTTAAATTCACAGAAAATATAAACCATGTTTCATTTTGCCTACATCCAGAGAGGGATCAAATATTAGAAACTGATTCTGTTTTAAACCTGCAGATATTGAGTCAACTCAGTTCTGTCGCTGAGGTTTCTCTTGTCCTCTCAGTATCTGGGTACTTTTTGTGCTTATTTCACATCACAGTTCCTTCTATTTCCTCTGGCAGATATTTATCATGTGTTTGCTGAAGATCGTCAAAGTAAAATCAGCGTCGCATTCTGACACATCAGATAGCTAACTTCCTGCTTTGGATCATGTTGGAAGCAGTTGGAAAGAAGTACTTTTTAAGTTCCTGGAAACATTTCATATTACTTTTGAAATAAATAAAAAGCGCCGGTGCTGATGTGAAAAAGTGCAAACGTGTTTACTGTAGCTGCTGGCGAAACGTTCACAAACGTTGCTAAACAGACGAGGAAGGATATAAGGAGGTGACTGCTAACAGATGCTTTTATTTTGTTAATAAAAGCAAACAAATGACTTGAACAATGAGTTGAATCAACATGTTGAGTCTTAAACTCCGTGTTTATAAAGACGTTTTTACTGAGTGATTACCAAGAACCCCCAAAACAGTTTTTGTTTTTATTCTTCTAAATCCCTTTATCCACAATTAGTAGGCAGAAATTTAACGGTATGTTTCCACCATTCTGGAGTGCACTTGTCCATGTTGTAAAACATAAATAGTATCTTACCTGTTGTAGGTAGCTCTTTGAATGACTGATGGCTAGTCTAAACACAACTAAGGCATCTTAAAACTAGGCTGCTGAAAAATCATATAGAGTGCAAATAATTGTCAGGAAAAAATTGTCGCTGATTAATATTTGGCACTTAGCAATTTGTGCCACAGGATGATGGCGTATTTTTGTGGTCAACGTGCTGTAGAGCATGCGTACAAGTTCGTAACAGTGGCAGAAGGCACGCGGAGCAGCTAACACTAACGCCAACTTGTTTAATCACCTGAAACTGGAGTATGAGGAAAGCCAGAAGCTGCGGACTGAGGCCACAACGTCGGCTCCAAACTCTCCTCCATAGAACGATGGAAACAGATCTACTGTTACAGCTAAATTTCACAATAATCGTGATAATTTATTTTGCAAGTATCACCCAACCCTACTAAAAACACTACTTTCAAAAACAACATTATTCATACCTTTCAAAAACAGCCAGTTTCACAATTATTCCTGCAGGAATATTAGGAAGTTCTTGTAAAATAGGACGCCTGAACGTTTCACACGTGTTACAGCTAAACCGTTGCTAAGTGCTAGCAAATGATCACATACTGCAATGCAAAATTAACTTACTGCAAGTGTTTATAAGATGACATTCGCTTGAAATGCTGTGAAATTTTGGAGCTTGTTGTTTTCAGACTGTTGGTTTCTCAGTCCTGCCAAACCTCAACTATTTCTCCAAACGGGTTGTTCAAAAAGCTGGTCAGATATTAGATTTTCACAACTTTTCCAGAGAAACTCACTTGAAAGTGGCTGAACTACCCCTTTAGCACTTTACTAGACTCGAACCAGGTAGTTGTCTTTTTTTCAGGACTTAAAACATATTAAAGCATATTTTCTAATAAAGTGTTGGTTTGAGTGTTTAATAAATAGATTTATAATAAACTCTATAAAACACCAGCTCCTCCTCCTCCTCTTCGGACCCGTTGTGTGATCTGGCTTTCCATCCTGTTCCTGTTCACCCACACCAACTGTTTCAGTCCGTCATGTCCTCCTCCAGGTCGCTGTCGGGGGAGCTCCTCTGCCTGTACTCCGTGGTGTTGGACAGGCGCTTCCAGCTGCCGTCCTTCTGACTGCCCATGCTTTGGGAGCGTCCCAGGTGGGCCGGACGCTTGGACGGCGTTCTGCCCTCCGAGTACTCGGCCGCGCTACCGTGGGCTCGCTCCGTGCCCGAGTGGTGAAAGTCGTGCCGCAGGTTCTCCAAATTCAGCGCCCAGGGGCCGAGCTTTTGCCAGTTCACCCTCTGGAAGGCCATGATGCAGTGCAGGTTTCCTCCCACCTACAAGAAAAGGCGGTTTAGTTCAAAACCCACCCCACACGGGTCAGCTCCCACCAGAACAACGTGAGCACAGGAACCTTTTTGGTTTTGCGTTGCTGGAGCCCCCGCTCTGTGTGGCGAATGTCCAAGTATTCCGGGTTTTGCGTGTTGAGGTCTGTCACGATGTCCACCCACCTGGACAGAGAAGTTCCTGCTGAGTAGCTCGACAACAGCAGACCAATAAACTTAGCAACAGAGATAAATTAAACTGGTTAGCAACCTACTTTTTACAGTGAATAGCTGGATGTTTTCGACTGGGTTCACCAATTAGGACCCAGTATTCCATCTCATTTGTGGGTAGTGGACCTCTTCATGTAAGAGAAAGAATAACATTTATAATAATTATCAAGTAGTTCACAAATTAGTCAATAAAAGGACTTTCGCTTGTTTTTTGTTTATTTCAATGTAAACTGAACACCTTTAGATGACCAAAACAATTTGTGAAAAGCTTCTATTCTGATATTTCCCCCCCAATTTAAAAAGAAAACTCTGAATTTTAAATGCTGTGATTGACCTGTATGCCTTGGCTGCTTTGAGGGGCGTGGCCTCAAAGCCCACGGGGCAGAAGTAATGGTTCTGACAGTGGTAGATGTAGGCCATGGACTCGTCCTTCAGGCCCTGAGTCAGCTTCATCAGAGCACCTTCAGCTGGAGAGCAGAGAAAGTTTCACACCCGTTCTGATCGTTTCTGAGACAACGTGCAGGTGAGCTCACCGGTTTCTCCAGCCGTCTTGTGCTTTCCGTGAGGTTTGTACAAAATGTAGGAGCAACCTCGCACTCGAAAATTGTCATTGATCTGCCTGAACCACCTGAAAGTATGAAGAAAAAAAACTTTAGAGCTGTGATAAATTTTCATTTAAGATGTATGTTATGTTATGTTGGTGCACCTCATCAGTGTAGCGTTGCCGGTGAAAGGACCAAACTTGATTTCTTCAAAAGGCGGCTGAAAGCCCAGAATGTGCAGAGCTTCCTCCTGGGAGATGGGAGGAAGACTAGCAAAAAAAACAACTTGTCAAAAAAACCGGCTGCTGCACCGGCGATCCACGTGACGTCTGACAGAAGAAAACATACCTCCCTGCTCCCAGAGTGCTGTACAAGAAGTTCCAGCAGGACACCAGGGAGGAGATTCCACAGGAAGTCTTGTACTGAGGCCGACTGATGCAGTACCTGCAGGCAGAACCGTCCAGGTGACCCACACGGTAAACTGGTACTACCTCACAGGAAATAAATAATAAGGCAGAGCAACGAGAAAATCTCAGCGATCTGATGTCTGCTCTGATCTGCCAGTTTAAACCAATTTCTACCCAAAACCAAAACTAATATGGCATTTCTAAAAACGGAAGCTTCGCTAAGAGCTCGCCACACTCTTTATTTTGAAACATAATGGTCTGAAACAAAAAATAATACCTGCTCAAAATCATCAAGAACCCCAAAAGTCCAGAGTTAGTGGACTTTAATAATTATAAAAATAATACATTTTATTTGGATGTGCCTTTCTGACACTCAGGGACACCGAACAGGACACAGATGCAAATAAAAACATTGTTTAAACACATAAATACTAAATTAAAAGCAGCATTAGAATAGGATCACAAGAATTATAATTAACTGGGGTTAAAAAAATCCTAAAAAGACAAGTTTTTACTTTAGTTTTTAAGCTTGTGAAGAATAGGGGTGATGTGGGCGTAGGAGGGGGTTCTGGTGATGGTACTGATGTGGGACTGAAATGTCAAGGATGACACCCAGACTCTTAATCTGAGGGGGAGGTAAAATAGGAGAACAGTCAGCTTTGAAAAATGTTGATTTTGTTTCCGTGAGTAGGAATTCAGTTAACACTGTTTAGTTTAAGAAAGTTAGAAGAAAGACAGGATTTAAACTGGTTAAGACAGTTGGAATTGAGTTTACTGGAAAGGTAGAGCTGGGTGTCATCTGCATAACAAGAGAATGCCCTATTTCACTTGTACATATTTTACAGCTTTTGTTTTTGTACACAGCTTATATTGGGCATTTCAGAGACATTACAGGTTTTTCTGAAATAAAAAATCAATTTCTTACACTTCTCATAAACATTTCTACAATGTGTCTGAGGTCACAGGTACTTTGGACTCAATACTCTTTTGTAGCCACACAACTGTTTTCTAGGCGAAAAACATAAAAAACATAAAACTTGTGTTTATATAAATAGTTCAGTTTTAGCAGTAAGTAAACAATCATTTTAATATGTCTGCATTTTAGTTTGTTTTCTTGTCAAGTCTTGAAATCATTTCAACATTTATTTTCTGCATGAAAAACACAATATCCTTAAACCTATAGGAATGTTACCATCTCCTGAGGTCCAACACTTTTCTCTGTTTGATCTCCTCTAGTGAGGCATGTACGGGGACATCCTGTAGGTTCCTGGTGGGTCTATCTGAGGGCCTCGTCTTCTTGGTGCTGCACTTCTTCCCATTGCCTGAAATACGAGCTCTAGTCAGTGGAGGCTGTGACCGTATAGTATTAAATTACCATTTGCACAGTATGTTAAAGGGGATTGGACATTTTCAATTGGGATTCATTGAAAAGTTCATAAACTTGCTCTTTGAACCAGACTGATGAGCTAACAGCTAGTCTGAGCAGATCAAAGACCAAAGATGCTGCTATCTTAAAACTGTTTCAATAAAAAAGAAAATCTGATTAGTTCATGTGAAACACTACTTTACAAACCTGTGCACTGAACAGTTTAGCTTCACGTGTTTATCTACACAGAATTTGAGTTATCTACAAGTTGCGGCAGCAGCAAGCTCTAGCACTTTGGAGGCATTCCTGCAGGAAGATTTTATCTGAATATCCATGTGACATAAACACAGTGATGTAAAGGGTTAGAAATTTGGATTTGTGTTACAAAATACGAGACTGGAGTTGTTTTAAGATGGCGGCAATCCACATCGGTCTCAGGAGCTGTCCACATGTGAACAGTTTTTGTGATTGTGCAAAGTTCGGACCATTTCAGCCTTGTGTCCATGATAAACTGCACTTTAGAAGTCTCATAGCTGCTTCTTTTGTCCATAAACAAGCTCCGGAGGAAAAAAACTTAAAACGCCACTCTTGTGTTTTTGTGTGAACGCCCAAAATTCAAACTTTTGACATCTTTCTGCTCTAACCTTCAAACTGAGAGTATCCCGTTCTTCTTGTGTTTACATTCTGTGCCTGATGTGAAAGCTTTATGGGAATGCTCCGCTCCTTGTTTCCTGTTTTGGGTGTTTTTTTTTATGGCAGAGGTGCAGCGTCATACGCAGGCCTGACATGCTGCAGTGCTTTTGGTGTTTCAGTGCAGATGAAGACTTTTCTGGAACAGTGCACCGTTTACAAGCATAATTTTATAAATGACCAAAAAAAGAACTTGTAGAGAAATTGTTTCCATTTGAACCAGGCCTTAAGCACCTTGCATACTTGATTGGAAACCAAACCGTCGACGCACAATGATTCATTTTTGTACTTTTCATACTCCAGGAGAAGCACGGCCCAGTGCTCCTGGGAAAATCCTCCCACTGCTGAACTTGTCACAGCACGGGTTTCTTCCAGCTACAGTTTCCATTTTCATATCTGCTGTTTGGCCACAAATCTGTCACAGATTTCAGCAGACAGATTCCTCCGTGGACGACTGTGCTCTCTCCATCCAGGAGTTTTTGATCTGACTTATCGTCAGTGTCTGAAGAGTCCTATAGATGGACGTACTTTCAGACAGCCTCAGACAACTGATTCTTTAAACCAGGGGTGTCAAACTCCAGTCCTCGAGGGCCGCTGTCCTGCTTGTTTTAAAGGTTTCTCTGCTTCAACACACACAGTGATTGAACTATCTCTTCAAATTGTACAGAAGCCTGTTAGTCACCCATTCATGCAAATCAGGTACGTTGGAGCAGAAAAACCTCTAAAACATACAGGACTGCGACCCTTGAGGACAGCAGTTTGAGGCCCCTGGTCTAAACTATATGTGTTTTTTGGACACACAACAGCCAGCAGCTGGAAGAGGAGCAGTTGAAGTAAACTGCTGCCACTGTTATAGACAAACATGCCTACAAACTTCTGAACAATCCCACAATGACAGCACGTTCGCCTGTGAGAAAAGGTTTGGCAGATGAAGCTCTGCAAACAAAATTATGCAATGTTCGTCGAACAACTGTGACAATGAGAGACCATTTTGCAGCTTAGGGTTGAGGCTATAGGGCTCTGTATCACATTTAAGATTAAACCCTGACCTTGTCCACAGAACAACAGGACGACACCTACATGGATTTCAAAAGGTTGTTTATAAAAGATATGATTTTGTTTCTCCTTGAATCTCATATCTGTGTAGACACAAGGCTGAAACAATAAAAGGTTTGCATACTCACATAAAAAAGCATTCCTGTGTGAATGGTCCACAATTCAAAAACTTACTTACACCAGGTAAGATATTAACTGTTCCAAACCGTTTCACATCGAAAGACGTGAACTACACCTTTAACTCTGATAGAACTGATATAATGATCTTACTGGTTCTCATTTTTCTGGTGTAGGCAGCGTTGAAGTCTGCTGTATCAATCTCCCAAGCCAGGACAGGCTTGGGGTGTCTCAATGACACCTCCTCCATGTCACAGTCCCCGTCTGGTCCCACAGGGGTCCCTCCAGTCGGGGGTTTGGGCTTCACCAGCAGGGGCCCGTCGTCCTGCTTGTTCGGGGCCACATTTCTGGCCACCTTGGGTGCCTGGTTAAGGAGGGCGTAGTCGGAGCAGACGGTGTAGAACTTCTCCCGGGAGTGTGTGACCGGGCAGGTCCACTGCAGGTGCAGCTCGGCACTCGAAGCCCGCCTCATCCTCGCAGCGTCTCGGGTCAGGGAGCTGATCAGCCCGCGCTCCTCCGCTCCATCGGAGGGCCTCTGCAGCCCCGTCGGCTCTGGCGGCCCAGAGAGGGTCGCTCCTTCTGATGTGTTGGGCATCGGAGCCTTTATGATGGCTGACATGGCTGAGGATGATGCTGGTGATGATGATGAAGAAGACTCCCCTGGGGACGGAAGGACAGTCTCTGTTAGGATGGAGGTGCGGTGACAGACTCCTCACCTGGAACCAACGATGTTTTTACTTGCAGCAGCAGTATTTAACATTATTAAACATTACATTCAACCCAGCAGCTCCGTTAGCCGTAAAAAGCTAAAACATCACCTGAACCCGTTTCTGTCGAGGTGAACAGCTACACCCCAGCTAGCAGATGTAAACACACCCTGCCCTTATTTATTCATGACTATTTCAACGGTGTCTGGGCAGCACGGAGGTCCGGAAACGTACTCAACGCGAGGGTAACCATTTACCAATGAACTGGCAAACAAAACATCCAAAACGAGTAATAATAAACGATACGTGGACGATAAAGCGCACTTCTGACCTGTGTTTTCTACCAGAGCAGGCTGTCCAGACTGTACCATTCGGAGCAGCAAGCACTGGGGAGACCGAAAACAAAAATAAACACATTTAAGGCGATACTACGAAAAAAACAAACACAATCTAAGATAATTAATTTAAATAAATACACATGTTAAGGCACGTAAAATGCATTTTAAAGCGCTGAAATGAACATGTGTGCGTGTTTAAATTTCACAGGTTTGTTTTCTGATCCCCCGCGTTGTGGAACAGTCCACAAGTTTAAACCAATCACAGCACGGAGAACTTCGTCTCTTTAAACTACATAGGAAGGTAAGTGTTGCTGTCAAATCTACAATTTAAAGCTAAATAAAACTCTTATTAAACTTTCTCCAACATTTGTAACTTAGTCAGTCTGACTGGGTAACGAAAGAATTGCAGGTTCACAGCATTGACAGTTTAAATAGATCGTTTTTATTGAGTAATAAATGAATACAGTGACAATCACAGTTCACTCTGTCCTACTTTATAACCGCATATCTGGATTTTTATAACACTTGTCACTGGTGGGTTTAGATTAAGATTTGGTTACAGCCTGAAATTCTTTCAATAACAGTGAGTGAAGTACTGTATATGTTGTCACACAGTCTTGTATGCTGTTGATTGTCAGTAAAACAAGAAAAAAAAATCTATAGGCCTACTGTGTGTAGAAATATAGAACATTGGGGTTTTTGTGTTCTCAGTCTGAAATTACATTATTAAACAACAACAAATCATTTACATCGTCTTTGAGCAGATCCAACCGATACAGAGAAAAGACGCCTCTCAGCCACACCAGTTCTTCCAAGACTAAGGCAATAAACACAGGTCAAGATAAACATTAAACCGTCGTTAATCTTTGTCTTTGTTCAATTCTCCAGAGAATCATGACGAAGAAGCTTGTGATCGTCGACACAGACTGCGGCATCGACGACGCCCAGGCCATAATGATGGCCCTGGCAGCTCCGAACGTGGAGGTCCTGGCTGTGACCTGCGTGTTCGGGAACGCGGCGGTGGAGAACGTGTGTCAGAACGTTCTGAGGGTTCTCTCCGTCTGTGAGCAGCAGGGGGTACGTCGACCACAGCTAAGGAGTCAGAAATGCCACCATTTTGACATATAAGCTGTAGAAGAGGTGTTCAAGATAAAAAGAAATGACCAAAACAGCTGCCGATGGCTCATTACTGTCACCATGGTAATCACACACCTGTGTCTGTCACTCCCTGACTGTCAAGTGGCAGACCAAAAAGTAATCCACTGCGCAAAAACTACAAATATGAACTTTAAAATATTTTAACTGCGGAATAACTCGGATGTTTACACACAGGAGTTTTTGTGTTTCTAGTATGGGAAATGTGACAAATTTCCCATCACTTCCAGCTTTGAAAAGACTAGTTTGAGCAGAAATGAAACTAAAGACATATTACAAGAGACGTTTTGAAGAAATACAAAATCCAGATGTTTTCCTGCATAATCAGCATCACCAAGGTCCTGATGTGAGGACAGTTTATGGTTTTACATGTGTGTATCAACATCCATCCATTATTTGTACCCGTTTCTTCCTTTCAGGGTCACTGGTGCCCATATCCAGCAGTCACTGTGTGAGGGGCGGGGCTAACCTAAACAGGTCTCCAGTCCATCACAGGGACACATAGAGACAAACGAGACAATCATTCACTCTCTCACTCACATCTAGGGACAATTTAGAGTCACCAATTAGCCTAACAGTCATGTTTTTGGACTGTGGGAAACCAACATGTGTAAAAATTTGTAAATACTAGGAAAGTCCCATTATCCATTTTTCCCAAACTGAGTGTAGCTGCGATTTCCTTTTATTTCAAAATATTTCAAATGTCTAAAAGCCACTACTGCAACAAGGTTGTTTCTCAACTCATGCAAAATAAGTCTATTGTCTGAACCGGACGTTTTCCTTTGATGGTTTAATCAAATTTTTTAAAGCAACAAAGAAGCAAAGATTTGTTTCCAACTGGTCCTTCTGCTCTGGTTAAAAAAAAACAGAGGGCCTGCCCCATTGCATGCTGATCCTATACTTGACCTTAAATCAATCAAACTAAAACAACAAAAAATAAGCAAAAATAATTACCAAATATTACAACAAAAATGAATTCTAAAGAAATAAACATAAACAATTAGAATATATTACAGATAAAGTAGCTTCTACACTGAGTACAAGTTTTTCAGTTTGGGTACTCTCTGATATGGAGTACTCACTGATTTTGAACTTAAGCATTACAAGATGACTTTAAAAACATATTTATTTTATTTAGAACAAAGTTATTGACCTACAGCCCTTCTGATTGGATCAAACCAAGTATACATTTTATTTTGAGTATTTTGTACAAGTACTTGTAAAAATACCGGTATCATAATAGAAAATAATTTAAATATCTTTTTTTGCCATAGTTTCTTCATGTTGTAAGTCATACTGCAACCAGAAGTCATAGTACGATGGAGCTGTATGATTTGGTGTAAAGTTTGCATTTTTTAGATACGAAACAAAAATAAATTAAACAGAAAAGTGTTAGAGGTCGCTTCAATGCTTTTGCACCGCCACCATTAATAACATACTCAAAAAGCCAACTTTTCAAACCTTTTCTGTCAGATTCCAGTGTTTCAAGGGTCTGCTGGTCCTCTGGTTGGAGCCAGTAATTCATTCAGTGATCATTTTGGAGGTGATGGTCTTGGTGATGTGTTGGAGGACAAGGATCCCCTGTGGAGGGAGAAACTTCAACGCGAGCACGCAGTCAGTGCGATGATTCGGCTGGTGTCTGAGCATGAGAAGCAGGTGGGAAGCCTCTCTGCTGTGTGTGGATGAGTCCTTCTTCTCTAGCGTTCCTGAATCGTGTTCTTTGCAGGTCTCCTTGGTGGCCCTGGGCCCGCTCACTAATCTGGCGCTGGCTGTCAGACTGGATCCACGTTTTCCTCAAAAGCTCAGAGATCTGTACATAATGGGAGGCAACATGGAAGGTAACTCAACGCGTGGTCTTGAAGGGAAGTGTTAGCTGCGTGGTAATTTCACTTGCAAGTCGTAAATTTAAATTGGAGCGCCCTCCTGTGGGAATTCCCCGTCAGAAAGTGGAAGAGTTTAGAATTCAAGATGGAGGCTCTTCACCACAACTCAACAGTGAGTAAAACTCTCTTACTTTTACTTTCAATAGTATTTCTGTAGTATCTATAACACATTTAGTCAGCAGTACACATAATACTTTTCAGTGTTTGAGAGGACGTGTTAAAACACTGTTTCTATGCAGGAAATACCACATAGAGCTCAGTTAGTGTGTGTTAGCAGAGCTCAACAGTTAGCAACAAGATGAGGAATGTAATGTTGAAGTTAATTACAATTTGACACCCCTGCTCTAAATGATGCCACCTGGGCTCGAACTTGTAACCTCAGGATTTATTATGTAAGACCACAACACTGACCCACTGAAGGCCCTCTCACTGATACACCTTTTTTCCCTAATATTTTTGGATGCTACATTGTGTTTCTATGCACCAACAAACCTGCTGAAGCCCCTCGCAGTAAAGCTACATCTTACAAAGCCGTACCGGGCGGTTCGAACTGGTCTGTGATTCATTCAGGATGAAGCCGTGGCTTACAGGAAATGAAGCCTTGAATTCAAAGCTTGTATTGGAGCGTCAGTGTGAGACTGCTACCATCAAATAAAATCACAGAAATCTATGGAGAATTTAAAGTTCCTGTGTAAATAGTGGGAATGTTTAATGCTGAAAATGTTTAATAGCAAAACTGCTGATGTGAGTTAAATTTGAACAGCTGACATTTGCTAAAAGCAGGAAAACAAATGGAAAAAATCAGTAGAAAGATAGCAAAATTGTGTCAAAAAAGCTGAACAGAGCAGAAATGAGTAAATATTAGCAAAAAGTAGTTCGAAAAGCAGAAAATCAGATAATATTTGCAAGAAGTAAAGAAGGTGAATTTATGAAAACAATCAAAAGTTAATATAGCTGAAATTTAAACCAAAACAAACTAAAACAAGCACAAAACAGCTAACCTGTGACCGTCACATTTTATTTTGACTTTTGAATCCAAAGTCATCCATAGATGACAATTAATAATAAAAGTTAATAGACATTTAAGCTGTTGAAATTAGCAGACAGATAACAGAGCAAAAAAAGCTCACATTAGCAAAGAAACTTAAAAACGAGGACACGAAAGTTGTAATTTGTTGTAAAATACATAAAACAGCTGAACTTAGCATAAAATAGCTAGCCGTTTTTTTTCAGTGAGGAAAAACGTGGCCGAAAAAGCTAAATATCTCAAAAAGTATAAATTGACAAAGTACCAAAAGTTACAGCCAGAATGTCCTGATGGAGCTGAACATTTTGATGTAGAAAGAGCTTGGGTGGTTTTGCCGTTTTTCTTTTTTAAAACTCTTTCTCTGGTGCAGAAGCAGACTACAAGGACGTCATCTTCCAATTTCTCTCTATTTTTCTCACCTTTTTAACATATTGCCTCATTTTTTTGTCTTCCTTTCTTTCTCTTTTACTTTTCTGTTTCTGTGTTCATTGGATGTGAAATAATCCCAAAACAACATCTAATAAAGTTATTTACGTACATATTAAGAGGGGCATTATAGCGAACGCAGTAGTGGCCCTCTTGTGAAAGTAAAACTGTTGGGATCAGTTCTGAATTGAATAAAAAAAATGGCCTCTTTATAACCGCGTGTTTTTTCCGTTCCTCATCGCAGGAAAAGGTAACGCGACACTTTGCGCGGAGTTCAACTTTGCCATGGATCCGGAGTCAGCCTACGTTGTTCTGGAAGAATTCCTCTGCCCCACATACATTGCATCGTGGGAGTACTCGTGCAGGAACGCTCTGCCGTGGGTAAGCTGCAAGGAACTGCACGACGCTGCTGCAAACGCCGCCTCTCTAACGTCCCTCTGGTTCCGTTTATTGCAGGAGTTCTTTGAAGAGCTGGTCGGTCAGGACGCTCCAGCGGCTCGCTTCATGAAGACGATAACATCCAAGTGCTGGGCCTACTCCAAGGAGGCCACGAAGAACAAGCGAGACGTCTACTTCGGGCCGGGCTTCGTCTCTTATGACGCCTACGCCATGGCGGCCTGCGTCGATGGCAGCGTGGTGCTGGAGAGCGTGGAGTGTCCGGTCCGCGTGGAGCTGCAGGGCTCCGTGGCTCGCGGCATGATGGTCCTGGATCGCACCGACTGCCTGAAGAAGCGCCACAGTGCGTTTGTTCTGATTAAATGCGACGTGGCCAAGTTGGGTCGGCTGCTGATGGAGTCCCTCGAACTGCCATGGAAAAGATAAAGTTTGAGCCAACACAGGAAAGGTTTTTGAATCAGTCATGAGATATCCACTGTAAAATGTTTTTCCTACAAGGAAATAAGTTTAAAAATGACTGCTATTCACCGAAGGTAGTTTGGATAAAGTGCTATAGGAGGTACAGACCATTTATAATTTCCTGTATGTTTTTGTATGGACTGTACATTTGAAGTAAATAAAACAAAAAACAATCTATTTTTGTGGAAGTTTTTCCACAAGAAGAAAATTTTAATTGTATGTAGATGCCACCTTTAGGTGTTCGGGCCTGGTAGGAGGCCCTGGGGAAGACCCAGAACTCGCTGAAAGGGATTATGTATCCTCTGGTCAGGGGATGCCTCAGCGTCCACCAGGAGGAGCTGAGGAGAGGGAGGTCTGGGTTTCTCTCCTGGACCTGTTGCTTCTGCGAGCTGATTGCTGATGAGCGGCAGAAGATGGAGAACGCCGTTCTTACATCGACCCAATGTGCACATTTGTTGACCTGTGGGAGTACACGCGTGCACGAGGTCAACCTGTGATGATCAGGTGTAACCACTAGGTGTCAGTACCGAGTCCAGTGTGTAATCTGTCAGACAGAACTGGATAAAAGGCGTGTGGGAAAAAATATGGTGAGTGAGTCAGTAAACTAAAATCACAACGATGCAACCAGTGTTACCTGATTTGTTTTTCAAAAACAAACGGTGCAAAGGCAATGCTCTTGTAACTTTGTGTGTATCTATCTATCTATCTATCTATCTATCTATCTATCTATCTATCTATCTATCTATCTATCTATCTATCTATATGCTTAAATCTCTCATCTCACCTGCTGAAGCTCCTTCAGAGGGCTCACA
>JAVKLF010000083.1:16512344-16526798 GCA_034783495.1 Millerichthys robustus
CTGCTGCTCGATTACCGTTTTCGGCTGCATAATTTACAACTTGCAGTTTGTAATCTGCAGAATATGATTTTGTTTTCGGTGCCATTTTTCTTAAGCCCTTCTCAGTTGTTTGTCTAAATTTCCGCCTAGGTTGAAATTATCAACACACGCCTAGAGCGCCCTCTTGCCGTTTAAAGTGAAAATAACATGTGATATGATATACGGTAATGATGTGTTAATAATTTCACACACAAGTCGCTCCAGAGTATAGGTCGCATCCCCGGCCAAACTATGAAAAAAACTGCGACTTATAGTCCGGAAAATACGGTAGTACTTTTCAGTGTTTATACGTCCAAATGTGTGAAGACTGTTTTTGTGCAGGAAATACCACGTAGAGCTCAGTTATTGTAGCAATGAAATGAGGAACCTTTCTTGTTTGGTTGAAGTTAAACACAAAATGCTAAAGTTAACTACAACTGGCCCTTTGAGGGCTACCACAACACTTATCGGGCCCTTAGTGAACGTGAGTTTGATGCCCTAACCCTAACCCAACCAGCAGAGTAATAACGTCTTAAATCTCACAATGGTTTTTGTGTTTTTGAATAAAATTAGCAAAATACATTTTTACAGAAGGATTAACACCATCTCTCCAAACAAAAAAACAGCTCTGAGTCCAGATGGTGACGTGGTGAGAAAAGGTGCTGAGAGATTCTAGCTCTTAATTTATTTTTATTTTGACTTTTCTCCCAAATGGTTCAAAGGTCTGCCGTAAAGCCGACTGTGTCCCGCGAGCCGAAGGTTTGTGCATCTTCTGTTAGCGGGACTGTAAAAAGTGCAGCCGTGTCTCGACTGAGCAGCAGAATGGAGCCTTAAAATGGCTCCACTAGTTGTAAGACAGATGGAGTAAGAACAAGGAAAAAAAAATTTAAATATTTGGACTGAAAAGTGTTGCAGTGCAAAAGAAAAACTGAAGAAAACTCAGCACATTTTTCAGGGCGAAGGAGAAGCTGTGAAGTTTTTTTTTTAAAACAGTTTCAACAGAACTCAAAGATTAGATTTAAGTTTGTTAAAACAAAAAGAGAATAATGAAGGCCCCTCTTTTTTTATCCCACTCTAATGAAACTCTGTACACTTGTGCCTGAACTGTAGATCATCTGAAAAGCAATCAGAGAAAATGAGAAAAGATTGTTTATTGTACCATCAATCTTTTATATGAATCCTCGTAACGAGACAAAAAAAAAATGTTTTACTGCATGTGTTGCTTGTGGTGCACAGGGGGCACATGCAGCCCACGTGGAAGCTTCATGCACCGTGTGTGTGTGTGTGCGCACTCTGGAGCTTCTCTGATAAACAGAGGGGTCAGAGGTCAAAAACAATGCGCGCGACCACATCCACAGTGTCATTATAAAGGAAAATATAATAATCCCAAGAAAAAAGTAAAGTGAACGTTGAATCTCTACCTTCATTCAGAGATTTGAAGCCATGTGGTCCTGGTTGATGGAAATTGCCTCAGACTGAGGGGCTTTAAGTCTTGCCCCCTATCCATTATTATGGCACCACATAACCTTTATTTGAAACAGGAAATGATTGATTACATCTAAACGCCTTGAAGGAGATAAATTGGAGCACAAACGAGCAACAAATATATATTACAAACCAACAAGAGTCAGTACCTGACACACAGGGTCTAAGATGTTTTCATTGCTTACAGAGGACCATGTTGGTTCATGTGGAGGGGGCGGGGCTTAAAACATGCACCGTAACTGTAGAGCTAGCGAGCCTTGCCTTTCCTGCCCACCGTTAGCTTCTGTGACAACATGGAGGAGAAAAGATGGCGAGAGCTCACATTCGACAGAGCAACTGATTGACAGCAAGCCCAACTGAATCTGAGACACTAATTAACTGAAAGATTTTTTTTTTATTATAAATGAACATAATTGATGTTCAGTTCATTCAACAACAGCAGATATAACAAAACTATCATTTATAAGTGACAATGACCTGAAGTTAAATCTAGTTGAATTATGACTCCAATTCTACATTATTTCACACCATCTAAATATAATAACAATTTAAAGTTTGTTGTGGTAGTAGCTGAGACTAATCCTCAGCACGTACTCCGAGCGCTAACAAGTCTGCAGGTGATGGGCTTTAAAAATAAAAAAAATGTTAGGTTAAAATGTTCAGACAGAAGGGTAGAGGCTTTATTGTCATTCTGAAGACAATACCATTTAGTTTTTCTTTCAGGAAATAGTTCCAACTTTCTACCTTCCAGTTCCAACTAATCTTTATAATTCTGTTTTCCGAGAAGATAAAGAATTGAAACATCCAAAACTGAGAGAAAAAGGAGTGAATGTGTCCTGAGAGAAACGTGTAGGAAAGGATAAAATACTTTATTTCACGTAGTCATGTACAGAAACTCTGTATACAAAAATGTAATTTTAAAAGGAATATAAAACCATTTTTCTATATTATGAAGGCACTTCTTTTATCCTTCCATGATTTTCCGTACAGAAGTTGGACAAAAATTACAAATAATAAGACCAACAAACTGCAGAGCAGCTTCGAGCTTACGTGTAAAAATAAAGGCATTAGTGTTTAAATGTGGAACTTAAATAATTTACTGATAAAAGGAAATAAACGGAACGATTGAAGGTTGTGTGCAGTGCAACGATCCAAAGTTGCAGAGAGGAATGTATGAAATGTGTGGAACATACTCCAGCTTTTCTCTGAACAAAGTGTGACGAGGAGAGGACAGGGTCAAACACAGAGCCCAAACATGACTCCAGCATGACTCAACACAGAGCCAAGTGCAAGAAAATTTTATAGATAAAAAAACAACAAAAAAACAGCATGTGGCCCCGTAAAGGTCTACAAATAGGTTCAGCATCTCGAGCAGAATTGCAACTTCTTATCCAGTGTTAAGGCACGTATCGTTTGGAAAACAGAAATATAAAGGATCTTTGGTAAATGTTTAGTTTTTCACAAAAATAATTTTTAAAAAACACTGCAACAAATACAATAATCAACTTTTAAAGATGCCGCAGGTCAATAAAAACCAGAGCATCTTTCCAATTCCCCTGCGTTTCCACGACAAACCGAACAGATCATTAGAGAAAGCAAAATGAGTTCCTTCAGTTCTGTCTGTGGACTCTGAACACATCACACTGCAAACGGATCTTTATGCTTTTAAAGTGCCAACGTACACGTTAGAGCCGTCAGGAGAGACTTCTCATCACTTAGGATTTTATTTACGGTCTAAATTTAAGACTAGTTTGAGATAAACTCCAGCCAGGATTTAAAAACTGTTCAAATAACTTCAAGTAAACCTGTTTGACCTGCTCTGATCCGATAAACACAGACAACTTGACCGTGAACCAGCTGCAAACTGAAAGACTGCTAACTGTTGGGCTAACAGTTATTAGCAACAACAAGCTGATTCAAACATTTTGACATGTTGACCAGTTTAGTTTGCCTAACCCTCGTTCTGGAGACTTGGGACAACATTTCAGTTGATTTTTACTTTTGGAATTAAAAAGAATTGGACTTCTAGATGTGTCCAACTTCAGTCTCACGTCTCCGTCTGTCCATCAAACTACCGTAAAGAGAAAAACAAACCAGCTCTTATGATTTGGGCTGACCAAACCCACTTCTGGTTCTTTAAGCAACACAAAGCCTAAAGTTTATGCTTCACAACAGTATGAAGGTTTTGGTTTGTAGCAGGTACTTTTAAAGATCTTTGTAGATTAGCTGGGAAACTTTAGAACAATCTCCAGGTTTTTGTATGCAAGAAGCAAAAACTGATAAAAGACACAGACAAAGCTGATTGTTGCAACACCAGCCTTCAAACAGCTGTAGAACTTGTACAGTCTTGTCTCAGTTTCCAGGAAAAACAGCAATAAACACCTGATGCAGCGGACATTTTTGACCCAAACAAAACCAGAGTTTGACGAGCGTTCCTGATAAAACTGGTTCTTCAGGTGGTTACCGAGGAAGAGTTTTTCTCTGTGAGATATTGCACCTCTGATATTAGCAAAGACATTTATCTTTAAGCTGATGGAAACATTCAGAGCAAGCTGCTTAAACTCTGTCTTCACAAACAGACTAGAAGAGTCATTTTATCTGGCAGTTTGTCAAAAGATGGAAATAAAACCATTGAAATTAAGTGTTACAACAAATAATTCTGCGTAAATTCATCAGACTTTGAGTAAAGGCACTTTTCGGCAGAGCTGTTACAAAGCTAGCAATGACACAAAAAAGATTTGCATAAAAAAAATAAACTAAAATAAAACTAACCCCTGCAATAACAAAAATAAATTATGCATGAACTCGATGGAAATCCAGCAGCAGGGACCGAGTCTCCTCGGGCGTAAAATCCCTGCAGTGATATTTGAGGCTAACAAACGGGCCGAGCTGACAGAACCAGCAGCGAGAGAAAAGAAGTTCCTGCAGAGGAACATTTCTGAAGCGCTCTGCTTCTCTTTGAAACCAGCTGAACTGCTCAGATGCATCTTCGTCACATCTAACTTTAATAAAAAAGGAGGGCGGGACGTTCCACTTCTTGCATTCTCTGATATTTTAAATTACTTAGCTTTAAATTGAAAATATAAAGTACCTTTTCTGTATTTTATAAAGAAATCTCTTAAGATCAGAATAAAGTTAGTTAAAAATAAAAACTATTGTGCAAATAGAATGAGAGCTGGAGAAGACATCATAAGGCTGTGTGTGGTGACCGTTCTACCACCTCCTCAGTCATGTGAGCCGGCTGATCCCACCTGAGGCCGTCCTCTGACTGCCGGGAGTATTTGACGGACTGCGAGGCTCCGTCAGAGGGCAGGTTCAGCTGAACGCTGTCCTTCTGTGAGAGCGGAGGCGTGGAAGCGGTCCTGCTGGAATCACGTCGATCTGATGGCTTCAAAGGTTTTTGGAGTTGCGCCGAGTCTTTGGTGGAAGGAGGTGGTGACGGCCTCCTCGGGAGCAGGGGATAGTTTTTGGTATTCGAGTTCGGTTCTGAAGGCAACAGCTTCCTCGGGAGCGGGGGATAGTTTTTGGTATTTGAGTTCGGTTCTGAAGGAGCAACGCTGCAGAGATCTGTGAGGTGGTTCTCAGTGTGTGCAGGAGAAATTCTCCGACCACTTTCTTCATTTGTTTGTGCGACAGAAGCCGGTTTGGTCTGTGGTGCTTTGGAGCCAGGGATGCTCCCCTGGTCTTTATTAAAACAACTTCTTGGCAAAAGCTTGTTGAGGGACAGGAAGGGAGGCTCAGAGCTGAGCGGCGACCCCGTCCTGACCCTGCTCGGACTGAGGATGTTCCTGCGGGTGTCGGCGGGGAGCTTATCCAACTGCCTTCCAACTTGCGCTGGGTTTGGAAACAGAGTGCCTTGACACGCCCTGTAGAAATATCTGGAACAAAAAACAGAACTTCAAAACTTCAGCACCGCTCCAAAAACGAGCGTGAGGCTCTTGGAACAAACACGAAAGACATCTGGTATTTATAACGAACACATTTCACAACATGAAACTTTCAGAGACTGGTTGTAGGATAAGACGGTACCGAGGCAGCAGAGAGGCTACAGGCGTGACGACGAGTAGCAGGAAGAAGACTGGTTCCTGCAGCAGCCTCTGCATGGTCCAGTAGGGGTTAGAAGGGGAGTAGCAGGTGGGGCAGGAGGCGTTGTAGCACAGAGCTACGGCCAGGAACAAAACCACACTGAAGGCGATGGACAGACAGTTCATCCACGTCTACAGGGGACAAGAACAAGATTCTATATGTTTAATACTTCAGCATCAAACTGATTAATTTGCAATTTTTTCCTTTTAAAACGATTTAAACAGGTCCCGGATCAAACTGAGAACTGTAGAAGCAAAACCTCAAGAAAATGCAACTGTGACATGACGTCAGCAACTTTTAGACGTGAATATTTGTTCAAAAACTAAATTTTGTCTTGTGGGTAAAAATCCCATCTTTGCCTGAGGATAAAAGGTCTTTTCTAATGTTCTCTGCCACAATGGGCATAAAACATTTAAAGTACAGAAAGTGATTTTGATTTCCAACAAAAATTTTCCTTGTTTGCACTTAAACGTAAATAAACTCACCTGACTCCACATCCTAGTCTTAGAAAAAAGAACATTTGTTTTGTCGTCCTTGTTTGAGTGAGAATTAACTTCCTCGCTGGCTTCACTTTTCAGTCAGAGAAATCTTTCACGTCATCTTTTACGTGATGTTTATTCGTCTGACACGTCTGACAGCCGAGGGGACTTGTCACGTAGCTAAATATCAGCATGTTGGTGAAAAAAAGTGAGTATGCGAAACCTTTTTGTTTCTGCTGAATGGCTGATCTGACTGTAAATGTGTAACGCCTCAGTCGACAGCATTCCTGAACAAAAGCGGTCATTAATTACAGCCTTTACAGCCAGTTTTTGTATGAAGAGGAGACAGTAGTGTTTTCACCTAAAATACCTCACTGATGGTGAGAACAATAAACACCCGTCAGCTCAGAGTCGGTTCTGCTCTCTGGGAACACTTCTCTTGATAAAATTGCTTCTGAAAGTAAAAAGTTATTCTTTGTATTTCAGTTAAAAACCTGTCGAGGCAAAAGCCCGTCTCAAAATAATGGAAGGGACAGATTCATTACAGGGTAATAAGATGACTTGTGATAAAGATTGCTGTGGTGTGAACGCATGAAAATAAAACAAAGGCAGAGTGAGAATGAGGGGAATAAAAAAAGCTGATGTTTTTGAGACAGAGAGATAAGAGAACCTGCACAGATAAAGAAACTCCATCACTAATCAGCTGGAATCCTCTCAGACGTCACCATAATATCGACATGAAGCCAGGCTTAGGATTCAAGGATGATCACAACGCTTGCAGCTGAAATCAGCCTGAATAAGCAGTCAGCGGTTAGTTTACGAACACGTTTCTTACCCAAGTTTTGGTCTCGATGCCCAGATGCACCAGAATAGTGAGTAAAGCTATGGTGGTGATGGGAGTCCCCCACGTAAACAGATCCATGTCTGAGTCCGAGTAGGCCTGGGGGAGGAGGAGGAGGGGTTTAGCAGCAGACCAGAATGAAGATGATAATTAAACAAAGAAAAATAAAATGCTGAGAGGAGATGACGACGGTGAAATCCAGACTCACAAAGTAAGGAATGAAGAAGCAGACCAGACTTTGGTAGAAGGCGTCGATCATGTTGATCCAGAACATATATGGCTTGTATTCCTGCAAGAACGACACAAACATTTAGCCTTCAGGACAACACCTTCTATATAGAAAAAAAAAGAGGGAAATAGTTTAAAATTTTAAAACTGAAATTAAGTTCTTGTGTTGTAATGTGGGACTGGACCTCAGAGTTCTGTCCATTGGCGTAGAGATGAGGTCGTTTCTGGAGCGTCTCTGCTGACACGTCTTTGTCCAGAGTGCCAGTGATGAGTTGAGGGAAAGCAGAGAACATCAGGTTGAAGAAGATGAGATACCACTGGTCGATCATGGCTGAGCCAGAGAAGCCGCAGTAGAACTGATACCAGAAGATGAGCGCTACAAACATCTGTGGGAACAAAACGGATGGACTGAAGTGAGAAGGAACAAAGTCTGAGAAGATTTGTGGATGGAGGTGTCTTACGGCATTCTTGTAGAAGAAATACAGGATCATGTTTGCCAGTCGAGAGTAGCACCAGTGTCCGTGCACCAGCAGGAGCTTCTGGAGATACCGGAAACGTGGGAGGGCAAAGTCGCTCGCCATCACCGCCTGCAAAACACCAGAGGTGCCCCGACATTCAATCTCTTTTCTTCATCACTCCTCCTCGTCCTCCCACCGCCATCATCAGGAAACAGCAGCTGGAAACGTTTGGTCCTGCTTCATCTTTTTAATCAATCTGTAATGAGGTGGCGTCCATCTGAGGCAATAATACTTGAATGAGTTGCCGACCCTCTGGGATCCCCTTCTGTAGCAGCAGCAGTCAGTCCCATCCATCCACATCTAAAACTCTCCCTTTCTTAAATGAAACAAGTTTTCCTTTTTGGTATTTATTCAGAAATAGTTGCTGTGAGGTTAGAAAAACCTGAAAAATCTTCCAAATACAAAACTAACTTGGATTAAGACAAATCTGCTTTATTGGTTGGTGTTCTATTTTATTTATTTATTGTTTAAATGTGTCAAAGAGTTAAGTGACTGTGGTTTTAGCATTGGATGCTGAATGCAACGTCCGTGTGATCAAATAAATATGTTTAAGGGCAAGAATGATTTTCATTTTTCTCGTCTTACATAAAATGTTGGAAGGTTTTTGAATTTTGGACAAGACATCTGGTTTATTACGTTTGTTGGTAAAATACGGTAATAGATTGGAGAAAACTTATGACGCTGCGAAAGCACTTAATGCTAGACTGGAATAAAATATAATTTTCTAAGAAGGTTGTGGACCTGGATCCAGAGCATTGCCACAATTATAGAACCAAAAATAAATATAATTTATTTTTAAACAAGAGTAAGGTAAAAAATTTTTAAAGATGCTACCTTTGAGTGGAAGGATGCTACTTTGGAGCGTCACAATTATGAGACACATAAGCTCACAATTGTAGTAAAATATTTGGAGCTTGTTTCAAAATTCTCTCTATCTTGTGAGGCTTAAATAAAACGTCCTGTTTCTAGAAATCTAGTCAAGTTCACCTTCACTTGTTAAACTGGTAGATTATTTTGCTTATTTCCAGCCAAAAACAAGTCTAATTTAATTTTTTAAACTTATTTTTGGAGTGGCCTTGTTTCCAGTGAAGCACGTGTTACCTCGGCTGTGACCTATGAGCAGAAAGACCGTGCGAATAATGTTGAAACTGAAACATCCAGAAACTGCGCTGTTTTCTGCAGGACTCAGTTCCCTGAGTCAGAGCGGCACAGGCCATCCTATTGTTAGACCAGAGTTCACTCTTAAAAATAAAGAAAAGCCATTAAATGGGATACAGTCCAGTCTATACATTTTTTTTTACTGTTATATTCTTTTATAGAACGTCTCCGATTCCACTCAAAACATCAAACATCGTGGTGTATTTTCAGATCCAATAAGAATCTCACCTGCATGCCCTCCTGTCCTGAGATCCCCACGCCAACGTCTGCGACCTGGATCATGCTGACATCATTGGCCCCGTCACCTGTGATTAATGTGGTTGGGGAGATACAGGAAACGTTAAGTGGTCAAGAGGGATCAGCCGAAAGCCTGGAGGTAGTAAACAGTTACATCAGCAGCTGAGATGATGCTGACGCCGTCAAACTTTCACAGAATTAGGAGATTTTTATTCTGTTATTAATAGATGTGGTTCTATGAGTTTATTATCTGGTGCTGGTTAATCCTTTGTCATTAGTGTCTCGTGTTTAACAATTAGAGCCAGGACCACTGTGGTGACTAAACAGCACCGTTTGTGATTCTTCTCCTCTCAGAAGTTTTGTTTTTGTTTGGTTTTGTTACTTCTTGCGTTGGAGTGGTAGAAGTGCGAGTTCTGGTGTTGAGGCTGGTGACCCGATACCGATACCAGCATTTCTAAAAGTATTCGATCAAAATGCACTAATAACCGATACCATTTCATTTGTGTGAACATTCCCATTATAAATGCGACCTCCATCCTTTGATACGACCCGCATGAGCAGAAGATACGTTCTGTTCACAGAAGTAAATATGGGCGCTACATATTAGTAGGGATGGGTACAGAATTCTGTACTTTTATAGGTACCAACCAAATTCCGTCAGTACTACCGAGTACCTGCAGGTGAAACATGTATTATTTGTTCCTGCGGTTTGTTAAAAAGTTTCAGGATAACAGCTTCACCTGCTAACCCTCTGCAGACATGATTCATGTGTTTCTGTTTACTGTACGATCTACAATGGCTGTCTTTTCAAATCTCCCCATCAATCGTAACGCTTCCATTTAAAGGAATTATCCTCCTCCACACAGAGGGGGAAAAGCCCTTAGTGTCAGTTGGCAAAATGTATGCATTAAAATTATAACCCGCCTTTTCTTTTTGTCGTTTGACTTGAATTTTATTCAAAATCAATAATGCTGACCTCCTGAAATTATGTCCTTCATCTACCTGCACCTTCTAATTATTAAACGTCAAATCCTGCAGTAAAACTCCAAACGAGAACAGATTCTATTATCAGAGGCAGGTGAGGGGTGATGATTCAGAGAGGTGGTGGAGGTGTACACACACGGGTGTAAAGTGAAAGAGACGTGAGAACACACAATGTTCTCTCTCCATGAGATGAACCGCTAACATAGCAATGATAAAATAAAGCTTGGCTTGCACAACGAGGACTCTCCAGAGAGCAGTAGAAACAAACAAATGAAAAACAACAGAGGCGGTTGGAAGTCAGGAACATCTCATTTCACCTCTGCTACGCTCCGATGGCGTTCAGCCAGAGGTGATGATGACATAAAAGAATGGCTTCATGCAGCTGGTCGCAGCAGAGATGTTAGCTTTTACCGATGAATGCTGCACCTTTCTTTAACCTTCATTATCACCTGCTGCAAAAAGTGATTCTGAAAGAATTTGTGCCTGCCTATCTTACTAATCATTTGTAATGAATAAAACAGCCGAAGGATCATTTTGCAACTACATGGATGAATTGGGACTAGGTCCGTAAGAGAACTGGGTCAAAAAAGAACATTTTATAAATGCTGAATCCCTCAGAAGTAAAGATGGGCAAAGGTAAAAATGGTAAAACAATTTTAGAATACCTCACCATTTAGAATTTATCACAAAATCAACAAACTTAAAGAATCTGGAGAAATGTTTGTGTTTCTGTGATCTTCAGGGCCTCCGGTGGCACTGTGTTAAAAACCAGCCTGATTCTAGGGTTTTAAAATATTCTAAAATATTGCAATATTCCGATATTCTATTGATTTTCGAAAGCACTGCATCCATATTTAATTAAGGGTGTTAATCCTCAGTTTCTAGACATTTGCAGACAGAACTGATGCTTCAGGGTGGTATGTTCTTCATGTTCTCTCTTCAGAAAGGTGCTGATGCAATAAAATTCAAAAAGACCCTTTTTTTTCCTTGTTAAAAATGGTACAATTCATTTAGTTTAATATTGCTTATAACACCTATTCAGATCAATTATGTTAATATCAAAGTTTGAAAAAAAGGACTAACTCTGTCATTTTACAAAACAAGATAATCTCAGTTTAAAACTGGCATGAAAAGGAATAAGTAATATGCTTTCCTCAAGGAATGCCTGCTCTTTGATTGGTTGAATGTTAGTTAATAAAGTTAGATAAGCCTCATCATATTTTTTGTTAGACTAAACATGTTACATGTCGGCCTGTTTAATTACGGCAATAAAACAAAAAAAACCTGCTCAACATGAAACCAATGCAAGAACATTTAAAGGACATTTCTGTCATTTTAAAAATGTGTTTTTAACCGTGAATATCTCATCTGTTGTCGATGGCTTTATAGAACGTTACAGAGTACCCTCTGCATTTCTTCACCAGAACAGAGTTGATCTGGATAAGGAACTAGTTACCAGCTACAATTAGACTGTAATAAGACTTAACCTGAAGTCACACTACTGCAGTTCACAGAAGCTAGATATACGAAAGGTGACACTTTGGTCGTGACACGAAATAAAAAGATAAGCAGAAGAGGAGAGAGAAAGAAAGACACCCTCTTTTAGACGAGAGTAGTGACTGCCTGTGTGTCATGTATTATTTGTCTGATTGTTCACACTCGTTCCTGACATCAGTACCGTGAAGGTTTAACCGCAGCGTAACTAACAG
Organism: Millerichthys robustus; assembly: GCA_034783495.1. NCBI lineage: Eukaryota > Metazoa > Chordata > Actinopteri > Cyprinodontiformes > Rivulidae > Millerichthys > Millerichthys robustus. The sequence continues at coordinate 16,524,088 of JAVKLF010000083.1, forward strand.
TTCAGGTGCAGCCTGAGGTCACTTCAGGTCACATTTCTGCAGAAATGACGGTAAAGCTGGCGGTGTAATGGTTTAAATTACAGTGTTGGCAGGAACTGCTCTGGAACGTTGAAGATTGGAGTAGCTTTAAGTTGGCAAAATCTGTTCTGGAGGTGGGTCTGCTCAAACAAGCCATTATTAACCCATCAGTTTAGTTTGTTCTATTATCATTAGCATGAAAAGCACAAGAGTAAACACTTTTATTTGGTTAGATTGGTTATTTTTTATTTAGCGAACTGTGAGCAACTTTTGCAAATGAAACTGATTTAATTTAAAATGAAATGTGTGGTGTAGTGTTTCCTGATGCTTACCTATGGCCAGGGTCATGACCTTCAGCTTGTTCCGCACCAGCTTGACCACCATGCTCTTCTGCAGTGGCGTGGAGCGGCAGCACAGAACCGAGCGGCAGCTCCGAGCCACAGCCAGAAACTTGTCCTCCAAGGTCTTGTCCAGGGCGTAGGCCAAGGTGCGCCCATCAATCACCAGGCCCAGCCGGTGCACCAAGCAGGGAGCGGCGTGGGAGGATGAGGAGGGATAAATTTCAAAGGGAGTGAAGTTGGTCTGGAAGATCTTGGTGGACTGGACTCCGGAGCAGCAGAGGAATTTGGCCTGGATGTAATGTAAACTCTCCTCCAGCAGCAGAGCGCACGCCTCCTGGTGCAGATAAAAGATGCACAGTGGGGGGAGGGGGGGCAGCTTCAGGACACTGTGACATCTGATGATACCAGAACATCTTCGAGGTAAAGACTGTCTGCTTAACTTACTATTTATATTATTTTTTAATATTTCATTTATTCTTGTAGTTGTTAATTCTCTGATTTTTAATGCACTTTAACAGATAACCCATGGAACACTTGACTTTTATTTTCTATTTCATCAAGCTGCCATTCAAGAAGATTTTACTCTTTGGCTACGAGGGTCTTGGATGGACAAGGAAGAAGGGGTTCTGGGTGCTGCAGCTCACCTGAGAGTCCGCATTCAGTGTCAGGATCTCCTCCTCGGGGTCCAGCAGCTTGCAGGCATACGCGATGTTCACGGCGGTTTCCTGTTTGTCTCCTGTCAGCACCCATATCTGCAGGCCAGCCTTCCGTAGCGAAGCTATCGTCTCAGGGACACCATCCTGCAGCCGGTCCTCGATGCCAGTTGCTCCTGCAGGTCAGTGCACAGGTTCATGCAAAAATGATTCCCCTCCTACTAAACAACACTTATAGCCAGTATTCAAATGTCTGATTAAGTAGAATAAAAGTAAAATGTTCTGATACTTGATCTATAATCTCCAAAAATGTAAATAATAAATTACCCAAAAGATGGAGGTTTGTCTCCAGTCTTAAGGCGGACTCAAAGAGCAGCTCCTCCCTCCCCTGGACAGCTGTCTCAGCCTGTAAGTGATGCTGCAGCCAGCAGGCATATTCCTCTTGGCTTAAAATCTGACACAAACACAAAAGTTTGCACGCACACAATTATAGCTTCATCTGTCTGAGTGCTGACAGGAGGGCAAAAAAACACAACAATAACCACAAACAAAACCAACAGTGGGGCAGCTTCTTCCTCCACAGCAGAGGAAGACAACAGAATGTGGTACCCTGACGAGGTTTCATCGCTCGGCTTCGGTGCACAAGCAGGAATATAACATGTCTAGCTTGTGAGAGCATAAATTAACAACCTGGGAAAGAGGCACAGATTGCAGCTGAGTCACAAAGAATGTTACAAGCTGTTCCATGTGATCATCTGTGCTGGGCTACAATCGCAGCCTGACAAAAAAAAAAAGAAAAGAGGCACAGGAGAGAAGGTACTTGTTCAGCGCTTCGAAGGTTTCACGATAACTTCCTGCTTACCTTTTTCGCAATGCAAAGTGTGCGAAGGCCATCTGCAGCATACAGGTTCAGGTAGTTCTGGGTCCTGCACACCATCTTTTTCTGGCGTTTCCCTTTAGAGTTACCTAAGGAAACACAAAATCAAGATAGACGGATGAAGGTGGAAAATTCTTGAGAGATTGATCGCATCAGCACCAAGTCTGTTTCCTTTGATCGATTACTATCTTTTTAAAGAAGCAATTTTATGAAAGTTGTAATATTAATAACAAGACCGTCTAAGTTGCTGCTCTCTGTCACACTACTCTGTAAGACAGAGGAAGATAATAATGATAGAGATGGAAGAAAAGCGACACAATTCAGCACATGCACTCCAAACTGAGAAGTTCAGCTAAGTTGAACCAATAGTCTGTCCTTACACCGAACTCACTGCATCTAAATATATTTCACCACATCTTCGAGCTCCATCAAGCTGGTGGAACGATTTTCCACCTCCTCTCACAAATAAAATCCATCGATTTAACTTTTTGACCAAACCAATTTATTGTTGCTGAATCTGAGATGTTTAAGGAGTTAAGGTATGATGTTTTGGTAATACAGTGTAGCTGCAGCATCTTGACCCTCTCTAGCAGCAGGGGACAGTCACAAACAGATTGGCTTCATGGGTCTCCCAACACAGAAGCAAGAGCCAGCACACTTGATTGCCAGCCACGTAATCTATGGGATTAGTTATGTGCCAAAACGATTGAGAAAAACTTTTAGATGATCAAACAAAAATTAACAGTTTGAGAAAAAAAAAACATTTAAAAAATCGTTTCAAAAGCAAAACTTACAATCTTTGATAAAAATCTAACATTAATA
>JAVKLF010000083.1:16645495-16660067 GCA_034783495.1 Millerichthys robustus
AACGGTTGAAATTTGAGACGGCCATAATAAAAAGAATGAATAATAATTTATTATTATTAGAAAGAGATACTTATTACTTACTTAAGAGATTCTTGTTATCCAGAAAAATAAGAAATTATTTGTCTCTTCTCTGTAAGAATTGTATTAGTTTTATTATTCTGTTGGCCTCAGGGTTTGGGGTGACCATAGACTTTAGACGCAGTAACATTTTATGAAAGGCTTCTGATAAAAGTCAGTGCTCACTTCCCAACATCTGAAAGACACTTTTTATTTCTTTGTGTTAGAAGCTGTTTGCGTGTTTCTACACTTCAATCTTTGTTTTCTTGCAGAACTTGGCAGGCTGTAAACAAAACGTCCTGAATTTTGCATGTCTTGCATCACCCTAAATTTTTTGAACCAAGACACAGAATTTTTTTTTTCCATTGGCAACTATTACTTTTGTTGACTGAAATGATGATGACTGTCAAGCAAATGTTGATTTCATGAAATGGTTTAAAATGCTGTTGTCTCTGGGCTTTTAAAGGCTTTTATCAACACAAGTCTTTAAATATGTGTTGATAATGTCACAGCAGTAATTTTGTGCAATACAACTGAAACTCATTCCACCTGAAAGTTTACATCCTGACGGGGTAATGAGTCATGTTGGCTGCACTGATGAAGTCCCAGCGTACAGTAACGGACCACCGGACACAGTAGACGAGGAGTCGATGATGTGTCCATTGATCTGCAGCACAATATGATTCTTTCATGGAGCTAAACTCAAGTTACTCATTTCTGTCAGTGTCATTCTCACTCAAAAACGTTGGGCACCCAGACAGAGTGGAAGTTAAACCAAAAACAAAATGACTTTTCTTGAAAGCTCGTATGACCATATAGCAACGACTACAATATCGGTTCAGATGGATGAAGTTACCAGTTTGAGCACTCTGCCAATCCATGCCAGAGTCTGACATCCCTTTGGATAAAATGAGTCATTCAGCTTTTGTTTCCTTTGTGTTACTCAGTACCCCTGAAGTAGCTCTCGGTCTCAAAAACTGTTGGTGACCGCAGCTTTAAAGAGTCCATCACATGTGTCCAGAAGGTAGCCACAGAATGGAACCCACTGGTTCCAAACTTAGACCTGCGTGACATCTTTACACCCCACATGTCACATAATTGCATAATATAACCACATGCAACCCACATTGTGATCTAAACTATAACAAGTACAGGTGATGCTGCCTCATATTTACTAACCATCATTCGTCTTGTGACTTTTACTCACTGATTTGATTGACAGTTGAATGCTCGTTTAGGTCCGATAACCTTATCAGTCCATTTGTGAACCACCACTTATTCCCTCTGGGGCTCATTCTAAATGTGTCAGCTCCTTGCAAACTGCATCTTTTACATGCCCGATTGCACCATTTATCTGGTGCTTCATTATCTTCAGTTAGCAAATCTATTTTTGTTTAAAAAATAAACAGCCAAATAAACCATGTGGCTGGATTCACAAGGTCAAACTCATGAAGAGAGCACAAAAATGAGAGCATTCTGATCACATCTTTGCGGAATGAAGGTCCAGTGAAGATGGATGACGGGAGAAATCTAAGCTGTTATCATAGTCCGATGAGCAGAGGTCACCTTTCTGCGGAGCAATTTCCTCATCACAAGCGCAGCATGAAAGGGATAGAGGGCAGATGAAGAAGTTGCCACAACACAGCACAGAAAGAAACACGGTTCACCTTGTCTGAAGACTCCCCGTTCTGCTATGTGCTCTCACACGGTGACATAATTGCATTTGATGGGAGCTCTTTGAAACTACTGATGTAATCTCAAAGCCTCTCTTTAGATAAACCAATGGATGTGCTGCTTTGACTGTGGAGGCTGTATGATGCAGAACAGCACTGCTCCAGAAAGAACTGTGGTCTATAAATCACAAATGTAGAGATTTATGTGATTAAGTGACATAGAAAATACTCCCTAGATTTATTTCAAATGTGGTGCACACATAACATCATCTCTGAACCTTTGTTTTCAAGCAGAGATGTAAAGTCTGTGAATGAACAGTTTTGAATTAATTCGACCACCGGATGCAACAAAAGGAGGGACATATGGCGTCAGGACACCGAACAATATGGTTGACTTCCTTTGAGGCAGCAAAAACTGCTCAAGGTCACCTTTTTTTTTTAGAAAGCTGACGCTTCTTGATGATCAAAGCAAAATTCAACGATTCTGTGTAGTTTTTTTTTTTTTTTTTTACTTCCTTTACAGGTTAAGTTTTTAGATATAAGACAATACATCTAAAACATTTAAACCTAAAAAATACTGATCAGCAGCTGATCTCCAACCAGACTTTGACATGTAGCAAGCATTAAACCAACAAGTATTTTACAGTTTGGCAAATTTGTGCAATAAAACTCACATATCCACACTGAGTTCTCCTACCATGACAGAAAACATTTATTTGTCAGATTTATAAAAAGTATTAGGTACAGTAAGTTATTGGTTGAGTAATAAAATCTCACCATTCTAAAAAAAACCCTTTAAGTTGGCAACAAACCAATAAAACTACAGGATGGCCATCCACTAGGAAAACTGTCAACCAATCTAGTCCTCCGATCCATCTGGCCACACCTCTACATGCACCCTAATGTTCTAGGCTCTTATTGGCTCCAGCTACTTCCTGTTGTCAAGTTTAGGAACGGATTCAGAACCTTACATGTTCTTTTGATCAGAGACAATAATCAAGTCATGGTGAGTTTACATTTCTATTTATTTATTTAGTAGCTTACACATGTAGACCCAAATCTGTCACCAGTCTGTAGACCTGAAGGAGTGCCTCGGAAATAGTCCTGATCCCAAGAACTAACTCATAAAAAATCAAAAATGTATATTTTACTTGCTCCCTTTTTGTACTCTTTTTTTTGTTATTAGTCACCTGCTTCTCAGACCATCAGACCAGTTCAGATTTTAATGTTCCTTTAATACTCCTCAGAATTTAATGGTACCACACTCTTGTGGTCAATAATAACAATCAACAAACATCAATTTATAAAGTCAGGCACAAAACAGCGTTAGAGTAAATCAAGCTTTTCAGACAAATCTTTGAACTTATTGACCTTGGTTCTGCCATAACAAAACTGCTTTTTACTTTCTAAATCAAAATTACAGTTTAACATGCAACACAAGTCTAAATATTTGACAGTGTGAACATGCATAAAAAATAAAATATCCCAAAGTTGGAAAACACAAAAGAGGGACTAATATTTTCACGATATCACACTGTAGCCATAGTTTTTTATTCTTAACAAACCCAATGGATGCATTGGTACACAATCTGCCCTGCCGGACTTTAAAGCACAAATAGAGTAGACACTTTCATCATTCTTCCTGGGTTAACGATTGGAGTAAATGAGGATGATGAAGGCCCAGAGGCATAAAGAAAGCAACAGAGACCTTACAACTAACTGCAGAGCTATTCAGAGCCTCATATTTTCCTTTCTAATACCCCAAAAAAGAAGCATTCATGTCCTTGTGGGCTCATCTGGCCCCTCCATTCAATCACCCGATACAGTGATAGTTAGTCCCAGCGGTCCGGATTCACAGACAGACTTCTCTCCTTACCTGTCTCTCTCAACAGCTGTGACCCTTGCTACAAACAGCCAGGCAGCGCCGGAGCCACGAGCAAGGATTCCAGTCACAGTAAACGGAGCTACAGCGGAGAGAAGAGGAGCCGACAGACCACAACTGTTTCCATCACATTCAATGAGCTCTTCTGCAGGCAGCCATTCTGTCTTTTCATTAAATATATTCAAGAAAGCCTAATTTTACACCATTCATGAAACTGGTTTAGCTCCTAACTCAGAGAAAACTGAGTTTAAAACAAAAAAAAATAACTTTAAATATGTGGTTCTGCTTTTAAGAACCTTGCAATATTGGTTAGTAACATTATTTATGGTAGAAAACATTAAAATCCAGTTTGAAATGATCGCGATTCAGGTCAATTCAAATTCATATTTATTGTCCTTTTATCTTTAAGGACCTTCTCCTGTTCTCTAACGAGTAATTTGCAACCAACCATCAGCAGAATGATGACTAGATGTAAGTAGATGGAAACCGGGGAGGAAGCCCACTTCCCATCATGCCTGGGATCCAACATTTTTTCACATTTCTCCTTTTAACTGCAACCCCCGACAAGATATCAGATCAAGCGCCCTACGAGGGTTTCACTCAGCATGAATTTGGTTGAATGGATACTTGTGTTTGCATGTTGAGTCATTAAAAAAGTAAAAATTTAAGTGCCCCTTAGACAGTTCACACGTATTTAAAGCTCCTCCTCTTTCCGTTGCCTCGCACACTTTTCGGTCACAGATCTACATGTGACAAAAGTAGAGGACAGGTTTACGTTGGACCGAGGCTGTTTGAGATGTTATGTTGTATGAGGTAAAAGTTCTGGTTCTGATATGATATTTGTGTTATTATGCATCTTTTACTGATCCTTTAGGAATTTCTACCCCAACATTAGGCAGATGGTAATTGGTAAGAAACCTTTATGTCAAAATATACTGTATAGCTCATTCCTAAACTTCAACAACAGAAACCTAACAATGCAGATTTTCAGACAAGGTTACAGATGAACGTTTCGTCTACAACTGAATTGTTTCCACGGTTACAAATTGGACCGTTAAAAATAGAGACTTACTTGAAGAACTCCATAAAAGAAAAGCCGTATCCATGTTGTTCAGCGATTCCTGCACAAACAACATTAGCTGATGCTCCAATCAGTGTACCATTTCCTAAAACAAAACAAAACAAAACAACAAAACAGTAAAAGTGGTTTATTTGGGTTTTAAAAGAGTCAAGTCTCAATTACGGAATAACTTTTTTATATTTCAACTAAATTCAGTCTTTCTCCCCTTTTTAAAATTTTATAAAGTTACACAAAAAAGTATTTAAACCTTTAAAGTGCCATCAGTTTTGCATCAAAAATGTTCTAAAATTCAGTCAATGACCTTTACTTCAACGCACTAGCACAGTGCTACAGCTTGCTGCTGCTGCTGTTGTTGTTAATATTTGCAAAAAAAAACAGCAATAAAGAATTTTATGTAAATAAAGTAAATGTTAATTAAAGTAGTTATTTGCACAAACTGGAATAAAGCGATCCACTTTGTTCTTGACCCGATTCTGTCAAACAAACTTCGCAACATCAAACTGATCAATAAATTTCTATCAAACTGTAGTTAATTAAAGAGAAACACGTTTCTGTTTGTGTCCTTCCCACACAAACAAGTAAGTAGTAAGAAAGACGTAAGAACGTGGGGCTTTGAGGAAAACAGGTTGTGAACCTCTGTGGTAGAGAATGAATAAGACACGCTTTAAGGTCCTTGAAGCTGCTCTCCAAGAAAAAATATAAAAAAGGCACATCCTGACTTCCCAGGGGAGCAACACAGCTGCTGTCAGACAGAGAATGTGATGTCTCGATAAAGATCCACGACTTTTGGTCGAGGACGGGCTGTGACGTCCCTGGTGTCTTACAGTCTGCAGGTTTGTGTTCTGATTTGATATTAATGTCTTTGAGACTCGTGAGATGGAAAACTTACCACCGAGACAGGCTCCCATGGCCAAAGCAAAGATGAGAGGTTTTACTGGCAGGTTCACGTCTGAATCCTGACTCAGGTTGATGAGGACTGGAATCTGAGGAAAACACACAAACACACAGTCACGTGAAAGGGTTGTAGTGAAAGTTACACAAGGGTTGTAGTGGTATCTTTGTGAGGACTTACCATTGACTTCCATTAATTTCTACTGCCTAACCCTGACCTAAACTTAGTTCATACCTGAGCACTAAACCCTAACCCCTGACCCACAGATGGCATTTTTTCTTGTGTGGACTAGGCAAAATGTCCTCACAAGGGTAGTTAAACATGCCCACACACACACATTTAAATAATTCCACATCAATGTTCAAGTATAATAAATTACAAGAGCGCCTTTATTTATCCGTGACTGCTCACCTAATATGTTTTTACCAGAATAAAAATGAACTGATAGCACAACAGCATCTTTGATGAGACGTGTTGGTTTTTAAGATTTTGTCACTATCATGGCAGAGCTGTGCACAATCATTGTGTCCCAATAGTTTGGTTGTTTTTTTCTCCATCTTCCGCCGCTTGTCAGTAGTCGTGTCGCAGAGGCAACACATTCAGGAGAGAATCCCAGACCTCCCTCTCCCCAGAGATACTTTTCAGGTCCTCCTGGAGGACCCCGAGACATTCCCAGGCTACAGAGGAGACATAAATTGACTCAGCTCTTTTTTCACTATGAGTGACCGAGGCAACGCCCTTATTACTGAGGATGAGGCCCCAATCCGTCGATCCATCGCCCTCTCCATCCCATCATCACTTGCAAACAAGACACCCAGATGCTTAAACTCTTCCACCTGAGGAGGAGACTCCACCCCTCCTACTCCTGACCCAGTGGGGGGGTTCCACCCTATTTTTGCTGATGATGATAATTGAGTTTAAAGATAAAGTTATTAAATGCACCAACGTGACATGAGGTCACACACGCAAGTACTGATGTGTAAATGAATTCACTAACTAAACAAAGGACGTAATGGTCAGTCTGGTTAGAAAAGTCTGAATAACTGAAAGGGTTAACGGGCAGATTCAGAATGAACTCTTTACACACAATGAGAACAGAGAAATAGTCTTTTCTCGACTTCTTTCCACTCTGTCAAAATCTGCAGTATTAGTTGTGCAGAAGGAACAGTGGACATGAAAAGTTTAAACAAAATGGTCAATTAAAAAAACTACTTGGCCCCTTTTTCAAAACAAGCCAGGACTGAAGCAACCCCTCACCAGATTTATGAAAGGACCTGTGTGAAGTCAACTCACTGCTGTTATGCCTCTGGTTTCTTATCTTTGCAGGACTTTGCCAGCTTGATTAGTAAATTATGAACAGACTGAGGCAGATTAAAAGGGTCTCGTCTTTGCAGTCATACCAAGGATATGTTCTTGTGAAAGATGATACTGACACACAACTAGGAGGCCTGTCTAGTCAAAACAATTGATGGCTTAATTTAAGCCAGCAATGTCTTATTCTGTCAGAGGATAACATTTTTTTTTTCTCCCTGTCATCCTGATTGAGCACACTGACACGCCTCTGAGACGCTGCACAGTCTGCGTGCAGCACAGACTGCTGAAAACAGCTGGACTGATTAACATGTGAGATAAGTCATGAAAGGTAGCTAGAGCTTTTTAATCTCCAGGAAACTTGGCTGATGCATTTGTAAACAAAAAACTGAAAATAGGAAATCCTTATGGTTGTGAACCACTCGCACCAGTCATATTCAGTATGATCTCTTAAAAAACTGCACAAATCTGTTTTTTTTTTGGTTGTTTTTCATCTCAATCTTTTATGTTCTTCAATGAAACAAAGAGAAAGAAATACTGTAGTATCGTTGTTTGCTTTTCCCACTTTAGGTTAATGAAGTTTACCAAAATGTCTTTCCCATTTGCTAAATGCCAGAATAATTTTTTAAGGCAAGTTTTATTTCTCTTCAAAGTCAAAAGTTTAAATGCCTTTAAACAATTTGGGTCATTTAAGGTCATGTTTTTGGAATTTGCGTTAATTAGAGGCACTCATGTAGATGTCATTTAATACACACCTGAAACGCACTTCTTCCTTGGCTGATTTCTTTCAACTTTCCTATGATGTTACACAACATATCAGGAGAAGAACTGTGGACTTCCACAAGTCAGGTTCACCCTCAGGTGCAGTTTCCAGATGTCTGCAGGGGCCGTAATCTTTGTACAAGAACGTCTGGCCATCCTACCGTTCAGGAGGGAGACCGGTTCTGTGTCCCCGAAATAAACGAGCTTTGGTCTGAAACGCAAAGACGGGGCCTCTGGGGGGACAAGAGGACTGGGAGGGCAGGGGGAAAGGAAAGAGGATTTAAGGGAGCCAACTGCGCAGTTTTACCAAACTTTATAGCTACTGATACTGATGGTGCAGGAATGAAACTGAAGCGGTCGCTCTCCGTGGTGCTGAACTGCTTCAAACTTGTTTTATCATTAGTGATTGTGCAGCCAAATCTTTTTGTTGTTCTCCTGGTTTGTTCTACTTCATGTCCAATTGATTGACTTCAAAGTGACAGTCGCTCTCCGTGGTGCAGAAGCTTGGATGTTGTGGCATGTTTTTGTTGCGTAGTGAGACACTGCCTCAAACAATGTTTGGAAGTTACGTTTAAAAATAAAAAATCTCTTTATCATCTTCAGCTTTCATTGCGATAGCTGTTTTGGACCAGTTATGATCTCGCTGAGTTCTCAAATGTTGGGGACCAGCATATTGCTGCAACTTTTTTTTGATCAACTCTTCTTGAGAAAGCACATGATATATTACAGTAGCATGACAGTTTACATTGTTTTTCTGCTTTCACAATCTACATCACGACTTCTTGGTGTAAATCTGTGCATGATGAAATGAAGTCTCACCATGGTGGCAGTGAAGGGGATGTTGTCAATGAGAGAGGAAGCCAAAGCAGAGATCCACATCACTAAAATAATGGCTACAGCCAGGCGCTGCTCTTCTGGCACTGCCTGCAGGGAGAGATTGAAAAAATAAACACTATATATGACATCAGGGAATGTAAGCTGTTTGATGACAGGACCACAGGTGCTGGTTCAGCCTTTTATGTGTAGACTTCTGCCAGTTCTCCACACGGGACATAAAGCAGGATGTAGTTTGAACTTTCTTTATCTCGTCTTAAGCTACACGAACAGGTCAAAGCAAGCGACATCTCCTCCCTCCACCTGTCCTCCAGCTGAGAGGAAGGCTGTGTGATTCTACCCTTTTGTCCACACAGAAGAGGTTCAGGATCCAGAATAGCACCCCACCTGTTGTGTGTGATTATAAGACCAAAATGGGACTGCAGCCGAAACGTAAGGTTACATAGCCATTACTGCTGCAATTCTTTACTAAGAGGCAACTCGCTTGCACGACTCACAGGGGCAAGAGTGTGGGTGAAGATGACCCCTCCAACAGCTGGCAGGAATCACACGTAAACAAAATAATTGAATTCAGAGCCGTTCACAGCCAATAGATCAATATGCATGAAAACACGTCACTTGTACCCAATCATCAACTGCAAAGACATCTGAGTGATGACAGTCGAGGCTAGAAAGAAAAGGAAGACTCACTTTTATAAGAAGCGCTGTCTGCTCTCCGATGTAGTCGATAAGCTGCAGCTGAGCTAAAGCCTGGAAAATGAGGAGAAGATCAATGTTTAAAAAAACACATCAGGAGACATTAACTCATATGTGGGAGCCAGGAGAAGAAAAACAATTTGGTCTTTATTTATTGGCCATTAAACAGACAGAGAATAATCTATTTCTGTTATCAGAGCTGACAAGAGTAAAAAAAGCTAATATATCTATTCACATTCAGCTGGGGAAGTTCAGGGCTTCCAACAAATAGCTTTGCTCACATCCATACCAAAGACACAGAGGAGAGAAACAACAGAGCCCTTGGTGTGCTGACATCACATTCCAGGTAATTACTGCCAAGCCAAGTTTCTGCCACTGCCCAATGTGTTGTCAGTAGATCTAATCTTACTTCTCATTTTTAAGCATTTGATAATATTTGTCATAGCAAAGTCTAGATGCTCTAATCTTTATTTTAGATTTGAATTCCTTATTGTAAGTGGTTTGTGTATTTATTCAATATTCTTGTTATCAGGCATCATTTTTAGTCCAACAGTCTGCAACCACACTGCATTAGTTTGGTTGCATTTGTTTCACATTTTGGTGCACTAGTCAAATGAACATTCTTATTAGGAATGTATTTTGCCAACGAGTGACACTGTGCTCAACTGACATGGCATCACCTGTCAATCAATCCAGTAGGTTTGTCAGGAACTGAACAATCAGCAGTCGCAAATTATCCCGCAGTGACAATTTAATCCATAAAATTCCTTTTAAGGAATGAATTATCTTATTATCTTGAATTTGGCAGCTGTTCTGTTTTGGATTACTGGAAATAACATTCTGACTCATCAGTAGAACATTACTGAGATCTAGAATTAGTTTTCTGTCTCATCAAACATCACATATTTATGTAGCATTTTGATGGAAAGTTCAGAAGGTATTTTAGCCTTACTTGCTTTTGCTATTCAGTGGTCCGCAAAGTCTGATTAGTCCAGCTCAAATACTTTGTTTTACTTTTTTTAAACTTTTTTTAACATGATCTTTATTGTTTAGCAAAATTCTGCAGGGGGCTGTTTGGACAGCTCAGTGGCAGCACAACTGCTAGTTAGCAGCTCTTGTTTTGCATCCCTTCTGGTTGTAAACCTAATGTTGCAGGAAAATAACAATAAAACAGTCTTCCTGTAAAATGACAGTATCTTTTAACTGTACCTCCATCAAAACAAAGAGTGCAGCAAAAAACAGGAGCGTGGCCCATTCAACCCGGTGCAGGATGATCTCAAAGTCCTGCACATCGGCCAGAACCAAAAGCCAAAGAGCACCCAGGATGGCGATCCAACCTGAAACAGAGAAACAACATTCGACATCAGCATTGTAAGAGGGGGACAATTGGACCCGGAGACCTTTACTCCTCTCTCAAACCAATGTTCCTCCTCCACCGTTTTGATTCTTTACTGTAACTATAAACTATAAATGCATTAAATTTGCTTCCAGTTAACAGCCAGGAAAGCAAACCTGAAGATTTCTTTAATGGAAAAAAAAAAGATTTAGATACGTCAAAACATGCTACAATCAATTAAATAATCAGCTGAGTCACCAAAGCCTCGTGTAAGAAATGTGAAGCAAAAAAATAATAAATGCAAGAAAAAGACCTAAGCTTAGCTGTGAAGGGTTACATCCTGTCAAAGGTTTGACTAAGACTTCAATTTTTTTTAAAGGAAGACGTTTAAGCCAAAAAGCAAGATTTACCCAATTAAAAAAAAGAAATTTACCTCCTTAGATCCTCTGCATTTATATTTTCTAATATCAGCGGCTGCTGCGTGTTTTCATTTCTTTAAAGGGATCTAAAATGGTTTCATATTAACTACAGTTGTAACCCACTGAACCGCAGTCAGAGTAGGAATCAGGCAATAATCAAAGTACAATTAAATCACAACATATGGAGTTGATGAAACTTTAATGAGGTTTAATTTTGAAACTGTGTGTCTGAACAGACTGGGCTTACAGCTGCAGTCAACCCTGACTTTGACCTGCATACATTAATGAGAGCCGTGTTTGAACAGGTGTCTGTCCTTCTAGCGGGACAGAAAACATGCTGCTGTGGGGTCATTCCCATTTAATAAATGTCGCAGAGCGGTAACCTGAGCGCCGTCTGTAATTAACTGTCCATTGTTGATGACAAAGTGACCTCAGGGGGAACTGGATACAGCAATCTAAACTAATGAGATGCTGTTAAGGTCATCTGATGAGAGACGACACAGTCACAGATACCAGAGAGAGGAGATACAACCGTCAACACACACTTTCATATAAAGCTGAGGTCGTGTGTGACGTGACAGCCAATATATTTCATGTTCATTTACAGACCAAACATTCTAACCTGACATTAGTGACCATCTGGTATTAACTCTGCACACTGGAGCAGCTTCCATTCCAGTGACAACGGACAAAAAAAATGTTGTGGATACATATTAATATCTCATGGCCTCGAGATAATAACCTGTGGACAGGACATCATTTTGAACATCCTCTTTGTAAATCATACAGACACAGTTGAAGTCAGATTATATATGAATTTGCTGTTTTTGTGTTCAACTGTTTAAAGGTAGCCCACTTATTAATTATCTTGTGGCCATACATTTTTTATCTCGTGGCCACGTGTTATTTGTTTTGCAATAATGCATGACCACAAGATATTTTTTTTAAATCCAATGTCACTGGACAGGCTCCATAAAAAACCCCAGAAAACTTGACTCAAGTATGTTTCAAAGGGCCGGTAGAGATGACCTGGGGTTAGGTTGAGCAGGACTCACCGAGATCGAGGTGAATGCTGGGAACAAAGGAGTTGAGGAAGAACATGAAGATCACCACACCGAGGACAGAGGCGCACTTCACCAGCAGAACCCTGTCAGTTATTTTGTGCTGCAGAAGTAAAAAGACACGTTTCCTTTGACTTATGTAAACGTGATTTTTATCACTCGTCTTCTGGCGTTTGTCTTAAGTGAACTTCCAAAGACTCGTCCGACTTCATTACTGAGATAACATCAATGTGCCACACTTACAGTGAGAGAGGAACAGGAATCAAACCCCCACCTTCTTTTGTAGCTCCTGAATGTTTTGTTCCCAGTTTTTATCCTCCTGAGAAATTTGTCTGTAAAATGTTTAGACCTCGTGTCAATTTAACAACTCTAAAGATTAACAAACAAACAAAAATTTAAAGCTCATCTAAGGTCAGTTTATGATGACACACTTGTAACTGTTTTGGTCAAACCTTGAAAAAAAACATTACATATGACTTAATGCTTAGCATATGTGTCGTAATTCTGAATAAATCTCTGCTACTAACAATAAATGAATTGAATATCTATAAAACAGACTGAGTTATAGTTATGTTTGTGTTGGACTGACTCCAAATGTTATTGGGTGTACAATGATTACTCCTTGAGAGTTTTATTAAAATCTTTGAGTGGTCCATGAGACATTTTGCTAAAAGTCAGACAACATGCACACAAAGACAAAAACATTCTCTTCTGTCTTTCTGTTTCAGGTGATAAAAGATGTTTAGTACTGTTTCTGAAAATCTGTTCAGCTTCAGTAAGGATTAGATGTTGGGTTCTTTAAAAAATCTATGTTTCTGTGAGAGACGGTACAAGCGAGTGACAGATGTGTCGCAGCTTTTTGTTTAACCTCTGGAATGTTTTCATCATCTTGCGGAGCAGATTTTCCAGGTTGAGCACTTTTTGCATCAAAAGGCATTTCACGGCTGTCTCCTCTCGGCTGGCGGGGTTGATGCGCTGAGCCGTTT
Organism: Millerichthys robustus; assembly: GCA_034783495.1. NCBI lineage: Eukaryota > Metazoa > Chordata > Actinopteri > Cyprinodontiformes > Rivulidae > Millerichthys > Millerichthys robustus. The sequence continues at coordinate 16,658,486 of JAVKLF010000083.1, forward strand.
GCCTCCAAACCAGGATCTCGTGCTTGAGCTCTGGAAGAAGACGAACAAACTGTTCAGAGCTCCGATTTAACAATCCTCACAATCCCCTCAGTTATCAACAATGGTTTCCTGGAGCCTGTGTGGAGCTCCGTGTGGCAGCACCGCTCTAAATGGTCTCCCCTTTAATGAGGACTGTGAGGTGGGAGCTTGGTGGTCTCTGTTTACCCGAGTGAGATTGTCTCAAGGGAGCAGGGAAACATTGCTGGATCACCAGCTAACAATAATAAGAACATTCCAGAAAAAAAAGACACCCCCCCCCCCCCCCCCCCCATTACTTCAGTCCACAGAGCCTTGGATGCTGGGAAAATGGATTTTAGGATGGAGGATAAAATAATTCAAACCAAACCCACTCTGTGGTGCTTATTTCTCTGTTTGCCTCCAGATACTGACTCTTCAGGGACGGGATCATGTTTATTTTCTGTTGCTGGATACAGAAACACTGAGGTGTAACGAGTTAGTGAAATCGTTTATTCAACAGCATAATTAGAGGAGAAAAAAAGTCTCTCTCTGAATGGGAGAAGTTTGGTTACCACTGCCAACTAGTCAGAGGGAGCAGCTGAACAACTGAGCTAAGGCGGTTTCTGAGTTGAGCCGTGTGGGTGAGTCACCAGACTCTGAGCTGGAGAAAGACGCAGAAGAAATTTCATCACCGTCAAATATAGACCTCTTATTTTTCTAATTTTTCTTTGGTAGAACTTGAACACACGGTTGAAAACAATACTGTGTAAATTGCTTGGAACAGACTGTAGTCATCATTGTGAAGTTATAATGTGCATAATTGTTCTTCCAAGAAAAACATGAATTCTTGCTTCTATTTAAACCCTGTTCAGCTTCTTGGTAACTAATAATCATTGTCTACTAGAACAGGAAAACACTTTGGAAGAAAACGAATGAATTGAGGAAAACATCACTTTGTTTTATCAACATAAACATTTGCTCACCAACTATTTCGATGGACTCCTTGTTGTAAAGTTTTTTGTTCCAGTAGAGCAGCCGCAGGAAAGGAAAGGAGGTGAGAAGGACGAGGCATATGCCGAGGAACATGAAGCCGGTGAAACTGGCAAAATCGAGCCCCTGTGAAGAACAAGAAGAATCTGTTAGAAACAACCTGCTCCTGCTGACGGTCACATGGGACACACTGAGTGCAGACATCAGTAAATTATTGCTAATGAACAACAAGAATGAAGTTTTCTGGTTGTGAAGGAAAAGAATACAGATTGTTTCAAAAATATTCACTCCCCTTACAAACTGAAACCTAAAATATTTGGGAGATAACATTTTGGGGAGTTGTATTTTTTTAATACAACATAACCAACAATTAGAAAGTTCTTTTTTTTTTCAAACTGAACAGAAATTAAAAAATCTGCAGGTGCATAAGTATTCACCCCTCAAAGTCAATGCATGGTACACCGAGTTCCAAGTTATTCCAAGTTGACCCAATTATACGGATGATATTTTGATTACAGTCTGTCATAGTCTGTGTTTCCTGTGTCCCTGTCTAAGTGTCTGTCTAGGTCTGATTGTGTCTACCTGTCACCTGTTG
>JAVKLF010000083.1:16662968-16676895 GCA_034783495.1 Millerichthys robustus
TGTTTTGTTATGACATGATGTATCTTATGTTTTATCACCACTTGGAGTTGTCAGAGCTGTTTTTCCCCTCCCCTTTTTTACTGACAACTCCCATTGTAATCAGGGCCTCCCTAAATTTATTAAAAGAGGGTGATCGGCTATGAGCCCTCAGAGCTCAATTAGGGCCTGTGGTCTTCACTGCTCTGGCTGATCTCTCCTCACGAGAAAATAAATATCTGTCTCACTTTGTCTTTCTTGATGTTTACAGTTGTTTGAACCTATCAGTCACCTTATTGCCTCACCGTGTGACAAACACTCCTTTATCTCAGTGCAAGACACACACTTGTGTCTTTGTACCTGAAAATTCAGAAACCTTTTACTTTTTAAATGTATTTAAGATGAAAACTACAATCTAACAAATGTTTGCAGCGTATCTTAAATGGATGCAAAGTCAAATGGATAAACTGAGAGCTAAAACATGTTTGTACCACGCTTCTGATCGACAGATTTCTCCCTACATTAAGATGACACAAGACGTTAGCAACACAAACACACTGGCAGATACTCTGAGTAAATCACACAGACAGAAACAATTAATTTTTATTAGAGTTAGCCCATCATGACTGAATGAAAGTGCTGCTGCTTTGTTCCTGTGCTTCTTAAAGTTGGGAACTAAAGCTGTAAGAAAAAAGAAAAACCTGACAGCGGGTCAGAAAAGCCTGGAGTGAGCTGCTGTATACCAGAGCCGACCACATCCTGCTGCACACGCTAAGGCTAAAAGGCCACATGCACTGAACAGATGCCACATCAGGCAGCTGGGAAAATGTCATGTCTTCCAGGGATGTGGACATATAAAAAGAGGGAAGGTTATAAAAAGAGCTTACAAGTCTCTGGTGGCAAATGTGCCAATCTTTTTCTGCACATATTTCAAAACATTTTATTGTAATTCTAAACTCAGGCCACCATCAGGATTAGTGTGAAGACACTTTTGAATGGCCACAGTTAGGAGAAATAGTGTAAATCCCACTGACTTATCAAACCAACAGCTAGTCTGAGCTAAGCTAAGACCAAAGAGGAGCAGTGTAATTTTATATTAGATAATATTTCTGCTCTGGCAGAAATATTCTTATATTACTCAGTTGGATATTTTAACAGAGTTTCAGATAGATATAACAAGTATTGGTTTAGTTTAGTGGAAATGTTACTTTAACAGAATGTATTTCATTGTTTATGGCATCATTATTCCAAGGCTAATGTAAGAGAGACCTACCAAGGGGTGGGACTAAGATTTTCTATGAGCATGTGTAGATTACATGACACTGAGGCCATTTTGTTTAGAGTTCCCCCAAAGCCACACCTGTAGGGAGAGGAATGGTGTCTTTAGATGAAATAAAGTTTTAAAAGAGTAAAGAACTGGTTCTCTGCGTTTGATTCCAGCTTTCAGTTAGAACATTTATCTTTCAACTCTATGAAGTGCCATAAAGCTACACCAGAAGTGCTACAGCTGGAACCTGCTGCCTCTGTTTGTGCGCTCAGCCACCTCTCCCAGGCCAGCTAATAGACATCGTCTTTACCAGCGTGTCCTGGGGTGTCCTCCCAGTAGGATATGATCGGAAAGACCTCCCTAAGGATGCGTCCAGTCAACATCCTTACCAGATTCCCAAACTAACTATTGATTAATAATGCGCTACTACAGCCCAGCCCCCATCTTCAGGAAGTCAAGGTGGATCTTGTCAATCAGTCTCTGTAACAACAGTCTATAGGAATATAATTAAAATGATTGGCCGGCTTTTTTCCAACCTTTTTGACATTAGAATTCCTTTGATTTATTGTTTCTGCAGCACAGATATAAATTGGTTTCACTGCTGCTTTCATGACTTTTTAAAGCTCAGAAAGAATGTGTTGACCAGTCACTGTCAAATGTCTTTAGACAATGCTGCATAAATAATCAATTGAAAGACCTGTCTGAAGGAGTTGCATTGTGTAGTAATATAGTCCTTTATGCAACTTTAGACACTACATCAAGTTCAGCAGATCAGCAGAGTCCTCAATGACAATACAGAATGTTTATGATATAAGTAAAGGGGAGAAAAGCTTGGAGCTGCAAGAATGTATCAGAGAAAAACTCTGTAGTCTCTTTGAAACATAATTAAATAGTTTCTGCACACTAAGGCTTAAAATGCTTAACAAATCAATCATATTTTTCAAGACCCTTATGACTAACAAGCAGCTCATGTTGTGCTTCAGAAACTGAAGAAGACAAAGGCCCACCAGAAACCTTTAGAGTTTATTATTTCACCTTACTGTGACAAACCGCAGCAAAAGAAATGACTTCCTGTCCCGTGCACACTCGTAAGTTCAAACTCAACATATCCACCTTATACAAAGTATTATTTCATGAAACATCTGTGGAAACACTGAATCAGTTTCTTCAACACACACTGAACCATCTGCGCAGATGGAACGATTTCCACATTCACATATCCCGTGTCATAAAGCACAATGGTTTCTGGGTGTTTGGTTCGTGTGTCAGATTACACTAAGCTGTATCGGACCATGTCTGAGCCATGGAGCTGTGAAAGTGCCTACTTCTCTGCGCAGGCCCTGGTTGGACACTATAATCACGTTGGGTGGATCTCCGACAGCTGTGGCGGCCCCGCCGATGTTGGTAAAGATTACTTCAGCAATCAGGACATGTCGGGGGTCTAGATTAAGCACTTCGCACAACCTGAAAAAATCAGATTGATACAGAACAGCCTTTGATTAGATTGCAGTAGGTGGGAGACATAAATAGAGGAATATAAAAAAGATATTTGCAGATGAAAGTATTAGTCCCTTAACGTCATAGCTTTGCAGGATTTCCGCACCGTTGTTAACAAATTAGGGCACAGCTTTGTTTTGATCTGTTGATGTAAAATCAGATCTTTAAAATCGAGACACTGATAAGACTTGAAGTTGAGATCAAAACGAGGCGGAAGCATTACAACACTATGATACAATCTGCTTTGTTTTTGTAACAGCTGGAAACAATTTAAGGTGTGTTTTCCCCTTCAGCTCTTTTCAGAAAACAGGTAAAAATGCTCTACAATTTAAAAAAAAAGAGAGAGAGAATGTCAAAAATGAAGAGAGACCTTTCTAAACCCGTTCCTGAACTGTACCTTATGGTGACGGGCGTGAAAAGCATCATGGTGGTCACGTTGTCCAGAAAAGCAGACAGGATGGCAGCAATCAGACACAGGATGATGATCATAGGCCACACCCGTCCTCTGGATAACTGGTAGGCCTGCCAAGAGAACAAATAGTTAGGAGATAAGTTTCAACCAATTAATAAATAACGAAGGTGACTTTTTTTATTTGATTCACAGAATGAATCTTGAAATTACAACAACAAAAATTGTCAACATTTAATGTTTCACTTGCTGTAGACTTTTCTTTGAACAGTCTCAGTTTGGAGAAACGGAGTCTAAGTCTGACAGGACCGTTGAAATAATTAGTCTGAACTTGACCAAGAAGGAAGTGGATCAATGCCGTCTTAAAACGCATTCAATATAAAACATCTCTTAGTCTTTTGCACTTCTGTCAGTTTCTTGGTGCAGTTATTTACATAAAAGTCTTTGCATTTATTGTGCTTATCAGTAACCACAGAAACAGAAAAGTTCAGAATTAAACTCTTGGCAGCCTGTTGCTACATTTTTGGGTCAGGATGTATAGAAAAACATCCAAACTTGATCAATCTCACATCAGAAAAATCAACATTTGAAGCATTCTTGTCATGAGTCACTGCTAATGTTAGGAAGTGTAGAAAAAGCTCCAAGCGTCCTGACATTGACATGTCACCAGAGACCAACTATTTTTACAGACTTGTCACTCAGTAGCTAACATGGTCAAAGAGCGGGAAAAGGCAATTCGACAGAAGAACTCAACTGAACATCATATTTTCAACATTTGTTATTTTTTATTTTTCAGCGCTCACCTTCATTGCACAATAATCAAAGAAGCCAGTTTCTGAAAAAATGGCCACCAGCACCATCTGCAAGAAGTATATTTTTGTTTAAAATGATTACATGTCATTAACATATTTAAAAACAATCGCCACAGACGTTTTATTAATGTAAAGTTGACGTATACGTATTTTATCTTTGTATGAAGTGTAGTTCTTAGGAAACGGAGTAAATTAAGTTTCACTCTTTGTTGCAGCATGTTTTTATAACTCTGATACAGCAGAAGTGTTCTTATCACATTGCCATATATTTGAATTTGTGTTTTTCATCAAACACAGAAGTCAAAATATTCATTAGAAGATGTTTTTTGGGGCATTTTAGCATTTGGGGTGTGTTAAGGCTGGAGTTAAGGTTTTAACGACATGCTTGTTTTTATGGAAACAGTGTTTTAATTACCAGTTTTAAATGCATCTGTTATATAACCAGATAAAGGGATTGTGAAAATCTTTAATGACAAACTCACCATCGTGTTGTAAAATTTGTCGGTGAACGAATGTGCTCACCATGCCGAACAGAAGAGCCAGAGTCTCGTAGTCGATCCACTCCACCACTGTGACCAGACTGGGTCTCTGTGAGAGAGATGAGGATTAACTAGAACTTTTTTTACTAACGAAAAAAACAAAAACAAATCTTGATCAAATTATGTTCAGATTAATATAGAACTCTAAAGATAGCACTCCTTAAAACAAGGATCTCAAACTCAGGGCCTGCGGGCCTTTTGTGGCCAGCAAGACTATATTTTATGGCCCCCACTTTATTATGAAAGTTTAATGTTTGTGCAGCCCGCAAGTCACAGCTGGAGCATGTGCCGTGCAAGACACGGAGCAGGAGCGGGCCAAATACGGCCAATCATTGCATTGTAAGTGACACACAAACGCTTCAGAGGGTATTAATGTTGTAAAATAAATGTATGCTGCTTTAAAACCAGCATTACCATAAACTACATCTTCCATAATGCATGGTTATTACTTTTACTTGTGAAATGACAGCATCCCACCACTAGGTGGAGCTGCACAGGGTTCAAAATGTAGGCGAAATTCACAGTGTAAAATTTCTATTACGCTGCATTGTTGTTGGATAATTCCACTGCAGCCCACTTGTACTGGCAAGTGGAAATTTCTCACTAACAAGTCGTAAATTCAAACTGGAACTTCCCTCTAGTGGGAATTCCCAGTGGGAAAGTGGAAGAGTTCAGAATTCAAGAGGGCAGCTACTCACTACCACTTAAAAGTGAGTAAAACTCTCCTATTTTTACTTTTCGTAGTATTTCTGTAGTATTTATTTCACAGGAGCGTGATGTTTTGTGCTTTTAGTCAAATTTAAACATGAGATAACAAAGTTAATTATAACTGGCCCTTTGAGGGCCACCATAATGCTCATGTGGCTCTCAGTGAAAATGAGTTTGACGCCATTTCTTTAAAGCAGTAGTTCCCAAACCTTTTCCCCATTTCTTTAAAATAAGCTACAACGTTTTTTTAAATAACAAAACAACTAAATACTTTTATAGTGTCATTATTGTAAGTTTAACTGTTTAAATTTACTGTGTGACAATATTCAACATTTCTATCAATAATTTATTTTTCAAAAACTGCCATGTGGTGCAAAATGAGTTTAAAAACATGAACAACTTTCTGAGAGCTGAAAAATTGGAAGGTTAATTGATTTAAAAAAAGACATGAAACATTTGATCCTTATTTCTTTGTGAGTGTCCAAGCATTAACAAGTAGTTTTCAGTTTCACTCTGTTACTGTAAACTAACAAGTCATGGGGAAAAAGACCAAAAGAAACTTACATCTCCAATGATAGCCAGTGCTGCTAATGCTGCTAAAGAGCCGAGCATAGCAGCCAAAGTGCGGTGCACAATCTGAAATATAAAAAGATTTACACCGTTAAACTTGTACTATTGAAATACAATATGCAAATGATTATATGTAGATTTACTATAAAATCACAGTTCAAATAGGCTACACTTAAACCGTTTTAGTCCTATTTAAACTGTATGTTTTGTTTGATCAAATCGTCTCACAAGAAGGAAAAAAAACAGTTACTGCTACACTGAGCAACAAAAATTCAGCCTTTTTATCTTTTAAACAAATCTTTGAGGTTATTACACACACTACAGTTGTTGAATTATTTTTTATGTTGGACGATTCCTTTGTCTTTCTTTTGCCAGCTAATGTCACAGGTTTCTGGTTAAAAGTATTATTAACACATACTGCAACTTAAACTAGTGTAAATTAAGAGGACACGTTACGGCCCGGCCTTGTAGTTGTTTTTCTTTATGCAGATTCAGGTGTGGGAGCACAGCCAGTTGATTGGCTGCCTGCAGAGTGACTACCTGATTGGACCAACAGTAGCACCAAGCCAATCATTAGATGATGAGACTCCCCTGCAGTCACTCTTAGAGTGGGCAGAGGGTTTTGTACAGCTGACTCCCACTTGTCTTGTTTGTGCTCTTTTAGAAATTGTTTTGTGCTGTAAAGTGTTACCTAACTTAACCAACTCTTGGGAGATACAGACTCCCTTTTTGATACTTTTCCTTCGGTTGTATTTGGTTTTGTTTAGGTTGATTGTTTTGTTTTTTTTGTTTTTGTTTTTTTTTGTAGTAGGAGGTTGATTTATTCCCTTCTAATTTGTTTGAACTTTGTGATAAAACTTATTTTCTTTTACTCTGGTCATTCTTTATGTTGCCACCCTTCGATCCCCCTAGTCTTGAGGTCATAACAGGACATTAAACATTATATTACAGACATATGAAAGGTTGGTAAATAAAACTCTTATGCATTACGTTGTTGTTTTAAATAAACATACATTAATTTTAAATCTGTTTATGATGTTAAAAAACTTGTAGCTTTTGGTTACAAATTATCTTTGACCCACATCCTGCTGAAAATTAAAGAATTGAAAATTATTAGAAAACCTCAAACATTTATTTTGTCAGAAGTAATATCCATCCAAACAAATCTAATAATACATATACAACAATATTTACAGCAGTAGATCTGTCTCCTCTTCTAGGACGATGAAAAAACAGAATTATGAGTTTTTAAATTGAATGTTTCTATCAAGACTGGCAGATCCACTTGTACAAATGTCAGGACATCACAGTCTCTTAAATAATGTTAAAAAAGGAAAGTCTCTACTTATTCTCTACTCCTCTATCACATTATTAGACTCAAAAGGAAAATATAAAGCACTGAATTTTGCAGAAAGATGAGACAAACACAGCTGAACTCTAGAGAAAAAGAGACAATCCCACCACTTTCAACTAGACCCTGAGCAGGCAGTCGTTCACTAATAACAAATGTTCAGGGAACAGAAGTGCTGTCATCTCCTGCGGACCATGGCTGACTTTCACGTCATCCTGCCGCCCTCTGGAACAGCTGAGCAGATTCACACCCCGTCACACTCTGGGAGATCAGCTTGTCTAATTAAAAGTAAAGGCTGACTGGAGGTGAATTTACAGGTCATTTTATGCTTTAAAAGGCTTTTTGTTTTGTTCCAGGGAGTTATTTAGCATTGAAATAGTCTACAACATCATCACAAGGTTCCTGAACTACTAGAAATGTAGTCCAATGATTGTGTTAAGAGATTAGAACAACCAAGGCTAGTTTCTTTAAAGCATTCATAAGGGTTTACACATGGCTGTGTGTGTGTCAGGAGTGATACAACAGTGACATTGCTGTAATATCACGTCATTTGGCGTGATATGCTGACCTCAGCTTAACTTGCTTGGCAAAATTAAAATAGCAGATCAAACAATGTATGTATATTCAAACATGACCTCATTTTGTAATAAATCAGAGTATTAAATCAGATTGTATTAAATCTGAGTTGTGTTGACATGTTAAAATACATTTTCTGAACTGGAACTGTGAAGAACTAAAGCGTAATCTAGTATTGCTTTCTTCTGTGCTGCAAAATTCACTTGCACCGGTGTACAACAAACAGTCATCGGCCACTTTATTAGGATTACTTGTTCAAGTTCTTGTCAAAGCAAATAGTTAATCACGCTGCAGGAACTCACAGGTTTTATAAAGACAACTTGCTGGAGTTTCAGAAATTGCTGATCTAACTGTATTTTTACACACAATCATACAATGATTTGAAAAAAAATCTGTCCAAAAGAAAAAGAGAAAGTGGGAAGCATTAGGGCAGACAAATTTTGTCTGGGGTCAGAGGTCACAGGAGGAATGGGCAGACTTGTTTGAGATGACAAAAACAGAACAGTAGCTCAAATAACCACTCGTTACAAACAAAAGTGCAGAAATCCATCTCTGAACACAACATGTCCAGAAGACCACTTCAGTCAGCTAAGAACAGAAAACCGAGGCTACAATTTGCACAAGCTCGCCAAATTTGGACAACAAGAGACTGGAAAAGAAAAAAACACTGCCCGGTCGGAGGAGTCAATCTCCAGATCCCCACCCAGCACGTGTAGGATGTGTTGGACTGCGAGATCCACATCATGGAAGAGCAGCTGCCAAATCTGCAGCATCTGTGTGACGCTACCACGTCAATATATGGTCCAGAGTTTCTGAGAAACGTTTCCAAAACCCGTGATGGATCTATGACACAAAACATTAAAGCAGTTCTGAAGGCTAAAGGGGGTCTAGCAGTACTGGTTTGTTAAAACTAGGAGTCAGAAATCATCTTAGAGGTGTGTGTTTTCTGTGACACGAGTCTTTTAATGCTTTTGGATTTTAACAAGACGCACTGTGAAGAACCGGTGATGGACTCGTGACCCGTCTAAGACATACCCCGTCTCTCGCACAGTGACTGCAGGAGATAGGCACCATGGACAGATGAATGGACCTTGATGGTAATTCTGTGTGAAAGGGATCTTCTTATAACAAGATTTGAAAACACTGCTGAGCTATGGTGGTGGGGAATCATATAAAACTGTTTCAGTTGCTCTGTAAATAAGAATAAAATATGTTAGTTCCAAAAGCTTTTAAAACACAAGGTTGTTTTTAACGATGTCTTTAAAATTTCTTGTGCCTGTCTTTATCTTTCTCATGTCAATGCAATGTGAAATAAACTGTGGTGGTGGATCCAATGGCGTCCTCGATTTACCAAAGTTAACAGAAGGGTGAAGGAGCTGTCAATTAGGCTCAGTCTGCACACTCGCTGACAAAAGGAGACGTCTAATTAGGGCAAAATAAAACCACCTGCAGGGATGTGATGTCAGCCTGTGGGGTTTTTTATTGTTGTGCTTTTAATGATTTTTCACAGCAGATGTTTACAGCTGTGGAAGGAGCACAGGTGTGTTCCAGTAACAAGGTGATGGTGCTCTGATATAAACAACATATGATTACATTTACACTTTCCCTTTTCCAGGAAAATAATATTATTTAAACATTTCTTCTGACTTAGATGTCTTAAAAACAATAAATTGGGATTACGCTCTGCCAAGTTACTTTTGCATGTGTGTTTTACCAGATCACTTTTCAAATTGCAACACAGAAACAGAACCCAAACTCGTTCATCATCCTGAGGAGAAGCATCACAGACCATTTACCTCAAAGATGATGAGAACATAGACGCCAGCCAAGATGACTCCAGCGATGGCCACCTGTGTCTCCATGGTGACGTAGAGCGATTGGTGGGTCATGGACAATGGCACAACCTTGTTATCCTGCAGGAAGGCCTGAATCGTGATGACAATGGGGTCGCTGTGGAGTAAAAAAAGGCAGCGACAACGATAAGAGTGTTTCTTTTATGGCATGTTTCGCATAAATCTAGTTCCAATTTAGTCAGAATAGCTGCAACTGTGCTGAACAAAAAGGAAGCTTCACTGAGAAAGTGCAGATTTTTTCTCGTGAGAACAGAGGGTTTGTTTGTGCAACAGACTTGAGAGCCCTGCTAAAATGTATGTGGCGTTATATATATTTTATTAGCTCAGGAGCTAACATATCTTCCTACATATTAGCTTGGGAGCTAACATGAAATCTAAAAGGCTAAAGCTGAAGTTCTCCAGCCACATTTTCAGTGTCAGGCTGAGTCATTTCTACATACTCCTCTCTAACAACGCGCTCCGGTTGATTTAAAAAAGACTGAACATTAGATATTGTCCAAAATTAACGTTAAAGCAGAATTTTTGAAGCTAGCTCCACATGGATGGATAGATGGATACACACCTAGTAAATGTTATCACCCAGTACGCTTTGCAGCACAAATAACATGGCGACCTTCGAGTGATAATATACAGTATATCTTTTCATTTATAACTAAACAGCCTACAGTATTTTTACAGTCTTATGTTTATAGTTGAAGTAAATGTTTATCAAATATTATCTGCTGTTACAACTAATCAAGAGTTCCCTTTAAAAGCTGCATCATGCTTTTAAAGGGAACTACAGCTGATTTTTAAGGCCAACTTAGTGGAATCTGTAGATTTGTTTTAGTGCCTGGTTGTAATTTAAATGGTCACCTTCAGAACCGAGGCACGTTTTTTGTGATCTTTTTATGATTTTGCGCGTGCTTTAAGCAGCTGCTGCACAAATCTGACTTCCACAAAGTTAAACAGTCTTCTGATTACCTGCTGACCATCTCAAAGGTTTTGGTTAACTCTCTCTGGTCAGTTCGTTCAGAGTTTAAAGGAATGGTCCAATTATGAATCACCTGTTAACAAACAGCAGAACAGAAATGATTCAGTCTTTCATTAATCATAATGATAAATATCATGAACAATCTCATAGCATCTGACCTGCTGAGTTCTCCTCCTTCGTTGTCCTGGCTGCTCCGTCTGCTCCACCTGGATCAGGATGTACTCCTGAGTGTCCAAATCTAAAATCCCACCTGCAAAAGACCCCGCCACCTGCAGCTTCAGCAAGGTGTTATCCCGAAAGTCAGTCACATTCATCGCTGCGAGATGTAGACCGTCAAGGGAAATAAAAAATGTGTTTGTGCATTTAAAATGAAACTAGCACAAAACAAACAGGTTTACAGAAACAAAGTGTTTTTGAGTTCAGAGGATTCTTCTACGGCTGCTCTCTCTGCTGTGAGTTTATTAAAGTTCTGTTTGGACTTTGCAGGAAAGGATACCGAAGGTGTCTGTTGGAGAGACTGCCAACATCCTCCAGGGATTATCTCGATCCGGATACATACTGAAGAACAGCTGAGAGCAGAATCAGTTTATCAACAACCAACCGGAATTCTCAGGTTAGCTGTTAAAGAAAAATCATAAAATGGTCTAATGTTGGAAATCTGTTGAGCTAACTTATGCTAATTATGTGTTGTAGAATAAACAGGCTGTTGTGGCATGGTGTGGTCTGTTTAAGTTGGCATTAATCCATGTTTTCTGGGCTGAATAATTCATTCAGTCTCAGAATTAAACAGTTTCTCCAAACTTAGTTCATTCAAACAACTATGTAAAGTGATAAAATGTTATTTTTAACCAATTCAAAATGGCTGAACTCTTTCTTTGACTCTTTGACTTTGGCTAGTGGCTACATTATTCAGGTTGGTGTACCAGTGTAATACACAACAAAGAATGTCCTGTAAAATCATACTTTTTTATATACATGTGTAAAATTTTATTCTTAATCTGAAACAATGAAGACGAATTTGTCCATAAAAGGAAATAACCAGGAGGTCATTCTAAATGACAAGGACTGGAAAACCACAAGCTGCTGCTAACCAGGCCATCACTGAGTCAAATTTGTCAAATTTGTATGACTAACCTTTGAAATATACAACACTATCCTGTCTGTTTACCTTATTTGTGTGTTAAAAATGTTTCAAGTTTCACGTTTTAATAAATGGATAAATGGTTCAAGCATATAAATTTGTCTACAATGTGTTGGTTTGTTTATGTTATAATTCCCATCTGGGACCCTTTGACGAGAGTGAAGAGTTCACTTCACCCTTCAACAGAACCTGGCCTTTGGTTCTGGTTTTTGTGCTGAGCTAAATGTGCTACAGCTAGCTGTAAATCAAAGAAAATAGATCTTCAACATGCTTTCACTAGAAAATTAAATAAAAAGTTCTTTCAGAAAATAATAAGAGATTCAGAACAAAGTGTTTTGTTTCAGGACCGTTCTTCAGTCCACTTACACTGCTGAGAACAACCACGGCAAACATGATGGCAACTTTAGAGACTTTGAGGCAGCATCTGAATAAAAACAAACAAAAACAAAACCAAAGAATGGCACATACATTGGAGTTTTGCATTAAACTTGTTTTAAATTTAGGGATTGAGATTGATCGCTAAAGAAAAAATAACTAGAACATTTGAATTTTTTTGCTAAAGTGCAGTGTGAATATAGATTTTTGCTGAAAGCTGCTGAAGTGGAGCTGAAAAAGTGTGAGTTACATTTGAACAAATGACTTTTGCTGAAAGTAGGGAAAAAGTGAAAAATTAGTAGAAAAATAGTAAAAATGTGTCCAAAAAATTGAACATAGTAGAAATATAGCTAAGTTACCAGAAAATTGTTTGAAAATATTAGCAAAAAAAGAAAAGAAAAAGAAGCAAAATAGGGTGAATTTATGAACAAAACATAAAAAAATACAGCTGAAATTTAGTCTAAAGAAGGTAACACATGCAGAAAAATGATTAACATGTGACCTTGAGCTTTTATTTTGTGACCTTGAAAACAAAAGGGGTCAGCATTGAAAGAGCACACTTGTTGAATAAAGCAGTAAGAAGCTAATAAAAAGTGAATTTAGCTGGAAATTGCTGAAAAGTAGCTTAAAAAGCTGAAAAGACCACCAAAACATGAATTTAGCTGAATGTCGCTCAGTTTAGCAAAACAAAACAGCTAAATAGTTGAAAAGCCAGAATGGAGCTGGAAGGAGCATAAAGAGCTTAAATTAACAGTAAGAAGTAAAAAGACGCAGATCAAACCTGATACTAACAGAAATAAATTGAAAAATGCCTGAAAAATACTGAAAACAGTTGAAGGTAGTTAAAAAGAAACAGCAGAACTGGAACAAAAGGAACAAAAAGAGTAACGATGTACAAACAATTTGGAGGGTTTTATGATGACGACATTTCACTCATTTAAAAAAAGAAACAGGAAAAACTAAATATCTCAAAAGGTATAAATTGCTGAAATACCAAAAATCATAGCTGGAGTGTCCCAAAGGAGATGAACTTTTTGATGTATAAACTATTTACTGAAATTGAAGAAAGTTTTGCTCAGAAAAGATCTAGAGCTGTTTTTAAGAGACAAATCTCTTCAGGTAAAATGTTAGCCTTTGCTAATGTTATTGACTCTCTTCTGTGCATTTTGATAGCTATAATTGCATAATTAATTATTAATTAATTAATAATTGCACTGAATATTTGCTCCCACTCAAACACTAAATTTCATTCTTTCAGCTCCAAGCAGAGAAAAAACAGCTCTTTCTGAGAAAAATAACTTTAACTCTTGAAAAATTGCTCAGCCAATTTTCCTGTGCTAAAAAAACAAAGGAAAGAGAAAAGGATCTCAAAAATGGACAATAAGTTGTCTTCCTCTCTACGGTTCTTTCTTATGTGTTCTCATTTTAAAGCCCTAACAGCAGAGATTCCAACGCTTCAGTCTTTTGGAAGGTAATGAGGCGTCTTACTTGACACTTCTGGTGAGTCTGAAGCTAAGGTTGAGGTTTTCCAGAGTGTCATATTTCTCTGAGGAGTTGGAGCGAGACAGGCCGGAGACCTCACTGCCCAGCCGGTACCGTCTGTCCAGGGAGCAGGGGTCCCAGGATTCCTCCATTTCAACAAAGCTGGGCTCGTGCATGGTCATGTAGGTGATGCTAAAAAGGAAAATATTCAATGTCCTTCAGAACTGTTCACGAGAATGAAAGCACTGTCGTGGAAAACAAAATCTTCTTTCATTCTTCTGAAGTGTAAAGAAATCAAAGAATGGGTTTTTCATTTAATAATTTGTCATTAAATGTAATCAAAGTAAACAGACTGGTGTGAAACATAAAATTGTAAATTATATATATATATATATATA
>JAVKLF010000083.1:16730594-16750476 GCA_034783495.1 Millerichthys robustus
GGCTTTGAATATGTTGCTGTAGAAACCGTGCAGAGCGCTTTAAAGTGAAACGAAAGTAAAAACGGCGCGCCGGTGGACGTTAAGAGGTTAACAATGGATTAAAGAACAAAAGCATCAACGTAAAAAAAGACAAAATTAGGAGTAAAAATAATGACCACTTCAAAGAAGCTACAAGTCGTAAATATTTGAGATTTTAACACCATGATTCAATTTCTAGCATTAAGTTTATAACAACTCATCAGGAAATACAAACCTTAGGAACTTTGTTGCCCTCTCAACAACTTCCAGCCACACTGATGACACGGTTCCTTCATCAAAAAGTGTGGCCTCAGGCAGCGCCCGCAGAGCATCCAGAGACTCCTGGAGAAGTTCACTACAAAGATCTGCATCATCTCCTGCACCGACGAACAAACATCACCTGTTTATTATCAGCTGATCACACCGGAGAGTAAATCCACAATATGAACAGTGCAGTTAGCCGAGCTAAATATGAATGATTATAGTTCATTCATATTTAATAGTTCAACAATTCATATAGTTCCAAATATGAATGAAAGCATTTATACGCTTCATGTTTATCCTAATGCAACACAATGATGCACTTACATATTTAATGCAGTTCAAATACACTAGTTTAAAACAAATACAATTTTTTAAATTAAGATTACAACATCATTTTGAGATTCTGAATAAATAAGCTGACGGGATGCGGTTAGAAAAGTATTTGTTTATGTGTTCGATCAGCAGGTGACAGGTGGTAGAACATACTATTACACTTTCATTGTTCTCAGTCGTATTCCTGGATTAGAGCTAAAATGAGGACAAGGGGCTTAACTGTATATCTGCTTGCGTCTGTGCAGCGCTCGTGTTACAGGAAGACGAAGACGGCACTTTGTTCCCACCCAGTCCCAGTGGGCAAGCAGCTTTTAACCTCACATTAGCACACGGAACGCTTGCAAAGCTAACAACAGAGGATGTGACTGAAGGAGGAGCCCACTTCCAAAATGTGCCTCCTAATTAACTGGTGTGGAGTGAATTCAGACAGTATGAGACATTAAAGCCTGAGGAGAAGAGCTTATATAACATAGTACTGTAGAAAAGAGGACATCTATAAATAAAACTTAGATTAAGCTCTGCAACCTGAGGGACCCCTGCCTAAAGATGACAAGGTTTATAGATTTTTATCATTTTAAATAAAAGTTTAGAAAATATTTACATTCCTACAATAGAAATAACTCCAACTAATAAATTAAACAAAATAAAGTACATTCTCCTTATTTAATATGTTATATGTTGTCTTGTTTTTTTAGAAATAAATATGTTTTGTAGTGACTTACTTTCTTTAAAACAAAAATACAAAAGAAATGTTAGCAATTATTGTGACAAGATAAATGCATACATAAATTAGGACACAGATGACTATTTTGAGTTAATAAATGTACCAGTTTCTTTTTGAGGCCATACTTTGAGATTATATGCAATCAACATAATGTGGACTACATTTCAAGATCAATGCATCAGGGAAAAAATACCCTATACTCCAACCTAAATGAATATTTACTTTATTATTTAAAAAGGAACATCACATCCAGTCAGAGGGAGAAGAAAATCAAATCTCTCTCTATTATTGGCTTTTACATAAAAATGATTTGGTTTTTATCAGGTTTAATGCTGAGTGCAGAAAAACACACAACAGGTTGTCGTTAATTATTAAAGAGCGAGCGGTTTGTGGAAAAAAAACAACAAAAAACAAAGTCCATCCATCATTCAGCAGGTTCTCTGTATGATGTAATCAGTCTCTCAAATGGTGGTGAAGAACTTTCCTTTTGTTGTTTTTTCACTATTCAGCTAAAGTATGTCTGCATACAACCGTTGTCTACAATCTCACTATAGTATTTAAATCATGTTGAGGTCTGGACTTTAACTGGACCATTGCAACTGCTTGCTTTTTTTCCTTTTTCAGCTGTTCTGTTGTAGATTTGCTGCTGTGTTTTGGATCGCTGTTCTGTTTCATGACCCGGTTTGGCCCAAGCTTCATTTGAGAGATAGATGGCTTCATACCTGAATCTAAAAAACTCATCTACAGTGGAGTTCACGGTTGACCTCATGTCTGCAAGGTGCCCAGGTTCTGTGGCTGCAAAGCAAGCCCAAATAATCGGCACTCCACCACTGTGCTTGACAGCTGATTTGGTCTTTGCCAAGCATGATGCTGTGGATTATGGGTAATTATCTCTACTTTGGTCTCATTTGTGTAAAGAAATTTGTTCCAGAAGTCTTGTGGCTCATTCAGATGAAACTTGACAAACCTAAATTGTGCTGCCAATAAACAAAATATATTTATTTAGTATTTTTCTATTTGTCTTTCATAAACTTTATCCTGCTAACTGAGTCCCGTACAGTCAGAGATGGAGCTCTTGGGGTTTTTATGCAATTCAATTAGCATTCCACGAGCTGACCTTGTGATGAATGTAACGAGACATCCACTACCAGTAAAACTGTCAGCCATCTTAAATGTTTCCTTCTAAATAATCTGTCTCACTGGAAAATCATGAACTCCGAATTAATTTATCTTTGACCCTTACCAGATTGACTGGCAACAACAATTGCTTCTCTAAGGTCACTGCTGATGTTTTTACGCTTGGTATGTTATTAAAACACTTGCACCTGCATGGTCCAGAGCAGCAAATTGACAAAACTCCAACTTTTATATAATGCTAATGATAATATGATGATAATAGATGAAAACATCTGATCAGCAGCAACCAGCTGATGCTCAACCTCCTAAATTCAGTGGAAGCAGTAAGACTGTTTCCACATGTTTTGTTTGTTTGTTTTTAAATTTTGGCTTCATTTTTGTTTATTAAATAATAATGTTGATGGAATCTGTTGTGTGTTTTTATACACTTGAGGTTAGATGTGAAGAAGTTTAGAACCTGGAAAAGACAAGAATATTTGATCATATCCTGACGTGTGAAATCCTAGACCTGAAAGAAGGTGGATAGTCTTTTTCCTCATAATCCTATTTTTGACATTAAAAATAATTGCTTCTCCTTTTAACTGTAAAAATCTAAAAGAAAAACAATCACTTGACAGATCAGATATATTTTAGTTCTGGAAGAAAAGCTGAAATTAAAAGCACAGCATTGAAAAATACGCCCAGTCGGTTAATGCTGACCCACTTGTGACACACTTCGATACGTTCACAGACAGCCACTGAGCAGAGCTCCATCACCATGACAACGTTTATTACCACATCGAGACGACAACACGTCTCCACTGTCAGCATCCAGCGGCGTCCTTACCTGACCTCCACGCCCGACGCAGGAAAGCAAAGGCAAAAGAGAGCGCCGCCCTGGAGCCGACTCTGGCCAAACCTTCAACACTTTTACTGGCCGGACGAGGGCTGAAACATCAACAACAACAAAAAACATTTAAGGATGTTCAACTCTCCAGATCATACAAGTTATTTAAATATGTAATTTCGTTTTGGGCTTTTTGTACCCCTTGTTGTTAGCAGCTGGCAGAGGTTGGCTGGGGGGCGTCTTCCATCGGACCTTGTATTTTTCCTCCATCATGTTGTGGCTGAGAGAGATGAGGTAGCGCTCCAGGATGACCAGACGCTGGCGCAGGCGCTGAGCAGACAGGGTGCTTTTGGCCATCTGAGCCGAGAGCTTCTGCTGGTCCTCAACTAGCACCATCAGACAGTCCTTCAACTCGGTCTCATCTATATGTACAAAAAGAGAGAAAAAAACACATACAACAATAATTACAACAATATCAATAGTACGAATATTTTTGGTGAGAGAATCTTGATTGTGAAATTATTGTTCAACTACTGTAATGTTTTGTTCACATGTAAAACCAAGGTTTAAAAGTTTCGAAACACTTGGTGCCAGGCCTGACGGACCTGGTTGCTGTTTTCTTGTAAATTATGTATAAATTAATGTAATTTATTTTCATGTAATTTATTAAGGTGGTATATGAGGGGGAGGTTGAAGTTAACCTGCCAGCAATATGATTCGTGGACGATATATTGATGACAGACGTCTCAGCGACCAGCCAGCCGTGGGATTTAAAAGGACAAATGTCCAGCAAACATTTTATGTGTAGTGCTCAACGTCAACAAGTTACACTTAATGCTTCCTGAGGTTCAGGCTTCATGTGTGAAAGGTGACATTTGTGAGGTTTGGGGGTCTTGATTGGTGATTTCTGAACAGTCAGAGGGACTGTTCAAGGGGCTCGTCTTTGTGGCAATAAGGAGAAACTTTGTTGTGAAATAGCAGGGATGTAAGTTAAGTGCTGACCTAGGCAAATTATCTAAGTTATATAAGTTATCTAAGTTATACAAGTTAGGTGTTAGTTTTGAATATATTAACAGCACAATGGACAGACAATTTCGTACATTCTGAAAATTTTCATTTCATGCAGACGTGCTGCTAAATGAGGCACAAGTTACAGGTATGCTACAGATAATTTATCCATAAGTTCACATATGTTACATGTAAGTTTTTAATTAGTAGTCATAAGTTGACATGTCTGAAGCAAGCAGGGCTATTCTAAAGAGAACACGTAAATTGTTTTAAACCTCTGAGTACCTTTACTTATGCAGAGCTTAAGTCAATTTAACTTATTCAAAATAAATATTATGAATTATAATAGTACAGGCAAGCGATGCAAACAAAATCAACAAGATCAACGGCAAAAAAGCTATTTTATTTTCATATTTTATCAAGCAATGCTTTGATCAAAGTAGAGTAATGTCACAGTATAGTTCCAAATATAAACAAGTTTACCAAATATTGCCCAAAATAAAACAAAACAAAAACACACCTTTACTTTATTTCTGATCATACAGAGACACACATTTTACTATTAATATGTTTTAATTCCCAAATGTGAAGCAATATAAGAGGCTCTCCCATAGGCTGCCCTACAAACAACTGCACGCTCTGCGGCGGCTGATCCAACTGTGGCACAACCACCATCCTATTTGTGCCCAGAACGCAACGAAACATAAAAGAAAACTATAACCAGATTATATAATATTCCTGACAAACTTTCTTAACAACCAGCTGTCAGTTGTTCTGTTGTGAGTCTACACAATAGCAGGGAAAATCAGATGAGCCAAAATTGCATGTCAGAAATCCACTTAAGCCATATGTAAGCTCAACTGGCCTGAAGGCAGATGAGCTGCACTCCTGTCAGCTGTGCTCAGCTGTCAGAACTAAAATGCATCCAAGTTAAACTTTGGCAATAAATGATCTTGTTCCTGAAAAATACTGGATTCAAATCGTGGTCAAACATCCATCATGGTACAGAGAGGGCAAGTAAATTCATTAAACAGATTCAATACGATGCTGCGGTTCGAGCTCCAACTGCTGACACCAGCAGGTTCCACAGATCTGATCAGACAGTGGAAAAGCAGGACATGTGCTGTTGAAACTTTAGGCATCAATAACAAAGTTCACGTTCATGAAGAAACCCAGTTCCATCCAGCTGTAATCAGTTTTTTAAAAAAAAACGATTATGTAGCTTGAAGCAAAACCAACAGCCCAGAGCTCGACCCGTTGCTTATCTCCTCCAACCAAAACACCGTCCCACCCAGTTCCTGCAGTAAACACACTCTGGGTGAGAGACTCTCAGCTACACTGTAATGTGTACCAAGACTACGCTCTGCTGGGTAAAAATAACCACTCAGCCCTACAGAGTGCAAGGCTGTCACTTCAGTTTCCACAACTCACGAGCTAGAAAAACATCCAAACATCAGCTGAGCCTGACAGACGTGAAACTGATAAACAGAGAGGCTGGCTGTGTGTTGAAATGGTGTGTAGAATTGTATCTTGTCAACATGTACGTGTTGTGAAACCATCTGGAGTCAGCAGAGTATTAATTACCCCACTTGGAATAGAAAGATATTAAAAAAATACAAGATGCAAAGTGGGAGAGCAGGACAAGAAGAAGGTATCTGTATTTGATCATTTCCCTACCTGGCTGCCGCCCCCAATCCCAGGTCTCAATGATTGAGTGATGCGCAGACGTTGGCGTCTCCTCCTCCTCTTTTTTTTCTTTATCGTTGGGCTCATCCTTCTTCTGGGTTCCAAAACAGTCAGTGCAATCTTCTAAGAAATAAATGAAAAACGTATTCTCAGGTGCTCATTACAATAACCACACTGTGTCTAGTCCCGTTCTTTAATGTAAGGTAAACGGTAAATGAACATACACAGAGAGCAGTCGCATAGAAGCCTGCCAGAAACATAAACGTGGCGGCAGCGTACCTGTGTGAGCCGATTCTTCTCCATTAAACGTTATCTCCTCGTCTTTTACCATTTCATTCCACATCTCACTCAGCCCCTCCGGACAGAACGCCCGCTGAGGAAAGATAAAAAACACAAAGCCATAAAAAAAAAACTTTGATAATACCTTCGATTCACAACTTTTTCATTGCCTTTTAAATTCTTTACAGTTATTTGAAAGACAGATAAGATATAGCACTATAGGTAAAAAAGATAAATAACTTGGTGAGTGATATTTCAGTCAGTCACATTTAGAGAATGTGCTTTTTTACAACTGTTTTATTGTTATTGTTATTCTATAACTTTCATTACTTCAAGTTCAGACAGAGGAAATATTTATTCCAAATCTTATCTTGACGGAGTGAGACAGTTTAACCATATTCCATATATCGTAAGAAAATACCTTTTTCTCTTATCTTCACAATCAATACAAGTTTGTGTTTAGGGCAAAACTTTTGCCTTAGGAAATGACCTCATCTTCAGCCGTCTGTATTATTATGGGCTGCACCTCTTCTCACACCAGATGAAAAAATAATTAAATGTGCACGAGGCTAGATTGAGTGTGTAAACCTGTAAAATCTAGCCCTGGAAGAAACGGTTATCGCCCACTGCCTTTCGTGCAAGAGTTTTATACAAAGATCATCTTATGTTGAAAAACAACTGTTTTGTCCTACTGGTCAAATCTTGTCAATTACATTATGTGCAATTTTATGGGATGTTGCAAGATCTTGCAAAATGTGCCCAGAAATAACCCACGGTGACATCAAAGTTCTACTTCTAGTATTTGTAAAACTGACAATTATATTCATTTTTGTGTTGGCTAAGATCAAATGGCTTTAAACTGGTGTGACTCCAAGATTATTTAGTAGTAGATATACATCCAAAGATTCATTTTTGAGAGTTTCATTAAAATTCCAGTAGTTCCTCCAGTGGAGGAGTAAAGTATCTGGGTGTTGTTCACGTGTGATGGCAGGTTGTAGAGAGGAGACTGAGGCCTCATCCTCAGTAATGAGAGCGTTGCTTCGGTCAGCCACGGTGAAGAAAGATCCAAGTCGAAAGGCAAAACTTGACCGTTATAACCATTCTTGTGTTTGCTCATGTCACTCAGCTGTGGCAGCCATTTCTGAGCTTGATTCAAAACCAAATTTTGATTTGGACTGACTTATTAAGGGAAATCAGTTGTAGATGTTCATCCAAAGATTACTTTCTGAAAGCTTCATTAAACTCTGTTTAGGAGATATTTTGCTAACACAGACAAATGAAAACATGCTTCTTTTTATCTCAGGACACAATAGAAACTGCCTAAATGTTAGAGTTCATAAAAAATAGTCACTCACATCAAAACAATCAATGATCATTGGAACTGTATGTACTCAACATAGGCTAATATAAAATTGTGAATAGAGCTGTCCTAATGGGAAAAACAAGGATGTCACCAAACACAAACAAACTACGGTCATCAAATCGAACCCAACAGAGATGTCAATGACTGTGTAAGACAGCCAGCCACCTAAATAATGTCTTCTTAACAGATCAAAATGTATTTTTATTTACATACCTGTAGGTCTATCTTTAGCCATTTGTCGTGAAATCTCAGCTGAGCATCCAGGGTAAAAGATGGAGAAGGCATCTTTCCCTCTTCTATCCTGGCTGCAGTTGCAGCCAACCTGCAACAAACAAAATGAGAGACTGTGTCAAAATTCATACAGGTTTGGGGAAGCCTGAGCTGATCTTACAGTGTGTGACCCGATTAAACAAATACTCATTTCTTTTTAGTTAGACTGTATCAGTTCTGAATTTAATGACAAAAAACACAGAAGGATTTTACAATATTAGCTACAGGCTATAAAATGTTTTTAGCATATTTGACAAAAAGACTTTACACAATACGTCTATATAACGTTCTCTTGCTAAAAACCACAAAAATAATCAAGCTGAAGCTGAGATTATCAAACATTGTATAGGTTGAATTCAGATGTTTCGCTAGTATGGTTGTATGAAATATCAGAAACTGAAGATATTGTAGCATAAATGCTAGCGATGGGACATGAATTTTTAACCTTGATTTTCGACTGTTAGCGTGTCTGATATCAGACACTCAACTAGCGGGTAAAAGAGCCCTGTGACACAACATCACTGTAACCATAACGCAATATTTACCGCTTCGCGTTAGCTCGAACATAAGGCTAATAAATTCGTCTAAAAAACAGCTAACACAACGTTAGCTGGCCAAAGCTAAACTAGCTCTCACCAACTATGAAACAGCTTTAAAGACATGACACTACCACAAATGAAAAAGAGCGCATCGTAGGTCATAAAGACAGTTTATAACATTCCTACGTTGGCGGCACTTTCCTTGAAAAAATACCTGAGGTCACTTCTCAAGCTATGCTCAGCTGCTTTGCTGCATTAACTAGACGTTCGGTATTGGATTTGACTGACAGATTTGAGACCAGGGCGGAAGGCATGGAAAGAAATTACGTAGTTCTGACAGCCAGGCAGCGGGTGACAGGTTTATAAGACTATAGATCCGGAGGAGGAGTTTGTGCCGCCAGAAAATACGTTGTTAGGGATTCACTCCGCCCGCTCAAGCTGAACGGTGTTTTAAATTTCCGCTACTTTCAGTTTTAAGGCGGGACCTACGGAGAAGCTGAGTTGACCTGGAATGTAGGTAAAACATTCCCCACTGGGTGGCACTGTTGCTCTACAAAACGTCGCAGGGAAAATGGCCGATGAACCAGGACTGACTGGTGTTTCGTTGGGGATAGTAATTACTGTAATATCAAGTTTTATCAATGGGTCGACATTTGCTCTTCACAAAAAAGGAATACTGCGTACACGAAACAAAGGTAGAAGTAAAAAAAAACAATAACGATAAAGCAGTTCATTGAAGTGTCGTTACACTTTTATTGACGAATAGTTCATAAAAGTCTCAAGCTCGTAGGCAACACAAACTTAACTTTTTTATGTTCTTTTCTTTTAGGAGGATCCTACCTCACCGATGCCGTGTGGTGGAGTGGCACTCTGTGCAGTGAGTTTATATATTATGTACAAATCTGAACAGGAATTTAGATTTTTAACTTCAGCCAAATGCTAACATGTACCTGTCTGTTAACACCACTCTTAGTGATTATTGGTCAAATTGGAAATTTCCTGGCATATAACATGGCCCCTGCTGTGATAGTTACACCTTTAGGGGCCCTCGGAGTTCTCTTTGGGTAAGTTTCAGTCACAACTGGTTAGTTGTAGTCACATGATGCTAACCCTCAGCTTTCACACCTTTGCTTTCTTTTTTTATTTTTCTGTAGATTGTTTTTTGCTATCTAACTACTTCTGCATATGTTGTGCTATATTGAAAAGATAAGCTTTAAAAAGATGTGTGCTATGACTTATAAGTATTGTAAATTTTCTACTTTTCAAAACATTTTATTTTGTTTGCAAATATTTCTCCCCGTAGAAATACACTGAGAAACTGAAAGTTCAACATTGCTCTTGCTCCATTTTATCTTCTGGTACTCTTTAGTTTTTAGCCACTATTCTGCTATAGCACTTAACTTAGTGTTTGTTACTTTTAGCTTTAAGCTAGTATTTTACTACTTTTAGCTGATGTTCTGCATCTTTTGACTTTAACAATAGACCATTTTGTAGTTGAAAATTGTTACAAATGTGCAAGGCGGGGCCGAACTTGCGTGTTTTTCAGGATAAACGCTAAGGTTGCGGAAAGGTTGATGAAATTGAAGAAATTAAACCTGCAAGTTCACAACGTTATACAGACCCAATGTATTTGCTCTAAGCTGATTTGTGTTAAACTTTCCTTTGGGATAATAGATAATATTTTTCATAATATCAAAGCTATAAATCTGGTTTTCGAGCTTATTGAAGTTGTTTGATTCCAATGGCGCTTCCATAGAAACCTCAGCGTTTATCTCCGTTGACCTGTGACCCAGAAGAGTTAGGCTCCGCTTGTACTCGTAAATATGAAAAGGTCTGTTGAGTTTCAGCTTTTTCTGCAAATTTTAGTAAAGTCATTCAGAACTCAGCATTTTCACAAAAAATCATTTTCTCTAGTTTCATGTGTGATTTCTGATTTTACATAAAATAATAGTTTGATAATGTTCAGCCAAGACATCAATTAGTTTAGATACTTCAAGGAGACTGTTTATTTCAATAAGTGGCTGTTTGTTTGTAACGCAGGGCTGTGCTGGCCTCCTGGATCTTGGAGGAGCATTTAAGCCTCCTGGGGAAGCTGGGCTGTGTGTTATGTTGCTGTGGCTCTGTCGTGCTCATCCTTCACGCTCCTGCAGCGGTGGCAACATCACCACTGGAGCTAGAGACAAGGCTGTCAGACCCAGGTGATGAGGGACACATTTTCTTCGAATTGTCAATAGCGCCTCATAATATCTTCAGAAACAATACCAGTTTACGTTCTCGTCCTACAGTGTGTGTCGCTTATGTCCTTTTGGTGGTCACGGTGCTGATCACCTTGATCCTGTGGATCGGCCCGGCTCACGGAAAATCAAACATCATGGTGTACGTGAGCATATGTTCCCTCTTGGGAAGCTTCACCGTCCCGAGCAGCAAAGGGCTCGGCCTGGTGGCTCCAGATTTGTTCGGGGAAGGCCCAGTGAGCTCCAGAACCCTAGCTCTCTTCCTGGGCCTGCTGGTGACGCTGGCTGTCAGCATCCTGATCCAGTTCTTCTTCATCAATAAGGCTTTGGAGTGTTTCAGCTCCAACATATTTGAGGCCATTTACTACGTGACGTTCACATCCACTGTGATTTTTGCCTCCGGTCTTTTCTTCAAAGAGTGGACTTCACTCAGTGTGGCCGACTGCCTTGCAATGCTTTGCGGTTTAGCAACAGTGAGCGTCGGAGTCATTTTACTCTGCATTTCCCAGGAAGCTGTGATCACCTGGAAACAAAAGGAACCACGAGAAAAGACGGACTAACTGGGATGACTTCTTAATGCCACACTACGTTCCTGTAACATTGTACTACCTCTGATTTAATCAGCCATAACATTGTGAGCACTGATATTTACACTTAATTATTGTTTTTTGCAGTGGGTGGGATATGAACCAAACTGATGGTTTAATTGCTATATTTTTGTAACTCCACAGCTTTTCTGTGATGTTTTCACTCTGCAGCGGTCCTCTTCGTCTGACTGTTCCCTTTTCAGGGGTCACCACAGCCAGTCATCCTCCGTCCTCTCTCTAACTACCCCCATCTCGTGTCTAACTGCATCCCTTTCGCTCCTCTTTGTCATTTTCCTGGCAGCTGCACCTTCTACCAATATACCCGCTGTCCCTCGTCTGGACACGTCCAAACCAACTCAGTCTGGCCTCTCTGACTGTATCTCCTTGTGGTTCAACCTGTGCAGTTCTTCTGATGATCTCATTCCTAAATATACTCATCCTCATCACTCCCAAAGAGAAGCTCAATGGGGACACTTCTGCCACCTAGTGGCGTGATATTGGTATTGCGTTTTTTGTTAGAACATCTGTACTAAGAAGTATGAATGAAGAATTTAAAAAATGTTTTAAAATATTCAGAGTAGTGTAGTAAAGACCTAAAACTCAAGTGAAATAATTGTTTGGAAAAAGACAGTGTTTTACCAAAAATAATAAATTGTCAAATATCACCAAAGTTTCATATGCATAGTTTAAAGAGATCCTTCTGTTCAGTTTAATTGTTTTCTTATATACAAAGTTCACATTTGAACATCAATAAACAGGAATTTTTAAACTTACATAGCTGCTGGTTGAAATTGAAGGTTGAATCAAACATTAACCTGAAGTGCGCTCTTATTTTGAAAGGCGATCTTAAAGTACGTTACCGTAAAGTATTGAGTAATGACGCAACACCTTCGGAAGAGGAGGCGAACGTTACCGCAGTAATCCGTGCGGTGCTGGGTTACAACCAGCAGAGGGTACACAGTCCAACCGACACGTCTCTTCTGATAAGCCGAAGAAGAACCTTGCAGTGCGGTAGCAGACCTCACGCTCCGAATACGGACAACTGACATCACACTCTTCTTTCCTCTTTCTGGAGGAGGTTGGGGGGTAAGTCGCTACTTGTTCTGAACTCGCGTCAAACCGACGTCTCCATTTGTCGACGGGAGCGACTCGACTCCGTGGCTAACCCCGCTGACTTCGCTCGCGTGCGAGTTTTAAGCTAACGCGGCTAACGAGTGATGCTTTAAATGTATATTTAAGTAAATCCAGGGCAGAGAAGAGGTGCTAACGTCACGTTTCGCTGCGAAATGAGTTCTGGGAACATCGCTGACAGGTAATAGTACTAACGGAGCTAACAGCGGCACCGAGACTGGGCACCTTCGGGTTAGCTCGTTAAGTCACTTCCTGACTCTTGAAATAAGTTCATTTACATAGCGGGCAGAGTTGCACAATGCTTTGTAGTTAATCCGAGCTAACCGGTTAGTTATCTATCAGTCATCCTGATACGTTTGTTTGGGACAGAGTACTAAATGTTTCTTAAATGGACTTTTCCAACTCGTCAAATTGTGGCTTTCCGGTGTGTAATCTGTCCTGTGGAAGCGGTAGGTCTCTGCTTGATGATTGATGTTGGTGTGTTGACTCTTTATAGCAGCTGTTTTTGGTTTGTTTGTTTGTTGTTTTGCTCCCAGGTGTCGAGCGGCAGGTCTCTGCTGTAGTGATCGGTGTCAGTGTGTTGACTGTTTACAGAAAGTTTTTGTTGTTTTGTTTTCAGGTGTCAGTGCTGACCAGAGCTGCTTAGTCGGTCAGCATCTTCCCTGCTTGGTGTTAAATGTGACTGACCGCCTCTACACATCCAGCCTCACTATGGGTCAGGACAGAGGCAGGTATGATTTTTACATCGGCCTGGCTTTGGCCATCAGCTCCAGCATCTTCATCGGGGGGAGCTTCATCCTCAAGAAGAAAGGGCTTCTGCGGCTGGCGAAGAAGGGATCGATGCGGGCAGGTACCGACCTTTCTCTGTGTGTCCACGTCAAATCAGATCTGCGTTCAAAGCGAGAGATAACGTTGAAGTTTGGAAGGTGCGCTGACACTCCCTGCTCTGGATGTGCCTCACCGACAGGCAAACCAGAAGTCAAACCAGTTTGGGCAAACCTGCTTGACATTACAGATGTTTCTGTGTGTGTGTGTGTGTGAGAGAGAGTCACCAGCGCTCTTTAAATCTCAGCAATCATTAACAACAATATATTAATTGACCTTCAGCTGTAGTCTGAAGCATCTCCCTCAGTTTGCTCGTATCAATCAGATTTTACATATGAGTAGGATCAAAGTGACAGTTATCGTGTCATCCTAAATTAATGTTTTGAACACTTTAAAGTCAGTTTTTTATGAAAAGATTACAAACTGTCATCTTACCTGCTGTAGATAACTCTTTAACTCTGATATGCAAACTGGAGAGGGTCCAGTAATAGTTGGACTATGGGGGGTGGGGGGCACCATCAGGGCCTGCAGCCTTGTTACTCTGGAGGTTCTTCAGCTTGTCAGCAGTGAGACTCACTGCAGAGGAGACGGGTGGAGGAGGGGAGGAACATGCATGTGTGGGATGAGCAGTGGAGCTGAATGTGAGTTACACACATGAAATATTTGCCAAATCATCTCTGCCAAACAGCTGATTTTGTTGTTGTTGACACTTGTTTTGAGCTCCTGGTTCCTGCCAGTCAGGTGCCCGGTGTAAGATTTACTACAACAAAGAAAAAACCCACCGAATACTAATTTCCTTACGTTTTGTGCTAAATATAAATATTTCTGCTGGGAATACAGTCGCTGTGATTTTTCTTATTTTAACATTGCAGGTGTTTGTGAAAACCAAATCAACTTTGGAAGTGTTCATAACTTTTACATCTAACCCCTTTTCTAAATTGTCGAAATATCCCATTAACATCTTTCAATTTGTTCATTTTTCAGGCCAGGGTGGTCATGCATACCTTAAAGAATGGCTGTGGTGGGCTGGTTTACTATCAAGTAAGTGTTGACTGGCTGTTTCAAAAGTCTCCTTACAGTTTTGCTTACACGGGACGGTTCTTTGGCTTAAATGTTGTTGCAACACCTTAAACCACAGTGATGTAGTGTCTTACCACAACCGGCTCTTTTGTAAGATGTTGTTTTCTAAAATGTTACCTAACTGTGTCTTCATCTTTTCCAGTGGGTGCTGGAGAAGCAGCCAACTTTGCAGCCTATGCTTTCGCCCCTGCCACTTTAGTCACTCCTCTCGGAGCGCTCAGCGTGCTCGTCAGGTACCGTACAGATAAACTCTGGATATAAACGCGTTCTGTGGACCAAGAGCTTTAATCTGATAGCTCGGTCCTTATTAATCTTTGATGCACGCAAACATTTACAGGACAAGGTCAGCACATTTTGTTTGTTCTTGAGTGAATAGTCAGGATATAGCGGGATGTCTCCTGCATCCAACAGCTGCTAACAGCGTTAGATTTTCCCTGCTTTCCTACAGGGTCCACCTTGTTGTCACGTTCTCACAGAGGTGCTTTTGTTACAGCGCCGTGCTGTCGTCGTACTTCCTGACGGAGCGGTTGAACCTGCACGGGAAGCTCGGCTGCCTGCTCAGCATCCTGGGCTCCACCACCATGGTGATTCACGCCCCGCAGGAGGAGGAGATCAGCAGCCTCAAAGACATGGCCAAGAAACTGGTTGACCCA
Organism: Millerichthys robustus; assembly: GCA_034783495.1. Lineage (NCBI taxonomy): Eukaryota > Metazoa > Chordata > Actinopteri > Cyprinodontiformes > Rivulidae > Millerichthys > Millerichthys robustus. The sequence goes on from JAVKLF010000083.1 coordinate 16,745,552, forward strand.
GGTAGAGCCTCCGCGCTCCGCAGAGCCCGTCACAAAACATGTTGGCCTTTGTTTGTTTTTTCTTTATTCTATTAAAAGTTGTTTGAGACGTGGAAACCTCTAATTACTAACAGTCGAGGCTAAAAAGCTGCAATGAGTGACAAAGTTACATTTTGTGTTAGTTTCTGTTCTGCACAATAGGAGTTGAAACAATCAAACATGATGTTTAATAAGTTACCTCGGAGCTAACGCAAAACACAGCTCTGTTGTCCTCCATCATCATCATCATCATTTTCAGTGTCAGACTGTCATTTTTGCATTCTCTCTGTCAGCGCACTCCAGTTTAATTTCAAAGAGCTGAATGCACCGGAGCGTCTCGTAGGCGTCGTTTACCCAGAATGCTTTTTGGTGTAAATAACATGGCAACATTTGTGTAACAATGTTTTCTCTTAATTTATAAAAACTAACCAACCTACAGTATTTTTACATTCTCGCTTCTATAGTGTTGTTTAATAAATAACGTTATGTTATAATGTTACAAGTAGCTGAAATTCCCTTCAAGTCATTGTTGAAATATTACATTTGTCAAAATCTCCTTCTCAGGATTTTTTGTCTTTGCAACTCTGGTCGTCATCGTGGCTCTGATCTTCATATTTGTCGTCAGTCCACGCCACGGTCAGACCAACATCCTGGTCTACATCACCATCTGCTCGGTAATCGGGGCGCTGTCGGTGTCCTGCGTCAAAGGATTGGGCATCGGCATCAAGGAAGCGATCGCAGGGAAGAACGTGCTTAGAAACCCGCTGGCCTGGATCCTCCTCTTCGGTCTGGTGGGCTGCGTGAGCACACAGATCAACTACCTGAACAAGGCTCTGGACATTTTCAACACGTCTCTGGTAACGCCCATCTACTACGTGTTCTTCACCACGTCGGTGCTCACCTGCTCCGCCATCCTCTTCAAAGAGTGGGAGCACATGGGCGCGGACGACGTGATCGGGACGCTCAGCGGCTTCCTCACCATCATCGTGGGCATCTTCCTGCTGCACGCCTTCAAGGACGTTAGCGTTAGCTTGGCCACCCTGGCTGTGTCAATCAGGAAGGAGGAGCGGGCCTGCCCCGTGTCCAACGGCATGGCGTCCCACGCCGCCTACGAGCTGCTACAGAACGAGTCCATGGAGGACAGGGACGTGTCTCTGCCGTTTGAAAGCGTCTCCAGAAGGAACGGAGCAATGACTTCTTTAGACGCTTAACAAACCGCTTTTCCTTCGAAGTTAACCATGGCGTTGCCTTTGCTATGGTTTCTAAATAATGAGACAATCAACTGTGAGGAGGGGGGGGGGTCGTGGACAAACCCTGAGATTGTATTTGTTTTAATTTGCCTTACTTCTCTCAGAATATGACTCGGTCATATTGCAGAACTTCCTTTCATTCCTCCGTAGCACTGGAAAGAAGTTTCTTTTAAGAAATGTTTTCTGATGCCTTTTCACGCACTGAACTTTATATGAATCAAAAATCTAAAGGTAATATATATATTCTGTACGAGGACCTACAGACGATGATTACATCTAATAGGATGTTCACTCTGACAGATTTGTAACATATTTATTGAATTAAAGTGATTAAAACGTTACAAACACAAGGCACGGTGAATGCTTGTTTAACAGGAGTACAAGCTTTGCTGCTTTTTCAGTTTCCTTTATAATGTTTTAGCATGCAACAGTACAAAATAACTTCCACCCTAATATTTCACCACTGCAAACCTTTAAATAGTCATCTGATAAAAAGCTAACTTCCATCTATTGTTTTACAAAAGAAAATAGTTCTTCAATGGATGGTGCATCTATTCTTTTCTCATAAGGCACGAGTGAGTACAAAAAAGTGGCCCAACGTTTTGGATTTAATGGTCCTTTGTTACTAATGAGCTAAAAAAAACAACTTGTAGATAGTCTGATAATGCTGGCAGTGTTAGGAACTTCTCACTAGTCCGCAGGTTTAATGTTTGGAGCAGCACCTCAGCTGCTGGCGAGCGACTGGTGGATCGGCGGCTGGAAGCATCGGACGTGTTCCACCGGCATGTTCTCTCCGTCTCCAGACTTCAGGTACTTGTTCAAGACGGCAAAGACCTCATCGTTTAGAACCTGGAATTTGCGGATTCTGTCCACCATTTTCTTCAGAGGCTAAAAGGAAATCGAATAAGTTAAACTTTGAAGTTCAACGCTTGGTGCGTTCGAGGAGATTTCTGTGTGAGTTTTGATATTAAAAAGGTGAAAAGCTGAGTTTAAAAAAATGTTGAAAGTACTGCAAAAATAACAAAAAAATTAAAACCAAACATTTTACACAAACCCTTTAACAGCCAAATGTTTGAGACTAATTTTCAGAAGAGTTTAATAATAAATAATCTCTGAAGATGTGATCAACCTGTAGAAAACTTCCAAACAGTTTAAGGCTGCAGAGTTCAACCAGAGAATATTGTTAGCTGAGATTTAAGCTTTTAATCACAAAACTGTTCAATTTTACCATTTTTTATATCTGAAATGCTGCCGTTAAGAAGACGGTCAGAGCATCTGATCAACGTCTAGAATGTTCTGAAGTCTCCCAAGTTGTCATAAATCAAACAAGGGGCTTTGTGACGGACATGTCCAGAGTACCCATCACCTCTCAGGTGAGACTGGAGGTAAGCCAGTTCAACCGCTTCAAACGTAGTCTGCACCGACAACACATTTTTCCACTCTTAGCTACGCTGCAAGATGCTGTCGGCCTGAACCGTAAGAAGCATTAACAGAACCACTCGTGGCATCTGCGACACCGTATGAACGTGTCCTCATCTGCTGGCTCTCACTAAAGTTATTTCAGTAACTTTAAGACTAACTGAGATTAAAACTTTGAACTCAAGGACTGATGTAAGAAATTATGACACCCTAATCCAGTCTTTATGAGAACAATCATGTTCGTCCATACTATATGTCAAAAAGAAATGTTGAAATTCCTGTAGGTTGATGGCTGCTTGGGAATCCTGAACCCTGAGGACTCTCGTTATCAAACAATCACCATTAACTGCACTTTTTTGTCGTGGAAATAATTACCCACCACTAACAAAACAGGATCAATGTGGAGTAGCTAGCTAAAATAAAACTGTCAAGTCACTGGTGTGTAAAACAGACAGTGAAGTTAAAGGGATATTTAGGCTGTTTTTGTGTTTGTTTTAAATGGGCTCCTGTGGAAAGGTAATTAACCTGTTTGAATGACCTGAGTTTGGAGAATTATTAACCTTTTTTTAATCAGGCAAATCCCATTAAAATCACAGATCTCCTTTAAGGCAGCCAAACATGCACAAGCAAACCACACAGAAAAACCCCAGGTCCGAACAGGGGCTCGAACCCAGAACCTTCTTGCTGTGAGGCATCAGTGCGAACCACTGAATCACTGTGCAGCCCAGAAGCAACGTTTAAGCCTGACGGGACTGAGGCTGCCAGTGGTATAAAACTGACGGCGGTGTAAAAGTTAAAATATTATCGCTTATTTAAACTGAGATTAAATCTTAAAAGTGAATCCATTTTAATCATTGCTGCACTCAGATTGTCAGACCTGTTGACCAGGCAGCATTCACAGAAATATTTACAACAAATAAGATCGTAATTGTTCATTTTTCCTACAGACCCTCACTTTAAAATGGCTGGAATATCCCTTGTATCAGAACAGAATAATAACCTAACTTTTTCACCTTCCCGTCATTCAGGAGCTGAAAAAAAATGTTGCTCCAGACTCAAAGTGACGGGACGAGCACGGCCTCGAACTCACCACGCTCTTGATGATCTCGTCTTTGCCGTCGTGTTTCTGGACCTTGAGGAGGTGATAGCTGAAGTCGAGGATGTCGAAGCGTCTCTGCTGTCCCAGGAGAGCGATGATCATGCAGCCCGCCCAGTGGAGCCCGTCTCCAAAGCACTGCCTGTAGAAGAGGAGAAGCAGACACGCGGGTCAACATCTGACCACCTCCGAGCTGGTGCGGACGTGCGAGCTGCGGCACTCACTCCACGGTGAACTCGTGCGCCCCCACGGGGATGCAGTACACAAACTGCATGGCGCTCCAGAGGCGATGGAACTCCACGCATTCGTCCACGTGCATCACGCCATTGCTAGGCAACGGCCCGCGCCAGATGGGGTCGTCCAAGAAGCCTCGTACACGAGCGAGGATGACTTCGAACATGGACAAGCCGCAGCACAGCCTCTCCTTGGTCAGCAGGTCACCTTCACGGGCGATGGCTATTTGCTACAGAAAAGTCCAGCAGGAGACAAATAAGTCCAGAAGAAACCGAAAGTCTGACGAACAAAAGAGTCACGCCGGTTCTACCTGCGGGGTCCCGAGGCGCTCGATGAGGGGGACCATGTGCAGTGCTGTGTATTTGGCTTCCAAACGCTTCATCTTGGCATCCAGGCGTTCCCCTTCTGCAGAGGAAACCAGATAAAGTGGGATAACTGAGGATGTGTTCACACTGCAGGTTTTAATGCCCAAATCAGCCGTCTTATTTTTGGCTCAAATCCATTTTTTTTCTGCATGGACGTTCACGTTATGTTTTAAACGTGACCTCCATTAGACTGCAGCGTGAATGAGAAGTGGTGATATTAACAAATTCCAGTAAAATAAAATAAAATTGTTACCTAATTCAGTTTAGATGTACCGTCTGCTACTGGAGCTCCCTGTGACCTGCTGTAAACATCACTGAGCTACACTTCATGTTCTCATGTTCTTTCATTATTGCTAACTGCCAGAAACGACTGGTGCTATTGTAATTGTGTAGGCCTGTCGCGATAAACGATAAATCAATTAATCGCACGATAAAAAAAAACTATTGACGTCATTTAATTTTTTGGCTATATCGTCTCTGCCTGTATTTTTCTCTTTCTATTGATGACGCTGGGTGAGAAGGCTCAACTCCGGTGCTATCCAC
>JAVKLF010000083.1:16769936-16782225 GCA_034783495.1 Millerichthys robustus
TGTCCAGGTTAGCCCCGCCCCTCGCACTGTGATGGACTGGACACCTGTCCAGGTTAGCCCCGCCCCTCGCACTGTGACCCTGAAAGGAGGAAGCAGGTAGCAGATGATGGATGGATTCAATTTAAAAAAATTTATATCAGTGCAACAACTGGATTAAAAAGAAATGTAGATGTTTAAAACAAGAGAAACAGAGCAGCTCTTAGAACAATTTACATCTAAACTAAAAAAAATAAATTTACAACAGATTTATTGATTCAAGTTTTTCTTCTTTAATAATCATTTGGTACTCAAATGTATCCAAGTTTTCACATTTTTAAAATACTTTTCCATGTACTATTTTGTTTTATGTTGTGTTTAATGTGCCTGAAGTTTAATTAGTTTTATGTTTTTTGTTTGATCACAAGTTTTTCATATTGTACGTTTAGGTGAAATTTGATCTCAATTGAAATGTTTTATGTCATCCATTCTGTTCTTTTGTATTTTTATGTTTTTGTGTGCAAATAAAAGTATACAGTATACACATTAATTAACAGCATATAAAAATAATTTACTAAATCATTTTAAATACATTAGCTGACATACTGACAACGATGTTTCCATCTTCATTAATGTGAGCTGAAAACAAGGTCACAAATGTTCATCATCATCATCGTCGTCCTCAGATGAAGCACAATGGAAGAAAAAACTGTTCTGAGACATGATTGGTTCCTCAGCACTGCTCAAATCCTGCCATCAGAGAGAGCGCCAGAGACTCCACTGGAGAGGGGAAAAACAAAGATCGTTATTGTGTTCAAGCATAAAGATGTTTGTTAATTAGCTTTAATAAAATCATCAGAACAAGACGAGAGGATCTGCTCACAGTGAGGGAAGGAGCCCCGACACACTGCCTTGTTGAGGATCGTCACCAGGAACATGTGACAGTTTTTGAAGTCCGACTCCATTTTATCGATCGACTCCAGCCTGAGAGAAAAAGTTTTTGTAAAGAAAAGCTGGTTTCTAATGAATGTGTTTAAAAGGTCTAATATTAGGTGGACTTACTTCCAAGCTCCAAACCCAGCCTGCCACCGGTCTGAGAAGATCAGGACCAGGTTCAGAACCTTTATTATGGCCTCCTTTACAAAGCTGACCTGAGGAAACACGAGTCTGTCAGACGGCAGGAGGAGAGCAATCTGCTCAGCTCCTCGGGCAGCTTTAAAAACAAGAAGCCAGCTAACGGTTTTTATTTTCTAACTGCGTTGCAGAAAAATCTCCATCCAAACATTTCCACTGAAAGGCTGACACTTCCGTGCCACACCACCAGGTGGCGCCAAATAAAACCACAGTCAGCTTGGTGAAAGATTTTTACAGCTTCTTTAGAATTTCTTCTGTTATTATTCTTTCACAACACAATTTTTATGTTTAGTGGTGACGGGATGAAGTGCAGAAGAACGGCTCCATTGGACTTGAAAATGTTTCCTCCCCAGACCCAAAAGGTTTGAGGACCCCAGCATTAAAACAAGGACTGTGACTCCACAAACAGTACCACCCAGGTAGAAGATGACGTGTAAAATGTCCTTTTTGTAATTTTGCTCTTATAGACGCTCATCCTTTCACCTCGACTCAGCTGCTTTACCTTCTCTCTCAGCAGGCAGCGGTCGTGGATAGTCGCCAGATATCTGTAGTGGATCTTAATCAGCTGATCCAGGTCTTTAGCTTCTTGAACTTGGTGCTGAAACTCTAGTCCTGTACTGTGCAGAATCTGTCAAGACACAAGGAAGACACAGCTTAGACAGCAAATGGAAGATCTGAGAATGGAGGTGGTCTCAACGTTTCTTCGTGCTTTAAAAACAACTTAGAAGAGACGATTCTGATGAAACTTGATGCGGTTGCTTGTTTTACCTAAAACACAGTGTACCTGCAGAATGATGAGCCTTCTAAAGTAAATAACTCATCTAGAACAAACTCTAAATGTAAAGCAGCCAGTTTTGTTGTTGGTCCCATAAACCCTGTTGTTACTTAAATACCCTTCTTACCCTGGTCATGATGTAGTTGTGAAGACTGTTGACGAAATGCATCAGTTTAACTCGCAGCAGACACATCCTGTGAATCTGCTGGTTCACCGGCTCTTTCACGTTCACTTCCTCAGCTGCACATCCTTCCAGTTTCTTTGCTACGCCTGTAAAACCTTAAAGGAAAAACAAAAGACGGGGCTTAGAGACCGGTTTGTTCTTTGACCACAGACTTCTTAAAATAAATATAAATGCTTGAAATGTTTGTTATATTTAAACTGAACAATTCTTTTCAGGAATGGAATTCTTTAGAGTTGTGATCCGAGGTTGTACCGCTGAACCGCAGCGAATCCAAACTGTATTTAGCCCATTTAATCTGCAGCAGGAGGAGAAACACTTGATTGTAAATCTTCTGACACTCGGAGCTGATCACAATGTCGACGGGCCAGGGCACCTGTGGAGAGAAAACCAAACGAACGTCCGCGTGACGGTTTCAGGAAGCAGAAACATGAAGCGAACGCACACATTTACGTTCTTCACCTTGTAACTCAGGGTGAGAGCCTCTAAATTATTCACTGGATGCTTTTTCCTACACGGGTCCATGTTCTCCAGAAATACTGATAACCTGCAAGTATAAGATGTTTTAAATTGATGAACAGATTTCACCTCGCATCTTGAATCTTCACGACTGGAGATGTGCAGTACCGGCTGCTATCCTCTGGGTGGCGCTGTCCCGCCGCCTCCTGCAGCTGCGCGTTGAGGAACGAGGGCTGCTGCCAGCTCTCCTTCTCCTGCACCTTATCAAAGATGGCCGTGTAAAAGTCGTACATGGTGTCTCCGGCTTCCAGCAGGAAGTAGTTCCTCATGGCCTGCAGGTACTCCAGCAGCCTGCGGGAACACCGAGGGGCCCAGAACGTCATCCGAAACGCACGAAAACCAAACGCCACCCACTATGAACGCAAAGCGGCGCCTACTTGTAGTCCTTTTTCAGAGTCTTCATCAGGTTCCCGCAGCACTCCACGTATCTCCTCTCGATGTGGGGGTAGAGGCAGGAGCGCAGGGTGAGCTCGAACGTCTGGCAGGTGACCGACTGAGACGAGCGGTCCACGATGAAGTCGCCGCCGGAGAAACGTTCGTGGAAGTCGCTCTGCTCCAAGTACAGCCTGAGGGGAGAGAAGAGGAGGGCACTTAGCAAACCTAGAACTCTTTGGACCGACCCATCCAGGCCAGAACGGTCATAAACGATGTGTTACTTATATTTATCATAAAAAGTAAGGAAGTTAGAGTTTGGTCCATTAGTTCTTTGTTGTAACGATATTATATATGTTATTATATATCGAGGGTTTTAGGAGCACAGGTGATGACAAAGTTGAATGTTTTGGCTTTATTCTCCTCTCACATTCTAATATTTTCCAAGATTTTAGCTTTTAAAATCCCTATTAAAGGTTTGGAGCCTGATAAAATGTGAACAAAGGACAGATTTGGTCTGCGGGCCTTGAGTTTGACACGCAGTCTAAAAGGAGCAGGCAAAAAATATATATATATATATAAAAAAAATTTTCATCCCATCAACCTAAAACTTATCGGTCTGCAACATGTTTGACGTTTCCACCGCACACCTGGCAAAGTTGATGGCCAGTAAGGGATCGTGGACATCGTCGGTCTCCAGGTGCTGCGCCACGATGGCCTGCATCTTCACCAGACTTCTGCTGGTCGCCTGCTGCTCGCTCACAGCGTCTGTCGGAGTCTCCTCTCGGCTGCTCAGACGCGACTGCACCGACTCCAGAAACAGTGTGTACAAACTCTTCCTCTCCGCGTCTGAAATGCGACGTTTCAGAACCGTTTCAAAACAAGGCTGCGTCCCGACTAACTAAACAAACGGTGTGAAGAGCGCAGACCTCTGGAGGACCCGTCTGACGGCTCGGTCTCCTTACAGTCCAGGTTTCTGAGCAGCTGCATGGACTTCCCTGCCATGATGATCTGCTTCAGGACAGGTTTGAGGAAGGACACCATGGTGAGCTGCCTGTTGGAGCTCTGCTCCCCTCCTGAGCTGCCGCTGGCTGCGTCGTTCATCTTCTCCTCTTCCACCATCTCTGACACGCTGTACAGGGTGTACGTGGCGTACCAGAAGTCCCTGTGGTTTACTGGGACGTCCTTGTTTCTGGGCAACGAAGGACAAAAAAAAGGCACACAGCTTTAAAACGCTTCAACAGATCTCCACATAGCTTTCTCCGGCTACACACCTTTGGATGATGAACTCCTTAGCGGGGTCAAACAAATGGCCGTGAACAATCCACTCATCCACAATCTCTAAATAGGGCCTGACGGTTTCTGTCCACAGAGAAAACAGCAGCGCCACCTGGCAAAGAACCACCACCCACTTAGATACAAACATCCACGAACTCCAGCCAACGTGTAGAAACACTCACCGTTTGCTCCGACGCCTCTCCGACGCTGTCGTACTCGATGATGGCCTTGTAGAGGGTGTTGAGCAAGTGGGAGGCCCGCACAACGTTCGGGGTGGCGGGGGGAACTTCGGCCACTCCGGTGCAGAAGACTTTATGCAGCACTTTGAGCTGAGCCAGGTGAGGGCCGAGTCGCTCCAAAACCGCCGACAGGGTCACCGTCTCATCTGCAAAACGACAACTCGTCAAGACAAAGTCTGGACCAATCGAGGACGTTTAACCGTTCCTCCTCGTGTTGCTTCAGCTCAGGTTCAGGTTCTGGGCCGGCCTCAAAGCTCTGAAAGACCAGTTTCCCAGTTCCTGCTGATGAACATCATCCCCACAGCATGATGCTGCCACCACCGTGCCAGCCTCGCTAATTAGGCCCCAAATATTTAGAAAATCACTCGCCATTGCTGATTAGCTCTCTCTCTATCGTGGTCAGTTCTTCTTTGAAGCTGGTAAAATATTTGTTGAGAGCCCAAACAAAAGCCTGGTAGGTCCTGAACGGAGGCTCGGAGCCCTTCCTGGAGCCGTGGGAGGAGCCCGGCGGGCCCGGCTCCGAGCTGTAGCCCGTCACCTCGTCTATGAACCTCTGGAGCCTGGACACGGCCTGGCCGTACACAGCAATGTGCTCCAGCACGGAGTACAAACAGCTCTGCACAAAAGAAGAGAAGTCCAAGTCCTCCCTCCAACAGAACACGTTTCACAAACAACTTCCAGTTTCTTTCTTTCTTTATTTAAACTTACACTCGTCAGATGAGTCACCACCACATTATTCCTTACGGTCACTTTTCCGTCATGTTGCTGGAAAATAAAATGTTTTTTGACACCAGAGAAAAGCCTAAAAAACAAACCAACAATCAACTTGATGAGCGTACAAAGTTCACAAGACAATAAAAGTTGTGTCACTGAAGCAGAAGATGGGTTTCTCTCCTCAGAGCCAAATTGTTACGTCTCACCACAGCGTCTCCCGGATCACTTGGGTCTCCGTGACAAAAGCCTTTTCTTCAGGCAGGTACAGAGGATCAGTGTTGTACAGGTGCTGGTCCCTGAGGAGCCCCAACACAAACATCATCTGAACTCACTTACAGGGGAAATAAAGTCATACAGACATTCCAACTGACCCTAGTTATCAAACAGTACAGTAAGCCCAATTATTTACTCAAGATATTTCAAAAGGTTTCTATGGAAACCCAGCAAAAAAAGATGAGGCGGAAATACAGGCGGGAAAAGTAAAAGAGGAGAAGAAGAAATGTAAAAAGAATAAAGGTTTTTATAAGGAAAAGAAAACTAAATATATACATTTCTGCTTTTATTTCCAACTATGACAGGATCGGTCCTCCATAATAAACAAGGTTACAAAACACTAAATTTAATTTAAACTGTAGCAGTTTCACTCAAAACACTATAAACTATCCAGTAACTCTGCCTGGCATGGAACTTGGTGGATTCAACATTATTTGTTTTTATGTTGAACACTTTTTCAGTGATCGTTCACGTCGTGTCAACAGGCTTTAGTCTTTAAGGAATGTTAACTGAAGCAGGTAATTAGCTTTTTAGCAAGTTTAGTGACTGGTATCAAATGTTTCAGTAGACTCCAGAGCTAAGGAGGTTCCCACAAATAAAGTCTTACCAAACGTTGAGCAGGTTAGAGTGTAAATGTAGGCTGTGAGGAAACCGAAGAGCTTGAGCCGCCCAGTACGGCGTCACCACGTGCTGCTCCAGCCAGGTCCGTGCGTCCGGTTCACCCACTGCAAAAAAACAACAAATTTAACCACGGCTGTTTAAATCTGCTCCTCTCCTGCTTTGGTCTCTCTGTTCCAAAACCTTAAACATCAACACTACTGGCTGTCTCAGATTGTTTTATTTTACTGGGAAACTGTGCGACACCTGTCCACGCCAGCGGGACCGTTTCGCCGGCGTTGTCTTGGTCCTCCTGGGGGGTTCTGTCCAACTGAATCCCAGAGTCCTCCCTGCTGATGGGCCGCTGACTGTCGTCGTCCTCGCTCTCGTCGTCAGACCACTCCTGCAAAGCGGCCAGGTTACAATCAGGCGCCTCTACGTGAGCGGAGCTGCGGCGCGTCGAAGCAGGTGAGAGACGATTTACTCACAGGGGTGTCTGGATACGGCCCGGCGTCAATGTCCTCACCCTCCATCAGATATTTGGCCCAATCGAAGTTGTCCTCTGGTTCTGCACGGACGCCAGTTTCAATGATTGCTGCGAGTTTGAGGGGATTTAAAAAAGAAATCTCATAAATGAAACATCGTCTCACCGGCCTCCTTCACCCTGGGTCTCTCTGTGAAGTTTGTGTTTGAGGGAGAATCTGAGAGGAAGAGCAGCAGCGACAGAATGCTGTAGTGAGGATCGGTCTAGAAAAGACAAAAAGGAAAGAGGATATAACACGACAATAAACGGTTTACTGACGTATTTACCCAACAGTTATCAGGATACTGGAAACACGAAACTACTTCTGTCCAAAACAGCTGGAACACCAGCGTCCCGGTCCTCAGTGAAGCCAGTTTTACATCACCATGGACTCACAGGGTGCCAAAATGTACGGCACAAAGTGGGTAGAATTAAGGAGGTGGTGGTCTACCTCCAAATCCTTCAACTTCACCTCATATCAACAGCTACATGTTTGAAATTGAAGAGTGTAAGCATGAGTTTGACCCTGTGTGGATTAGAAAATAAATCCACAATTTATTCCAGGTTGTGCACCAAGTTCTTGTTGTTAAAAAAACACTAAAATTTTGTGTTGTATTTTCATTTCATGTGGAACAAATGTAGTTCAAATTAACCTTTTACAGAATAAATGACATTAAAATGTGTGTAAACATTTGACTGCAGCAGTGTTTCCACAGAACCTCCCTTCAAAATATCTGAAGTGTTGCTGTGAGTCAGAGGTGATTTTATCTTACTGTTTTCCTCGTCTGCCAGGACTCCTTCCTGTTACCTTTGTTCCATGTGTGTTAGGAAGCGGTGAGTTCAGAAATCCTTCGGTCAGTCTCATCCAGCTTCCTGCCTTACTCAGGTCCGAGTGGACCATCAGCTTCTCGTGGATTCTGGAAAACAAAGGATGACACCAGAAAATAATGAGACGAAAAACTTACTGTGACGTAAAACGTACCAGTCAGGAGGAAGTGTTATCGGTGATCCACAACGGATAAAATAATTCCTTAAAGGACGGAACTGACGGTTTAAAGAACAATGAAACAATATAAAAATACAACAAAGTACAACTGTAGAAAAAACATGATAATTTAAAGTGTTTACAGTCGTAGTGTAGACAATCTCCTTTAATGATTAAAGACACCGAAGCAGAAAAGATAAACATCCAATGAATAAATGGATCTATTCTGTTAAGTTTAACATTTTCATTCAAACTTTATAGAAAGACTAAGATTTGGGTGTTTGCAGCTCTAGAGGTGAAACTAAACCTGAACCATTTGTGGTCATTTTTAAATTAAAGTTTCTAATATTAAATATCTTAGAGTTAGCGTTTGTGTTGTTTTCTATTGAACTTAAACATGTGACTTTTAAAAACTTTAACTCCTGGTTAGCATGTATTTGTGATTATGCTTTCCAAATTTTAACAAAGAATTTCCCTGAAGACACCACAAACCCCAGATTTACTCACCCAGTAATACTTCGTTGAACTTTGTGGCTGTCAACATCCAGAAAACGATGAAACCTGAAACAGAAAGACATCCTGAGAACTCAGCATCACTTCTTCCAGCTAGCTAATGTTAGCAGCTGACAAGCTAGCTCCCGTAGCTAACTCACTTGAAATTTGACCACGCAAATTTTAGGGCAAGCTGGAAATTCTGGTCCTCCTCGTCTTCGATCCCACTCATGCATTTGATTAACCTCTTTGTTTCTTTCTCCGTCTCCTTTTCGAAGGAGGTCCAGTGAGCCATGATGCTCCTTGTGATGCTAGCAGCGCCCAAACGTCAGACTGCGTGTGAAACACTCCGTCTGACTCTTGTAGCAGATTTGACGTCTCTTCAAGCTAAAAGGCTAAAAGTTTATAAGAATCGAGAACATGTTGGATCAGTTTTATTAACAAAGGAAGGCGGTTGGTGTTTGGTTGATTGATTGATTTCTTCATTACCGCGCTCAGCTTGCAGTTTACTACTAGGACCACAGCGCATGCGCAACACAGAAAACAAACAAACGTTTCGTTGGTGTATGGCAGGCCGTTGTAACATATAAAGTAGACACCTACATTATGCACACTCTGTTAAAAGTCTATGTTTCTAGCAATAATGAGAATTTCGGCTCTTTTCAGAGAATCAGTTCTTTTGGATCGGCTCACTAAAAAGAGCCGGCTCTCGAGTGGCTCCTCAGAGTTTAAGTCTTTGGTAGATTACTAAATGCATCGCTAATGTAAAAATTTATTAAATGTTTATTTATATGACACAGCAGAAACGCAACATCTTCCAAAACCTACGTTTGTCTTCACTGAGGAAACAGCTAATGTTTCCCTAGTTCTGAAGAAGGTGTACTGCCGAAACGTTCGCTGCAAAAACAAACGCTTCTCACCGTCTCTGCTGCTCCTGGTTTTAGAAGCTGTTGCTTCGTTTTTTGCTGTGTCACCATTTCTCATCACATGCCAGTTGAGCACAGCCTTGTTTGGTGAGTTTGAATGCACTTGCTTCTTTTTGTGAGTATTTATTATGGCTTTATAAACTCAACATTTGTACAGTCTGCCACACAACAACAAAATATAAATTAAAATGTGTAAAACAAAAAGAAAAAGCAGCATCCAGGTGACGTGTTTTTTAGCAAAGCTTGGGATAAAAAAGATCAAAACAACTCCCAATCAGGAGCTCCCGTCAGTCACTTCAAAGAACCGGATCATTCCAGACTGACCCGTCCATAATTTCTAGTCAAAACTGACATTAAAGACATCAAAATACCATCAATACTGGTAAAAAAAAAAACATTGAGTAAGTCCTGTAGGCAGTTTTTAATTTGATGAAACATTTACCTCCAAGTTCCACCTCGTCCGTCTCCGTTCCGCTGCGCTCCGGTACGAAGCCAGGGGGCGCTCCAAAGGGTCGTCCGCTCGCCATCGCTACCGTGTGGACACATTTTTCTACCTGGATTATTGAGATGCATCAGGACATCATTATTAAATTACTGAATGATTTCCACAATGACAACTGTATTGTTTGTCATTATTAATGGTTCTCAAGTGCCGTAATGACTTGTGTGTTTGATCACGTGATCAAATCACCACATTTGTTGGCGCTAACAGAAGACGGTGGTATTGTTTACGCAGCGGTACCACGGTTTCCTGCAGGTATTAGAGCCCTGGTCAAGCATTACTTTTGTTTTGTTCCTCTTCTATTTTTGTAGCTAGTTTTTGTGTTTTTTTCATACTGGTTTCATAGCTACAAGCTAAATGCTAGCCCACAAAATATGGCACAAGACCAGGATGATGTCGCCAATGAGAACCATCTATTCCTGTTACTGATATCTGAAAGCTGAGGGGTGTTTTATCTCCTACCATTAAAAGATAAAGGCAAACAGTGTTTTTGCTCATGTCTGTGTGTGAATGTGTCTGTATGTTAGCAAAATATCTTCTGACGAATTGGACAATATTTTTTAAGAAAGCTGAATAAGCTTATTTAGGTTAGTAATCATTAGATGTACAACTAACTTTAGGAGTCAACCTGATTCAAGAAGGCTGCCACTGCCAACTAAACCCAAAATGTAGTGTGGTTGTATTTGAAAGTCATTCACAAGTACTTGACATCCCATGAGATTGTGCATAAAGTTATTTTTTAAAGTTTTACCAAAATGGCTACAACTCAGCATAACTTGATCTCTTTGTCTAAAGTTCTGGCGGGTGATGGAATGCCACGCGTGGCTTTTAATTCCCCAGAGAACTGAATCAGAGTTCGTTATGAAGTTTGACTGGTTATTAAATGATAAACCGGCTTGCCCTACCCTCCCGGTTTAAGCCCCGCCTCCTTTTTACGTCGTTAAAACTCGGCGTCAAAAGTACGTCGAATATAATCGCGTACGGTTACTTAACAAAGAAAAGATTTAAAATGTGAGAATTTGAGAGCAGGACGAAGAAAACAAATGTTGTTTTTGTTTTTTTTCCTCGATGGGGCGTGGCTAATCCCTCCCCCTACACACACACACACACACACGCCCGCGCTCATAACTTTACAGTAGAGACTCGGGTTCTTCACTTAACGCGACGCCTTTCTTCGAGCTCGCCGACCTCCGCCTCACGCGACGTAAAACAGTAAAAAAAGGAAATGAAATGAAGAGGAGGATACACAAGAAGTATATTATTTTGATCCTGGCGTACTCGGGTTTACTCCTGCTAATCCCGTACGTCTTAGATTACCGGGACAAACCCGCCGAGCGCGCCCACCCGCAGCAGCAGCCCAGATGCCCGGATCTGTGGGATAACGTTTACCGAGCGAACGGCAGCCAGGCCACGGAGTCCCCGACCAACGGGAGCCAGTCCCGGACACACATCTACCTGCACGCCACCTGGAGGACCGGCTCCTCGTTCCTGGGGGAGCTGTTCAACCAGCACCCGGACGTCTTCTACCTCTACGAGCCCATGTGGCACATCTGGCAGGCGCTGTACCCCGGGGACGCGGGCAGCCTCCAGGGCTCGGTGCGGGACATGCTGAGCGCCCTGTACCGCTGCGACTTCTCCGTGCTGAAGCTGTACGCGGGTTCGCAGAACGTCACCACCGCCTTCATCTTCGGCTGGAAGATGAACAAGGTGATCTGCTCCGAGCCGCTGTGCAGCGCGCACAAGCGCCACGAGATCGGGCTGGTCCGGGAGGAGCAGTGCGCCAAGTGCCAGAAGAGGGACCTGACGGAGCTGGAGAGGGAGTGCAGGAAGTACCCGGTGATGGTGATCAAAGGGGTCCGCGTCCTGGACCTCAGCACCCTGGTGCCGCTGGTGCGAGACCCCGCGGTGAACCTGCAGATCATCCAGCTCTTCAGAGACCCCAGGGCCGTGCACAACTCGCGCCTGAAGTCCAAACAGGCCCTGGTGAAGGAGAGCATCCAGGTGCTGCGGAGCAAGAGGCAGAACGACCGGTACAAGCGGCTGCTGGTGCCCAGCAACAGGCTGAACCGGGCCGAGAGCTACGTGTCGGGCGCCATGGAGCTGATCTGCGACAACTGGCTCAGCGACATGATGCTGGTGCTGCGCGCGCCGCCCTGGCTCAAGAGGAGCTACCTGCGCGTGCGCTACGAGGACCTGGTCCTGCGCCCCGCGGAGCAGCTGCAGAGGATCCAGCGCTTCTCCAACCTCTCCTCCGTGCCCGACCTGGAGAGGTTCGCGCTGAACATGACGCGCGGCCGCGGCTACTCCTCGGACAAGCCCTTCCTGGTGTCCTCCAGGGACGCGAGGGAGGCCATCCACGCGTGGAGCGAGCGGCTGAACGTGGAGCAGATCGGGCAGGTGGAGGCCTACTGCAGCGAGGTCATGAGGCACCTGGGCTACGAGAAAAGCGGCGCGGGGAGAGCCGCGTGACGGCACCTGGGAGCAGGTAAGACGGTGACGCTTCTGCGCAGGATGTGTGCATGTGCGCGCTGCGGCTCCGTGACCTCTGACCTCCATCTGCCTGAGACAAACTGAAACCAGAGTGGCAGTGGAGCGCACACAGAGCTGCTTCATGTTTATTCCACATCCTCTGTGCGCGTTTCATCCTTCCTGCTGCTCTGCATGAAGGTTTGCAACCAAAAGACGAGATAAATTTGTCTCAATATTATTCAAACAAAAACTAATCTCAATCAAAATAATAATTTATCGTGGGCAAAACTTTTAGAATTGTAATTTTGTAGTATCCAGTTTTTTGCTTTTTTTT
>JAVKLF010000083.1:16888732-16902895 GCA_034783495.1 Millerichthys robustus
GCCATAGAACTCTATTTCCTGTCAATAAACCTTTCTAATCGCATCATGTTTTGTGTGAGTCTTTCCAGATTGAAATGCAGGTACACATTCAATGTTAACAAAGGAATTTTATCTGCATCTTTTACTAAAGAAATTTGAGCATAAATACATAGCAATTCATCAAAATAGTTAGACTTGGTTTTTTTATGGGACTACAAATTTATCAGCTTCTGAATTTTTATCTCAGAGTTGGATTAATTGTACCAACCTCTCTGTAAATGTAGTCATTTACCAACAATAAGCTGGAAGAAAAGTCTATTTAATGCCACAGTTTTTAAGATTAATTTAGACATGACCATCTGAACCGAACCTAATGACTCTAAAAGTTAATAAAACGGCACTGCTTCTCATAATTGTTGGCGGTTGTGGTCATATCTTTCATGGCTAGATGTGGGAGGAGTTTGGAATAGCACTAGATGCAGTGTCCACACTGTCTTCAAAATCTGCTGTGGATTTTTTTACTTTGTGGTTTTGTGACTAAATTATTACAGCCACAGACCAAGGACTGACAACCAGGCCCACATTTTGATGCAAAAAATATGTTGATCTGTTTGCAATCTTTGCACAAACCATGTGAAGTCTTGCTTAGGATTCTCTTTTCTGCTTTTTTGGACTGCCAAAAGTCTAAAATATATTCAGACAGATTTGCTTTACATGGCTTTTAGGTTTATCCAGCTTTGTGCTGCAACATTCCATGTTGTTTGTTTTTGGCAACACAAGGATAATTACCAGTAAGAAGGCCTAAAACAAAACAAACAAAGGTGGTTTGTATTTTCTAGCTTTCAGTCTGGTTGCCGCCATAGGTTATTATTTAAAAACGTTTCTCTTGTCTCCAGAGATCTAGTTGGCTCTCCAGAGAGCTGACTTTTACTCAGACAAAAACAGTGTAGTGAGTTTGTGATATGGGCAGAGCAAACATCAATTCTTCCACAATGCCAGGATCTAAAACACAATGAGGTCCCGAATGAAGTTTTCCTCTGAATTCTTCCTCATACCGCAGGACGCATTGTTTTACTGTGTCACGAGGGACAGATATTTACAGTTTGACAACCAAGTGCCCTTTCCTCCAAAGTGCACTGGCAGTGAGTGCTTCAACTGACTCACACAGTTTCACTTTAATTTAACACTTTGACTTCTTGAACAGCTTAAAACCAACTGGATCATTTTTTATCCATTACAAATTTGAATAAACATTATAATTGCCTGCTGACAACAAATAAAAAGTGGGCAATTTTGTTTTGCATGTTTCTATACGTGTGTCTGACTGTTACCAAAATCTCTCATGAACCACTAAACACATTTTAATGAAACTTTCAAAAGTAATTATTGGATGTAGTCAGTTCTATTAAAAATGGCTGCCACAGCTCAGCAACCTTAGTCAGGACCAAAGTAACTTAGTCACATTTACAGATATTGAAATCTAATATAATGTAGTAGCAACACAGGAGATTGTGCATCACTTTATATTGAAAAATTTCACTAAAACAGACACAATGCCAGTATTTGTCAACATCTCAGTTTAAAATTCTGCACTACTACTACTACTTGAGTGGAGGTTAGGCCTTTAATACTGTCATTTTAGGCCAATTCTACTGTTGTTTTCTTTTAAAATACGTATTTATACTCAATCCCATCAGACTCCAGCAATTTGTTTTACTATAGATGTCTATTATGTTGCTGCATCTGTGTAAACACTCACATACCCCTTTATGGTAGTCATCAGAACTCTTATGTAATGTTTAGATTAGCCTGCAGTGACTCTTCTTTCAGCTTAATGCAATACAAAATCCGAACCTCCCATAACTACTAAAATTCAGTCTGAGAGCGCCTTAACGTGTATATTTCTGCTCTCTGTTTGACTGCTTAGTTCTGCATTTTGCCGTTTCAAACATTTTTTTCCAATTCTATCATTACCATTTTGTGGTTGCCTCTCCTCTTTGCTTGCTGTAACCACAGTTTGGGGAGGGGATGCGTTGGCCTTTTGGGCGGATTTTGTATTTTGCAATTAACTAAGGTCTCTCAGGAGATATGCCAGATATTAACTTTGACTCGCTTGCCAGGAACAGCTCTGGTGAGGATGCTGGATATGATTACATGCACTGTATCTGGTATTCAAATTTTATTTCAGTGGAGTTTTAAAAACTGATGAGGCAAATTTGTCTTTCAAAGGCCACCACAAAGATTGTAAAAAAATAAAAACAAAAACAAAAAGAGTTGAAGCTGTGCTTGTATTCAGTCCACATGCTCAACTTTTTAGCTTTATGGTAAAGTAAACAAATCCTTTCTATTTGGATTTTTGTATACTTTTGGCAGACAGGAGTCATTTTGATGCCAAAAGTGGTTGTAATACTTTTTCTGCCCCCACAGTTGGGTAAAAGATCCATCTCTATATCCACAATCCTTTTCTTAGGTCCAACAAAAGTCAGGACTGCCAGAAAGCATTGTGCAATGTCTGTAATATGAGAGTTGGGGTAGTAGTTGGGGAGGGGGGAGAAAAGCAGGAGCGGGTGTGGGTTGTCTGGTCCATATCGACACACTCCACACACTGACGGCGTGCCAAACCGACAAAGTCCCTTCCAGCACGCTAAACCAGATGTTGCCCCGTGATTCATGCTGAGGAACTGGAGCAGAGGCAGTGCTGCTAGGGATAGTGGTTGAGATGTTTACATAGCAACGGGAGTCCTGACTGGGTCTAATTACAGGTCTGCTCTCCCCCCATGGTGAAGCCTTTATCTTAACAGTGCTGTCAAGGAGGAGGCAGGCGTTCTGGCTCTCTGTGTAGAGCTGTTGCTTTGCTTTTGCATCGCCCAGTTTAATTAACAACAGTATGTAAAGCGATTTGTGGACTATTTATTGTGTCAGTGCTAAGTTAGTATTTTTTTTCTTGTTTATAGTTTCTTCTGTACATTATATTTTGCAGTTAAACTACTTATTGTTTATTCTTAAATTCAGTTTGTTTATGACTTTTTTTTTGCCATTCATGAACTCTTCCATTCTTTTTCTTTTGTGGTTGCTCCCTTCTCCTTTCAGGTGTCACCACAGTGAGTGAACTTGTGCAGAAGATTTGCAATAGTTTTACAGTACTTAAAAATAAAAAATCTGCCTGGAGACACATTAGATCTCTTCAATTCAGTCAAAAGTGTTGATGTTGTTCTTTCAGCTTCATTTAACATTTGTTTTACCTTTTTAATTACGGTTTTGCTGCTTTTACTTTTTAGCCTGTGTTTTGTTGCTTTTAGTTTTTCTTATTTTATTCTCTGTTCTGCTTGTCTGTCATCAGATTTCAGTAAATTCACTCAGCACTCAGGATTTATAAAAAAACAAAAAACAAAACCAGTTTCTTTAGATTTAATTTTTTTTACTTATAGTTAGTTATTATCCTGAAACAAATAAAAGACAAGAAAGACAACCGGAAACATTCCTGCAGATAGATATTTCATGTCTACCATATCTTGTCTGCCTCCTCTTAAGAGGATGCTTACGCAAATCTAATGGAGGAAACCAAATCCCGCCCACCTCCCCAATTCTCCCTTTTACTCCTTCTCTCCATAGTTCCAGCAAGTAGGCGTGTAAATAATTTTGGTTAGAGCCAGTAATAGAAGACAGCTGGGGCTATAGTGCTCTTTATGTATTTTTCAGCACTGTGGAAAAGGAACAACACTGAGGCTGGGGAGAGATGGAGTAAAAGGGTTATGTGAATTCATTGAATAAACTGAGTGAAATAGTAAAAAAAAAACATTATCTAGTTTTCCTTTTATCAAGTGTCATTTTATTATTATGGAAATAGTGTTTGGTGACATGACTGAAATTATTTAAAGGAGGGCTCTTTCATCAGGATGGCCCCTCCTGAGGTTTCACCTTCTACACTCCACTTTCACCAGATGAAACCTGTTGACCAAGACCCAGTTTTAAAATGGTTCTTTGGAAAATACTAGCATTTTTCTTTACCCAAAATATGTCTGTTTACCTTTATGTAGCCCTTGATAAGAAAACACATGCTTGGGAATACAGTAAACAATTTTTCCACTTTAGTTTGATTTTGATAGTATAGGAGAAATGCAGGGGCTGTGGTAACTCAGTGGTCAGTACTGCAATCTTGCAATCTTAAAACTGTGGGTTTGGGTCCAGGTTGCATCAACAAGGGAATTTAGTGTAAAACCACTACCAAACCTTTTATGAGAGTTTGTTTGCTGAGGCAACCTCTGGAGGAACCAAAAGAAAAACAACAATCAATGTATTTGGGGCTGCGGTAGCTCGTGGCCAGTGCTGCGGTCTTGTAATCCTGCAGATTCAAGTCCAGGTTGCTTTAGGAAGGGTATCGAGCATAAAACAAATTCCAAAATTTTTTATCGGCATTTGTTCACAGTGGCGACCCCTACAGAAGTTAGCAGACAAAAAAGAAACAACATTAGGAAAAGTGCAGCTGCTGTAAATGCACTTTAACAAGTTCTCTAATATGCTGTTCCACTATGTTTTTAATAGCTTGATTTTGTATTTTTGAATACGTTTTTACACATCAACACATACATCTATCTAAAAAAAGGTGTTTTGCCAAAAACGTGTGCTTTATTTATTGTCTGGTGCTTATTTTAACCTGCTTGTTATTCATCACACTTTGCATGTAACTGTCCAGTCGGGAGGTCCTCACAGCATCTTTCTAGAAATTAATACACAAGGCAGTGTGGCATTTGACAAACTGTTCTTCTTTGCCCTCCCTTTCATAAATTCAAGGAAGCACAGTGAAATTATGTCTCTTACAGTTTGTATGTGAAAATGCTATCTGCCTTGGCCTTTTCACTTCTTTGACTCCCCCTCACTGGCTCAAACTGTCAGCATTGTTTCAGACTTTTAACTCATGGTACTCAGCTGTTTCTTAAAGAATAGCTGTTATTAAATCTCAGTAATGATGTTTTTGTCAGATAGCATTGAAACTTTAATTGATAATGGAAAAAAAAGCATGTTCCTTTTTATACATATGGCTTACTAAACAGCAACATTTATTACTGGGACTGGTTTTGGAAGGAAGGTTTTAGTTTCCACACAAAATTAAAACAAGCACAATATGGCTAGATACTTCTTAAAATGCATCCAGGTTTGTGGCTTGAGGTGTCGAGACATGAAGTAGGGAAAATATGGCACAGTAAACATCCAAATACAGAATAATCCCATAATGATCTGAGCAGAACAAAACAAAGAAAATTTTGTTCTTGGGAAATTTCTGACTAAACATTGTAAATGCGGTTTAAATGACATTTTTTTCCTTTTGGATTATCTTGAATACTACATGTTGCAGACTTCAAATGTTCCAGTACAAATAAAACAAGATTTATATAAAACTGGATAAATCAAATTGTTTGAGGGCACACCTACTTGTTTTACCCTCAAGTTCTGAATGCTTAAGACCAAGAGGCTCCCGCAAAACCCCGACCAAACTTTTGCCAAAGACCATGTCTTTTTTAGACATCTATAACTGATGAGAGAGACACTCCTCAGGTGATACAGACTATTATGTTTGGATACTTTAGTACCAAAGGAGAACTGTTACACTGAGGGTTGTTGCATTTTGATTTCTGCCATTTGATACTGTTTAGATCTTCTTGCACACAAAATTCCGTTAAGTGCATATGCAGTGTTTTGTTTTCAAGTCTGTAATTCAGTTCAGTTCAGTTTATATAACACCAATTTACAAGAAGTCATCTCCATTTGCAGTCAATTCATTCCTAATATAATATAACACAGGGATGGGCAACTTAAATGATGGAAGGGGCCCCAATTTTTTGTTGGTACTACCAGAGGGCCACATAGTGCTGCACATTTACACTTAAATCTAATTAAAGGCCCAATGACTACAGCAGCACAACTGAGGGATAGCTTAGGAAACCCAGAACAACACTGACTATAAGATTTATCAAAATGGAAAGACTAAATCTAGCCTCAAAAGTAGACAAAGTGTTATGTTTCATGTCTATTTTCAGAAGCTCTAGGAACCACAAGTAAACATGCAGTCTGAGTGAAGTGGTCTATTAGGAAAATATGGAACAAGAAGATCTCTAATATAGGATGGAGTTTGTTGGTTGGGAGCTTTGTATGTTAGAAACAAGATTTCAAATTATATTTTAAAGAGAGCTAGTGGAGAAAAACTTAAATCTGTGAAATGTGATCTCTGTCTTATCTGTAGTTGTGATTGCTGTTGAGTGATTCACAGAGCATGTATGAGTTTGTTCAAGTAGTTCATGGCTGGTTTTATTAATTTGCTGCAGCTTTAAGCCACCTCTTGTTTTGTGGCTGTGCTGACAACTTTTCTGGTTTTGACATTATAGGTTCAGACAGCCCATGTCAGCTCCCATCTGCAAAGACATACAAAGGTAGCACAGGCCGTAAAGTCTTTAGTCATTTGCACACATGCTTGTTCTCTGCCAGCTGTATCACTTTACACAGTGGCTCCCGTGTTCCTTTGAGAATCGGCCCTGTCATCCATCTCTTCAAAGCCCTCTGATTTATTTCTGTATTTAGTGGTAAAAAGGAATGTACCACTTTCTATCCTCTCTACTTGCCTGGGGCTACATTTGTTGCATGTAATTGGCCATGCACTTTTTGAAAACGGTGTTGATGGTTTACCAACAGGTGCCCACTACATTTAAAAGGGATTGTACAAAATAACCAGCCTCATTGTCAGTTGAAGTAAACTGTATTACCTATCTGTTACACTTTCTGTTCTATGTAGAGGTTACTAACTGAGAGCAATTATAAAGAAATGACACAATTTCTGGTACAAGCTAAATTCTCTTTAGAATTTTATTTGCCCTCTTTAGGGTTTTAACCACTGTGCTGGGCGTTGTTCACATACAATCATGTAGAAAGCAAAAAATATGCAAACGTACAGCGTTCTATAAATACCACTGACTATCATCTGGGTAACATTTTCTTTTTAGCGATCACAGCACTGAGCTGGAGATCTAGATTTGTCTAAAATATTACTTTTTATGTTGTTTCTCATTATTTTCAGTTTTGTAACATCAGAAACCCCAAAATAAATTAGGAATCTTAACAAAGTATCTCAATCTTGCAGCTTTTAAACAGCTAGATTGTTTTAAATGCAAAATATAAGAAAATCAAATGATAGCTTGATTTTGTTTTTTTTTCTGTTTCCTGTTTTGAACCAATCTCCAGTTATTGCTGTTAGTCTTTTAGTCATAGTTTGAATTCACTTTTCTTATTGTCAAAGAGGATTTTTACATTCACAGGGATGCAATGCATTGCCTGAACACCTGTTAACATATTTTCAAGCAGAAAGAAACTTTGCCTGGATATTCATTCTTGCACCACATCTCCTTCAGACAGCCAATATAATCCAAGAATGTACTGTCGGGGAAAGGTTTTTTCAATTATATGCCAAGTGACAACATTAAGCTATAATACTCTATTAAAAAGGAGTCGTTGTATGATATTAAGTTACTCACAGGTTCTGATTTCAAACTTTGATGGGGAAGTTTATGACTTCCCTAATGAAGTGTGGGATCACCCTTGCCCTCCTCCCTTTTTCTGATTCCAGCTTGTCTCTAATGCCTCCTGTTTTTCAGCCCAGAGATAAATCCTTTTCAAAGGCTTGCTGGTGAAGTGAACTTAAACACACCCTACCGAAGGGCTTTACTCCCTACTTTACTTCCTGTTGTAGTTGCTCAAGGTTCAGTGGTGAGTCTGCTGTGTTCAATATCAACACTGCTTAGCTACTGACTGTTAGGTCCCAGGCCCCTTAGGAAAGCAAAAGTAAGTATTGTACATGCCCTAAAGTAATTTGTGTTTTTCATGCTCTATGGGAATGTCCCCCAGTAAAAGGAAAAAAATCAGAGGATTTGTTTAAGCCCATTCTATATATGAGAGCTGGTAGATGTTTGTTTGGAGGCAGATGTATTTAACACAGCTTTGGGCAACCTGTGCCATATGAATTTGGATTTAATAAGTTTTGCATTTTTGGATAAACATTTATTTAAAAAACTCTTTAGACTGACTTATTGTTCTTTTTATTATTCAGACATTCTTGTTCTAATCCAAAATCATGTAGCTATAACTAACACACACGCACGCACGCACGCACGCACACACACACACGAGGAAGGCTGTGTTTGTTTGTCTTTGGAAATGGCTTTGTGGGAATATCAGATTTGTCCCTAACTGGCACACCAGCTGACATCACTTCCTGTACTTTTGTCCTGGCTCAGTGTCACAGTTGTTTTGCTGAAAATAAGAATGTACGTATCTCTTGTGTGATTGGAGAGAACTGTCACAATAAATATATCTCTTCTAAAAAAGAAAAGGGATTGCTTTTTGGGTGGTTTAAGCCCTGAAGCAAGTCTGCACAATATTTGTCCTAAAGTTTAAAGTGGACAAACCTTTTTATAATACAATGTGAAAATCTATAATATTCACATTTCTGGATGTAATTAATTTTTTTGCAAATGGTTTGATTTTGTTGGAGTCTTTAGATCATGTCTGTCAGCACAGACTGGAGTGGTTTAGGTACAGATTCAGCTCCCCTAAGTCTGAGGTCATGGGTCTCAACCAAAAAAACCTTGCTTGACCCGTTCCCTCTGTGACCCAACCTTGATTGAACATAAAATATTACAAAAGACTGGCTTCAACTTTTTATTTTGGAGACTTCCTGTTGTTCTATGAAAAGTGACTTATACCAGTATCGAGTGACAGTTGATTCATCAAGTCAGAGACTAATATTGAAGAAAACATTCACACTTCATCATATTTTACCACCTTGGATTTGAGATGATTTTTTTTCTATTCATGATTTGGGTGGAATAAACTAAATACATTAAAATGTGTTTTCACACTTGTCTAATACATTCAGTGAAAGATCAAACACTATATTTTATGGCGTTACAAACTAATTGCTGCTTTGTTTCTTGTTCCAGGCCCAGACTTTGTTATTGTACAATTCTTGGAATTCTTATTTTCTTCTTATTTCACTGATGTTTTTTCTATTTTTTTATTTTAAGAATGAAGCTTTTTACACCCCAATTTTAACTGCAACGTAGACTCATTGGGCTTTGGGGGTTGATATAGCTCCCGGGGACACCATTGTATACAGTGGCGGTGGACCCGGGCCCACAAGACCCCAATTTAAAACGCACTTTAGACACAAAATAACATCACAAACACACACAGACGTACACATTTACACACGCACACAAACATATACATAAAAAATGGCAGGGGGGGAACGATTTTGGCCCTGATGCTCCTGTCTCACCCCGCCTCTCTGCCATTCCGGTCGGGCTCTGGTGGTGGGGCCCCGGTGGCGGTGGGGTGGGCCTGGGTTTGCCCCTTGGGGGCGGGTGGCCGGGTGCTTGTGGGGCTGGAGGATTCTGTTACTGGTCTCCGGCCTGGCTGGGCCCCCGTTCTGTCCTGCCCTCCTACGGCCTCCCCTCTGGTTCTGGCGTGTGGGCTGTGCAGTGGTCCTCCGTTGCCTCCGGTGGACCGTGGGGGGCTCGGGTTGAGTCGGTGAGGGTGATGCTGGCCGGCATCGGTGGAGGATGGGTTGGGGTGGCTTGTTTCTGCCTCCGTGGGGCCTTTGCGTCCCTCTCCTTCGTGTTCGTTGGGTTTCTCGGCCCTGGGACTGTGCGAGGACCTGGTGGGTGGGGTGTTAGGCTGGGGCTCCATGGCAATGGAAGGCGGGCTTGGGTGGGTCTAGATCTCCCTGGGCTTCCTGTTGCGTCTCCTTTGGGCGGGAGTTGCTTTTCCTGCGTTCCTCCTCTGTTTCTGCCTCCAGATCCTCGTGGTGGTCTCTCTGTGGTGTGGGCGTGTCCAGTCCGCCGTGACTTTCGGGTTTGTTGGGCCCCCTGCTGGGCTGGGTCTGACTCTGCTCGCTTGATGTCGCTGGGGGACGGTATGACCCTGATGGTACTACCCACTTAAACTAAACAAGAAACCCCTGTCCATCTCCCATACATGAATGCATGTCTACGTGCGATCATCAGTAAACACGTGTGTATGATCACCTGCCTCATCATGTGTGCACATGCATCACACACTTGTGTCACTCATTTGTATGCTGCTGTATTACTCACAACTTAGGTTTAACTATTTGTGGCTCTTGTTGATTTGTTTTTGCTAATATAAATAATATTCAATTTGTAACTTTTCATAACTTATTCGTTTTTATTATTTACTTTGTAGACCGACTATCGGTTCCTGTTGCTGTTGTTGTTTTGTATCTGTCCAACCCCATCCCCCCCTTCTGTCCTTTGCTTTTGCATCCCCCTCAGCCTTCGCTGACTTCATACAAAACAGTCATCAACAGGAGGATTATTTCAAACCCTACTGTTGTAGAGTAAAACTGTCAAGGCATTGGAAAAGTTTTCAGTTTAAACCTTACTGAATGCATATATGCCGGACAGGACAAATAAAAAAAAAAAGAAAAAAAAGAATGAAGCTTCCTTGAAATACTGTTAACGTTAAAGCAGAACTTTAAATGAACCATTTACTGTTTTTCAGAAAATATTTAAGTGTTGTTTAAATAATAGAGAATGTTATAATCTAAAAATGCCCTGCCAAGATCTGTGTAAAGTGTTTCAATACATCACTACTTTACAGTGTTTAAGTATATCAAAAGTGATTATTTGCATAGTTGTTTTATTAATATAGATTGTTTATTGCTCATCCCTGTCTTATTTATAACACTTTTGCAATCAAGCCCATTGCTTTTTGGCAGTGAAGTATTAAAAAGGAAATAAGATAATTATTGTATTTATTTAATTGTTTGATATGGACATCACATATACATTGGACAACCAAATGTACTTCTTAGTTTTCAACACCAGTCCTCATTGCTTTTTCACCGAAAAAAAACACTGCAAGTGTTCTTAGGAGCCACATTTAAGAATTCTGTTTGACTTAAGCTCTGTATATTTGATACCAATTCTCTCATAAGCTGTGACTGAATAAATAAACTTTTACCTGGAGGTGGTCAGGAGAAAATAAGTAAATCAAAGTGCAAGTCAATCACTGGTGGTAATCTTTCTTATCCATGTCCTTCACACATTGTGAAGAATCAATCATCCTGCAATGAATACTGTTCATTAGAAATGGGGAAACTAATCATTGATGAAAAAAAATATTTTGTACACTATATTAAAGGGCCAAAGGGTGTAACATGTGTTACTTTAAATAAATTGCCTTTTCATATGTTAGAATCAACATTTCAACTACTGCATTTATGAGCACTTGAATTTAGGTGTTGCAGAGCTTGGAGAAAGTAAGTCTGTGGTTTGGAAGGTTGCTGATTCAAATCTCCTGGCTGGTACATCGAAATCTGGGTCGGAGAGGTCAAGCACCCACATCTGCCTCCACCCTCACTTGCCCCACTCTAGGCCCTTGTGCAGCTGCCATCTGCACCTTTGATGGCAGCCCTTTGCTCCACACACGTGGCCTGTGGTAGCTCAGGTTGTCGTGTGGGGTTGTCATGCAGTGTGAAGAGGACCTTGGTTTTGTTTGTTGCGCATGTCAACTTTTGGTTGAAATTACAATTAGCTGATTTAATTTAACAAAGCGAGTCTTCTAAAAATGGCATACACTTTCAGTTTAAGTTTTTTAGTTGTCAAATGTCAGTGCTCAAAGTTGGGTACCTTTCCTTTTTATTTTAGTTTGATTACTTTTAATGGGCTAGTATGACCTGACTTGTACAGGACACACGTAATGATGACAGGAGAAAAAGAGAGACAGCTGGAAAGAAAGCAGAACCATGGGAGGAAGGCAGACAGATAAGGTGACAGCAGAGATGACGCTGTGGGGTGGCTGATAGATGCTAGCTTTATTTCCTGTGTCCTGATGATGACATACATGATGGGAACAGAACTCTGCGGATTTGAGCGGGAGTAAAAAGTTGGTAAATCTTGTACTGAAGATACAAACTGGTTCGTCTTTCTTTTTTCTATTTAGTTATTTTCTTTTTTTCCCCAGATGCCTTTTGTTCTGTTGTATTTTTACAGTTAGAACATCAGATCATTGTCCAAAGTGTTGTCATGTTTGGAAGTTTCTTAGAAAAAAAAAACAACAACTAGTTTTTCTTTGTCTGGCAGTTGTTTGTCATTCTCTGATTGAAAGGGGGGAAAAAGCCCTCTGATATGTTTGTGGGAATGAGACGTGATGACACGGTTAGGGAGCAAACCTACTACTGGGTTATTTATAAGAGGAAAAGGGTGAAGGTTATCAGCAGGGATGGAAATATTGATGCACAGCAGGTTTTTGCCATTAGGTCCTGTTTTTATATTACATAGCAATACCCTGCCATGTTTTAATCAGTTTAAAAATGCTATTTAGTCCATCTGTGTTTGCACAATAACAGAGTCTGCACAAAGTTCAGATGGTCAATTGTCTGAGATTTCTTGCAAAACACAGATTTATTAACAATAAATCTTGCATGCGTCTTGCATCTTTCATCTCTAGTCTTAGGCTGATTAAACATGGATTTACCAAACAGCAAAAAAGAGAAAGGAGGGAAAATAAACAAACCAAGCTGTGTGTTTTGATAAAAAAAATTAAAAGAAGAAACCTTTCCCCTGTGGATTCCCTCACTGCTGAAACTCTGTGTTTTTGGAGTCAGTTGGGAGAATTAACTGTTGCTGTCGAACTGTCTTTCACTCAGACTTTAATTGTTTCCACATGTTTCATCAGATTGCGATTGGCAGCCTTTGCGTGTTTAATGCGATGCATTTGAAATGTGAGCAGGCCTCAACTGGCACAGGGCTGTGCGGTAAAAGGCAAGGTCTGGTCCCGAGTGAGAACCTGGTCTTGTGCTTCATCACATCACACATTCGTCTTTAATTGAAAAGAGCTGTGGATTCTATTACCCAAACCCCTGCAAACTGTTTGGTGTCACTCTCCCTCTGTGTGACATATTTAAAGCCCCGGGTGTTTAAGTAGGTCATGCAGATGGCAAATGATAAAAGTTGTTCATGGTAGAGGATGCACAAAACAAAACCTGAAACAACACGAACACGGAACAACAAAACAGGCTTCAGTATATACACGGTTCTGTTGGTTATTCACCCAATCTCAGCTGGTATACTAGGCTCCAGAACCTTTTTGCAAATGTAGATAAGAATTATTGAAAGTATAAATATAAAAACATGACATCAAAACAAACAAAATGCTTATTGTTTTGGTTGGGAATTTTTTTTAATGTGCTGAACATTGAAAATGTAAGAACCCTTAAAATGTAGTGCATTTTGTACATCAACGTTTGATTGATAAATAACAGTATAATTTTTAATTTGTTTTTTTTAAATTCTGTTTTCTCCCTCATTTCCCTCTGCAGGACCACCGCATCGTAGTCCATGTGAGCTGCTACCAGTTGGGACAGGACACCCAGTGCAGGCCCTTCAAAAGAGCTTTGCAGTCATGTCAGGGTGTGCAAGCAGGGGCACTGTCAGCCTGCCTCAGGAGGTGCACGTCATCAACCTGAGAGGACACGCTCCACAAGGACCAGACAACACTCCAGCAAAGGTGAATCATCCTTGTTTGAAAATTGCTAAACCTGGATTTCATTCTCTCCGTTTGTCACACAACCATCATAATTAGATGTTACTTTATTTCACCTATAAATATCTATTAAATCACTTTAAACAAGTAACTCTTTTAAATGTAATAATCAGACAAGCTTACTTTGACTAATCAAAACAGTGATAAGATATGTGTAGTATTTTCCAACCACCTTCATCAGTTTTGAGCAGGCCTCTAAATGCACTCGTTCAGACAGTCAGGTAAACCCCGGATAGTGGAACCACTCATTGTCTTCAGGTTTTTGCAGCATATCTTGTGGCTGGAGAGCAAACCATCAGCCTAGGTCTGAACATAGTCTGAACATGAATCATGCACAAATGGCTTTCACATCTAGATTTCTACCTGTCACCACAGTGTAGAAAACAACATGTGTAGACCTGCAGTTACTGCTGGTGTTTGCTCAAGATTTGCTAAAGCAAAGTAAAAATACTGTGAATGTATGCCTGCCGTCTCTTTCTCTCTCTCTGTCTCACACACATATAGATAGATAGATAGATAGATAGATAGATAGATAGATAGATAGATAGATAGATAGATAGATAGATAGATAGA
>JAVKLF010000083.1:16904715-16947740 GCA_034783495.1 Millerichthys robustus
TAGATAGATAGATAGATAGATAGATAGATAGATAGATAGATAGATAGATAGATAGATAGATAGATAGATAGATAGAAAAATAGATAGAAAAATAGATAGATAGAAATTCGATATAGTAGGAACAGAGTCTTTGTCAGCTGAGCACATTGTGTAGTGTGACATCTTAGCTTAAGAGCTAAACCAGTTAGCGTGTTAGCATAATGCACAAAAAAACCTACTTGAAGAGCAAACAGATCATGCGAGATACTACAACATCACATGAGACTGAACATATTATTCTCAAGGTTTGAACAAAACTTCACAAGTTCTAGACTTTTATTTTTAACAGGATTTTAATGTTTTTCAGAATTGAGAAACATTAATAATGGCTGCTTCAGTCTGTCAAAGTACGGGTCACTTCTGCTTGACAATTCCTTACAGCTTCATTCAGACATTCTAGGGAAAGTGACGGAAAAAGTCTCAGTTCTAGGGTATGTACATGATACAGATTATTCAAGATTGAACATTAAATAATGTGAGGTATAGTAATAAAAATGTCCAGAACCACAGTTTTCTTTCAATATCACGTCATCTTAAATATTTCACTTTGCTGTAGTTGCAGAGTGAAACAACTGACAACACAAGTTTTCTATAAATGTTATGAATAATCTGTGTTGTACACGTGAACACCGTCAGCTGGAGAAAAATGCAATATATGGCTTCACTTCAGGACTTCATCTCTGCATCAGCATTGCTGATCCTGCCTGCCTAGAGTTACAGTGTATTCATTAGAGCGTGTCACTCGGTCAGCAAGTTTTCTTTGACAAGTGGAGTCTGAATTTTCCTTATTTAGAAGTGTATAGAAAAAGAAGCTACATAAATGACTCTAGATGAATTAAAAATTTAGCTTTGGAGTGTTGGTGAAAGTCAGCCAGTCACTTCAACGTATCCACCATTTGATCAGACATCACTTTTGTGATGGGGACGTGTGAGCTGATACAGCAGAAACCGACATCTGTCTTCATTCATCCTTGGCTGCAGAAGGTCGCAGCAGCCTGTGTTGAGATTTAGTGGCCACGCAGAAACTCTTAATGTTACTGAAGGTTTCTGCTTCTGGTTAGATATGATCTCGTGAAGGACAGCCAGACCCTCTAGTCTGTGACTTTGTTTACATCTGAGATGTGGACACAGATTCAGACACACAGAGATACCTTTAGCCTCCAGCAACATTGTTTGAGGCCACACGGTGCACCTTATAAAGTGTTGTGAGCTCAATCTGCCCCTGTATTTCATGGCAGGAGAAGGGATTATCCAAAACAACGATTATCCAGAAAAATATATTGTAAGTAAATATAGAGCAATAAGGAGATTAAGAGGATATTTACCATCTTTGATCATCATGAAAGGAACAGAATTGCTCTTCATTTTTCATTCTTGATAGGTTGAAGTGAAAAGCATAAGACTTGTTTCTCTTCTAATTTATTTTATTTGTTTTTAACAAGTTCCTAATGTTACTTTGCCTCCCAACCTGAGCTGGCTTCAATAAAGCACATTATCATTATTTTCTCACTCTAATTCTGACAGCTCTGCCACTAGGAAAAACGACGGAGGTTAGTGTCTTATCCATGGGCATTTCAGCATGTAGGAAGTAGGGATTTAGCCATCAACCATTCAGCTGATAACTTCTGTCTTTTGATGCTGACCTGCTACACAGTCCAAACTAAATACAGAGGTTTGTCCTGCTGTACTCATTGTATTATTGTCGAAAGAGAGAAAATGGAGAGCTGTAATGATTTTGCTTGTCTGTGTGTTAATATTTCTGTCTGTTAGCAAAATATCTCATGAGCTACGGAAGTGATTGTATTAAAACTGTCCCAAGGCAATAACTAGGTGTACATCTAGGAATTGGTTTACTTTTGGAATAAACTATATTCGAGATGGACGCCATGGCTAACTAGCCAACTGGCCTTAGAATTCTCCAAAATAATTATAACCCAGTACACTAAGGCAGAGTCATAATCCATGCACACTTCAATTATTAAAAGGTCTGTTTGACCAAAAGGGTTGTAACTCTGTCCTTTTGTCACATAAGATGATCTTGATTTAAAACTGATGTCTGATGATAAGCATTTTTTCGAGAACATATTTGCCTTCAGTTCTATTTAAAATATGCATTTTTATATAATTACGTGTGTAGTTGTGTTAAATCATTTCCCTCTCAGTATGTCTCAGGTTGATTTCTGTGTTTTCTTAGCCTTTGTTTGTTTTGTAAGCAAGCTGAGAGGTGCCTGCTCCGTGTTTGACTAATGGACATTGTCTCAGAGTCCTCCTCCTCACCTCTGCTGACGGGAGAGGAAGTGGTGTCTTAGCCACAGAGCACAGACTCACACTGAGCGCCTGCAAAGCTAAGTCCTCAGCAGGTATGAGAGTGAATCTGTTTTTCCCCATAGTGTACATAGACTACATATCAACACAGGTCCATGGTTTGTACACGTACATGTGCAGCCTCACACACATCCTGCTGCTGCAGTGTGTGAAGCCTGCTTTGTGTCCTTCTCACATTCAGATGTGAAAGTCATGGCTTCTACATATTTTCTGTAAAGATGTGAGAGCACTGTGTTTTTCCCTGCCTGCACCATTGAACTCATTCTTAAAGAGTATTAATCACAACGCAAGAGCCATTATCCATACAATCAAGTTCACAGGTGGATCTGACTCAGAACACACTTTGGCTCTTAGCCAGTATCAAAGCTGCAACAGAATAGCTTAATAAGGACCGTGCTTTGACTTGGATAAGCTTATATTTACACGCCTTTCAGTGGCTAAAGATAACAAACAGAAAAAATTACTCTAGCATAACTAAAGGCTTAGCCTTTCTGGATGAAAAGCATGTCACTAGCCACCTTTTATACCAAAGTTTTAAACTAAACTAAACTTTAGTTTATAGACAAAATATACAACCAACCAACTGTTTTTAAATGAACATAAAAGTTTAGAGGAATCTGTTGAACACAACTTCATGCCGACTCTGAGCCACAGGTCCATGGAGCAGGGAAATGGAACATTATGCCCTGTCTCTGTTATCTTGTTTTAAGGCATTGCAACCATAGAAAGGTTATGACCAAAGAAGAAAGGAGTTTTCACAGTGACTTTTTGGCCTAGTTGACCTCTAGAGATAGGCATTAGATCCTTGTGATTCAATATGGAGAATCAATTAAAAGAAACTGGTTAGATAGAACATGTAGTCACATTTGTTTGAAATACAGTGATAGTTTCTTCAGCTTTAGTGACCATTTAGTAAAGAAACCCCTTTTCTCTCTTTTGCTCATGTAGGCTCCAGAACGAAGCTGAACACATTTAGAAAAAATTATTTTTCTGAAGTTACTTTAAAAACTGTAGTACCAAGGTCAGTGACATGCTTCAAAAAACAAATTTCCTGAAAAAATGGCAGAATTATTTTCACATTTTCAAATTGCTACAGTGAATTTATATTTACAGTCTAATCTTCTAACTTGAGAGGAAATAAAAAGGTTAGAGTGGCTAATGCTGCAGACCAGACTTGTTGCTCATATTTCATTCTAGGTTTAAACCCTCAGAGATTTTTCAGGCAAATTATCTTTTCATGGGTTGGATATTGACCCAAAGCTTCTGGTGATTTGCCACTTACCCAAACAATGATCTCATTCTAAAATGTTTTTTTTCCCTTTCTACACTGGAGTCAAGGTAGAGTTATCAAGTTTTTACCATTTTTCCACTTGCTACCTTTCTCACCAAGCTGACAAGCCCCCACCACATTGTGTGTTAATTCACACAGGCTTGACATCAGTACAGACAACTCTCAAGTTGCAGCAATGTGTAGAGCAAAACAAAAAGCCATTTTAAGCAGAGGTCCGTGGGGGCGATAAACAACACAGACCAGCGATATCTTAAATCACTCCTCTTTCTCTAATCAGTGTACATGAAACACAGCCACTTGCCCTGATCAGGGTGAGGCAGAGCAGATGATTGCTTTATCAGCTGGAATTCACAGATATCAAGCACTGTGTAAGTGACTACCTGGAGGAACTCACCAGCCACAAACAACTGGTGAGAACAGATACAAGCTGGGCACATACTTTAAAACTACAGATATACACAACTCATTTTTCCATGAACACACCCCATTTACTCTGGCTGACTCCTAACAGTATTTAGTTGAATCTTCAGTTTTTAGAATTTAAAAAAGCCAATTAGAATAACACTTTGAACTGTATTCCAATTATATAAAAGGCAGAATTGATTTTTAAGTTTTATTAAGGACCTATAAGGCCCTGAATAAACAGGCTCCTGCATATGTCTGACATCCTTTAGCTTTATGTGCCCACCAGATCCCTTAGATCAAATAATCATTTGCTTTTAGTTGTTCTGAGCTCCAGGCTGGTCCACAGAGGTGATCAGGTCTTTTCAATTGTGGCTTCTAAATTGTGGAACCAGCTATGCCTTAACAAAAGACAGACCTCAACCTTTTATTGTTTAAATCTTTTCTGAAAACGCAATTGTACAGTATGAGAACTGACTTTTTGTGGTTCCAATTAATGGCTTTATATTGTCTTGTCATGTTTTTGTTTTATCTTTTGAACAATTATAATTTGTTGATTTTGTGTGCAGCACATTGGCTAACAACATTTATTTTTCAATGAGCTATATAATTAAATTTGATTTGATTTTCTTTTTCCTGTAAATGTTAGCATTAACAGGGAATGCAGGTATTTACTGTGGTTTGCTTCCAAATAAAATGCCTTACAGTACTGAAAGATGCAAATAATGATTCCCAGTTGAAGTGGACCATGAACACAAACAGCCATAATAAAACAGCAAAAAAGTACAAAAACTACATTTTGCTGTTTCTTTTGCATTGCTTAACAGCATCAGTACTATAAGTTTTGACTGTGTTGGGGTTATTAGACAATTGTTGTTGACATATTTTATTCAAATAGTAAATAAAAAGTTTATGCGCTGCTAGATATTGCTTCTCTGCTATCAAACTACAAACATGGTCGAATGTGGTGTCGTGAGCTGTTCTGCAACCTGAAGAGGGACGGGCTGTGAAGTGCCTCATTTGCATTTAAAGTGACCGCAGAAAACAAGTTGTTCTGAGACGCACCTCAGAACAGAGGTGAAAGAGAGGCCTGTGAAGCTACAATAAAGAGGTATTCAGACCAAAGCATTTCAGTTCCACTTTATATGGATCACAACAGAATGATTGAAATATGAAAAGAAAGGATTTAAAACCCAGATAAGCCCCCTTTAAAGAAACTATGGCAGGTTACTTACACCTGTGTGGTGTAACCTGTCTTACCTATTTGAGTTGGAAGGCTCTGCCAGATTATTGTGCAGCCAACAGCCCACCAACATTTTATTGCCTGGACTGATTAAAAACCACAAAACGTGTGCCTGAAAGTTCTTAAAAACATACCTGAAAGAGCAGATGACAAGTGGAAAACATTGTGGACTCTCACCATTTACCACACCTCGACAATGCTTCAGTGAGTACAAGGATTGTGGACCATTTTCATGTCCATTTATGGGAAGCTTAGTTGCAGCTGACCCAAAATGTAGAATGAATAGAACCTCATGTGCGTCAGCAGAGCACTAATCAGTTCACCCATGCAGATGTGGAATCAGTGAAGTGACCCTTAATATTTTTACGGATTATTTACACTAACCTATGTGTTTGCCCCATATTGGCATTATCTTTTTTTAACCCTCCCGCTGTCTTAGGGTCAACATGACCCCACCAGGCCACAGTTTTGAGGCCTGGTGGGTCATTTGACCCAAGGGCAGAGGGAGGGTTAATGGTGAACACTCAGCACACTCTAATGGTCTTGCAGTATCTCATCTGTAATATCAACATACCCAACATTACTCAATGACAGAAGGGTTTATTTCAAAATATTGAAATCACAAATAAGAACTTTGAAGCGTCAGGTGGAGGTGATTTGATCATTTTCTCTTCCCACCCACACACAAAATACACCAGCAAATTAAACAGATGTCATCTGAAATTTTTTTTTTAGGGTTGTTGAAAACTCTAAGAAATGCGACTGTTGTTGCAAAATGCTTCTCTAGTTTAGACCAATTGTCCTACAGCCTTTTGTTTTTTGTGTTGCAAGCCATATCAAACAAATTGTCAAATTCCAAATTTGTATTTTTTCCTGAAATTTTGTACTATTTTCTAGTTTCAGCATTACATATGTTCACTATGTTCTATTATGAACAAAATATGCATTTTGCAAATCATTGCAATCTGTTTTTAATTACATTTTATGCAATGTCATAACCTTAAACTAACACTATCGTTTAGAACTTTTCTGGAAATGTAAAGTCACAGTCCCATAACCTGGTGCCACACCTCCATCTTAATGTTGTATTATGCTCTTTCTAAAGATTTTTATCCACATGTTCTACTTTACTTTGACGTTTCTTTTGTTTTTTTCTCCTTCTCTGTTGGATTTCTGTGTGGAGTGCAGACTGATTACCATCACAGTTCAGCAGAAAGGCTCCAGGTAGCACCGCTATCACACTGATGTCTATGGGTTGCACAGATAAGAGCAGTCAATGGGCCTCGGTCTGTCTCCCCTCCATCATTGAGTTCCTTGGCCCCAGCTCCCTTCCTCCTCCTCTACAGCCTCAGTGATCCAGAAAGAACCAAGATCCAGACAGACAAGAGACAAGCTCAAACCCCCCACCCTCATACAAAAACACACACATCCACACAACCACATCAGATTACAGAAAGGGCTAAGACCAGCTTATTGGTTAGCAGCCTTGCTTTTGTGGCTTACAGTAAACCTATTTGCCATGTTTTAAAAGACTTCAACTTTGACAAAGTTCCTTAACTTACTTGAAAATCAATGGTAACTGGCACATTGGTTAAAAAAGAAGCTAATTTGTACATTCCTTGTCAAATCTCAAAAGTAAAGTTTTAGGATCAGGTTCTTAAAAAATATTTTGTTTAGTTATAAAGATTGGGGAAATTCTAATTTTAACACAGGAGCAAGACAAAGTGAATTTTTGTTACCTAGCGTTAATAGTCTTGGATATCAGTCTGTTTGCTATGCCACTTTAAAACTACAAAAGCCAACCTTTAATGGCTGTGTTATGGAACACATTGCGCTTTTTTGTCTAGATGATTATTTCCTGGGAGGGAGAGTGTTTTCTCAGATTATTCTTATTTTTTGGCTAATTAAAGGATATTTTGGATTTTCTTCAGAGTCACCAAGGCTCGGCAGGGCACCTAATTAACTCTGTCAATAAAGGAAACTCCCTCTTCCTGTGAGGACAGTGAGTTGCTCTGATACTGAGCGCTGACTGCAGGCCTCACTGCACAGTATTTGACAATTGCATATTCAGTACAATATGTCATAGAAGCATGACATAATACATAGTCTTTTTATAAATCACTCTCAAATAGCATTTTTCTTTTTTGTCTTGAAAGGTCATGAAATTGTTTATAACCGACTTTTGAACCTAAACCAATTCAAGATGGCCATCGCAGCTAATTGACTTTAACCAACACAACAATGGCAATGACTCAGCTGGTTTTATAAATATTAAGTATATTAAAATGTGGTGTGGTACAAGCTGAGAGTATGTTAGCTGTTGCCATCAACCCTGTTGTCTGTTAGCAAAATAAGAATTGTTTTAATAAAACTCCTAGGTAAAAAAAAACATTTACATTACATACATTTACATTTACAACTCTATAACATTTGGATCCAACTAAATTCAAGATGGCCACCACAGCTAACAAGCTAACTAATCTTAGCTACACAGACAATAATTTATTCAGTTTTACAGGCGTTAGCCTAAAGATAGGCGTGATGGTACCTGGCACTGATCCTCAACACACAGTATACTTGAAGTGAAACGCTAATGTTTCATTACATTTCTGGAATGAAACATTTAGAGCACCATCAATGGATGTGCATTTATAACTCATTAACATTTGGAGTCAACCAATTTAAGAGTTTGTCCACAGGTAGATCACCTATTAAACACAAAAAGCTTAAATCAGTCAGCTTTACAGGTGTTGAGCTAAACTTGATGGGTAGTTACTGAGTGTTATTACCAACACGTACGTACTTTGAACATGACATCTTGCAATATTGCATGAGATCATTAAAAATTTTATTTTTAAGGTTTGATCAAAGTGGCCGCAACTCTGCTATATTACCCTGCCAGTTAAGGGATTAATTGTTTGAAGTTGGTGCTGTACTATATTATTTTTCTTTCTGGGTATTATTTAATTGTTTATACATTTTTGTCATGACTAATGGTACGCTCTGGTCCTGCTTATACTGCAACAGCTGTCGTCCCTTGTGTGGAATTTAGTTTCAGTAACGTGATAGGTTTGTACCAGCCTGCATCAGTGGCTGAAGGCAAACTGGTAATGGACCCCGAACCAAAGAATCTCAGTGCCAGCCACCTCATAATCAGTCGCTTTGTTCCCAACAATCTTTGCTGGGTTCCTTTAATTCAGTATCCTGCAACAAGGACATTTCAGGGCCATGTAATCCTTTTTTCAGTGCCACAAAGTGTTGTGATGCTTGCTGTTTCTGCACCTCTTCTTTCCACACCCACTGTAGTGTGACAAGATCTGTTGCCAAACCCACTAGGTTTCATGACGGCAGCTCTCTGGGCAGAGATCAACCCCGGCTGCCGCCAACTTCTTAACCTTACTAACATGTGTACCAGTGGAGCTTCTTACCATCTGCTCAGTTTTTTGTCCAGATATTTAGCACGAAAAAGGAAAAGAAATGCGTAGAATGATCACGGTTTTCACCTTTTTTGACCCTCACTTTGTTCTGGCATGTTCTGTTCCTCGGGCTCTGTTTATGTGTGCGTTTGCAGGTGACTCACGTCTTCTGGAAATGTTTCTGTCTGGGTTTTAAAATTCCTCATCTTTTACAACTCTTCCCCTTAACTCTCATTTTTACTTCTACCCCCTCTTCCATCTCTCAAAGCCAGGACCTCAAAGCCAAGCCAGGTATGATTATATCTGGGTTGTTGTTAATCTCAGAGGAGCGACAACAGTTTGCATTTTCCAATGTCTGGAGGAAAGAAGGCTGGAGGTTGAAGGGGGAAATATAAAAAAAAAAAATCAAAACTAAAAGGGAAAACTGGTGATCTGTTTATTTGGATCCTCTTAAAAGTTGCCTCATAGATAAGTGTGTGGTAATTTCCACCATTTTTCTTATCAAAGAGACATTTTAATGATCTCAGCAGCATAACAGCACTAAACACTTTAGTTTGTGTTTGTCTCCTCCAGGGCCTACAGTTCTTTGATGCTTCATGTTTAAACTTTTCTTCTATCCTGTTAAAGTTTCTTGGTAAATAAGTTAATGATCTTGTTTGTGACAGATTTTTGAACGCAGAGCGTTTGTTATAAAAAAAAGATTTGCAAAAGTAAAATTTGCAGTAAAACTGTTTTGAGCGAATAATCTCTGGTCAGGTTGTTTTGTGAAGTCAAACCTTTTACTCAAATATTTTATTTGCACGTTCTGGTGTATTTAATATGTGCCAAGTACATTGTTTAGTTGCCATCTTTATAAATATCTTTAATGAATATATATGTTTGTTGTTAGATTGGGTGAAAGTGCAAAGATTGTACTTTTAGAAGAAAATCAGATCAATATTTCTGTTAACTGTAACTTATTAGATGAGTTCAGGGGTCTTAAATCACATAATGTGTATCCATGTGGGTTGAGTTAGTGATTTGCTGTTGTTACTGCTGACACGCAGGATGAGACTAATTCGATTAAACTGATAAAAGAAGGCCTTTTTTTAAAGAAGAGAGAGCATCAGCCCACAAAACAGTTGAGTTCTCATGAAAACCTCAGTGAAAGGAACATTTGGTAGTTTCTGAGTTAAACTTATCTTTGTAGTTTGCAGAAAAAAAGATGATTAGAAGCTAGATTTGTGCTTCATATGAGTTTGACTTCAGTGAACATCTATGCACAGAACTGACTGATCAGGTAATCTAGACAAGTCTTATATGAGAAAACAAGTTGAAGTCTCAAAACGTGCAAGTTTGTGTTATCTGACTGTTAAAATCTTATGTAATAGTATTCAGAGAACCAAAGTTATAACTGCATGCAGTAGAGATGGTAAAAGAGACCGGCTGCTGAGTACTTTTTCCACAGTTAACAAAGACTCCACTGTATTTAAGTTCAAATCCCACTGAGGGTACATATCAGAGCTGAGTAAGTGCCTTTTAGGGAGAACACTGCAAGCAGTTTTGTTTGTTTTGTGTTTTTATGAGCAAAGCTAGTACATAAACAACCACAAAGCATGATGAAGAATAACAATCTACAATGCAAAGGATTTCAGTTTACACAAGGATAAGTGCCTTTGTTTTACTTGATATTTTTGGTTAAACCCAAGTAAACAGAAGGAAATCAAAACTTTGACTTTTGTAAGGTGTAGCTGGTTTCAAAAGGAGATCAGGTTGTGCATTATGAGCTCATTGGTTATGAACAAACAGTGCTTTTCCTCTTGCTGTTTTACGAGTTTGTTCTCATGGGAATCCTATCTCTGTGTTATGTTCTTGCCTCACCAGGTTGAGCTGTATCTCAAGCCTATCCAGTCTATGCTGCACCACCACAAGCCTCTGGTCTTTGTGCTAAACTCTCCCCAACCACTGGTCTGGAATGTCAAGGCAGAGAACCTGGAGCTGCGCATCAAACATACCTTTTATGTGAGTCCAGCATCAAGGAAAGCCTTTAAGTCCTTCTTCCTTAAGCTGTGTATTCATTTCCTTACTGTCTTGCCTTCCCAGTAGCCAGTGTCTAAAATGTAAATTTGCAGAAGAGACCAAATGCAAAATGTTCCAAAGACTGAAAAAATAAGTTTATTGAGGAAAAAATTGGATTTGCCAATTATTGTTATGGTCAATTGATGGTATTTAGTATTTTATAGAAAAATGTAGACTATTTCTAGTTACTACCAGATAAATTTTTTTTTTTTTTACATAGCATCTATGAGAATTCAGCTCTGGATTGTAAGAGTACATTATATATATATTTTTACTTTTAGGTTGTTGGCTTTTTTAAAATAGCAGGTTAAAGGTTTTGTTAGGACCAGGGCACAAATAGAAGCAAAAAAGATTTAGTGAGGGACATATTGGTGTAACCAGTACCAGGGCCCTTGGGGAACCAGCCAAATTTAGTGAGTGTACCAAGGGGCGTCTCTGGGAAACTTAATATAAAATGTAGAAAATAGATTGCTTTAGTGCTTTTGTTTAAAGCCTGTGTATTACTTGGGAAAAATCATAGTAAAATGCAGGCCAAAAGCCTCAGCCGTGCTTTTAGTACGCTATATGAAAACTTTGTTTTAAATTTAGTGGTCTAAAGGCTCTTTCTGTATTTTCTGCTTCCCTGAAGCAATCATTTTCAATTGCATCTTAACACCACTGCATTGTGCAGGAATGCAGCTTCAGGTACACAAATGATTTCCACATGTGCTGGAGTGTTTCCTGCTTACCTCTCAAATACAAAACATTTTGTGGTGAAAGTCAATGTGACATGCAGGGAAACATGTACTGATTGCACAAATTGTGAGTTACTCATATCAGGCTCATATGCACGCACACGCGCACATTTGTTCAATTAAGAACTTTATGTTCTACACGCATATTTGTTTTTGCCCCAGCCTATCTGACATTTAAAGAAGAACAATAATCTGCCTTCATTAGACCACATGAAACTTCTCTCCACCTTCTTGACAGCAGCTTTCGTCACTCTGTAATATTAGTGTTAATCACCTTTGCATCAAAGTGCTTCCTGCACAAGAAAATGTTTGTGGAGTAGTTGTGGTGATTTGTTACATTCATAGCATTGTGTGAATAATTTCTGTTTAAGGAAATTTCCAAAAAGAACGTTTAAAAACAAGAGGTAATGTTAGCCTCTCTATGAAATATTTTATCTATTTACGCCAAGATTCCCTGATTTAGAAAAATTTGAGATCATGAAGCCTGAATGTGGAATACTTTTTTTATCTGTCAATACAGATGAAAGTGAATTAATGATAAGGCTTTAGCTTGTGTGTGTGTGGGCATGTTTAACTACCCTTGTGAGGACATTTTGCCTAGTCCACACAAGGGAAAATATCATCTGTGGGTCAGGGGTTAGGGTTTAGGGCTCAGGTATGAACTAAGTTTAGGTCAGGGTTAGAGTCAGGTATGGACCTGTGGGGTTAGGTTTAGGGTCAGGGGTCAGGGTTAGGCTGTTGAAATGAGTGGAAGTCAATAGTAAGTCCTCACAAAGATACCACTAGATGACTGTGTGTGTGTAGAGGGATGGTTACCAGTGTGTTGTTGTTTCCTTTTTTTATTAGGAAAATATATCATGAGCAGCAGAACAGGTATAATAAAACTCAGGACATAATGATTAAATGTATGTATATGCACACCTGATTGTAGACAATTTTTTGAAGATAAAAGCCAAAGCAAAGCAGTTTTAGCAAACACAAATATGGCTGTAACTATTTGACTGTTTTTGCACTGACCACATACAATTTCAATGTACCCTAATGTATGATGGGAAAATAGACTTTTTTTTCTTTTCGAACAGTCAGTTGTAAAGCTATTCACCTAAAATTTGGCGTGGTAATACTTGAGACTGATCCCCAACTTCTAATTAAAGTGCCAACAGATTTTGTAAGATCTGTGGTTAAAACTTAGCTAATAACTAATAATACAACCATTTATGTGAGGCCTTAGATGAAAGTAGGGCCGCACAATATTGAGCATTTATTGTCTTCACGATATCAAGGAGCACAATATGACAAATGAAAGGACTGCTTCAATTGCAATAAATCATAGACTGTTCTGTTTCAAGTACAGAATATTCACGTTCTGCATGTTAATAATAAAGTTGGTCAGTCCACCCACTTGCCTTGATGCCCATATGTGGTTTAGATGAAAGTGTTGATAGAACAGAACGTGAGTAAGGAAAAAAATGTGGGTTTATGGAAATTATTACTGTCATCACAATATTAAACAATAATATCTCACATGGCAAGTTTTTCTAATATTATGCAGACTCAGGTGGAAGAAACTTTTTCATTTCCCTCTTTAATCTGTGCTCTTTATAAAGCTGATGAACTGATGATGTGATAAGAGAATAAGTAACAAAGTGAAGAAGAACTGCTCCTCCTTCAACCTGCCTTCCAATTTTAAAGGCTGTTGTCTTGGATGAATAGGACCCAGAATCCAGCCTGCCAGCCCTTGTTTCCTCATCCCAGTTCTCTGGGCTCTGTGGACTCGAATAGGCTGCTTGGAAAAGCTTCATAGACATTAAGCACACTGTTGGTGTTGGCCACTGGACACTGCTAGCTTTTAAAATGC
Source organism: Millerichthys robustus (assembly GCA_034783495.1). NCBI lineage: Eukaryota > Metazoa > Chordata > Actinopteri > Cyprinodontiformes > Rivulidae > Millerichthys > Millerichthys robustus. Next base: position 16,918,082 of record JAVKLF010000083.1, read on the forward strand.
TAGAATCCAGACTTTTGTTGTAAAACATGCTCTGTGGAGTACTTATTGTCAATCAGCAGCAGCCAGGAATCATCATGGGTACAAAATGAAGTGAAATATGAACATTGAGTGGCAGCCAAAATTAATTTCACCAAGGGACGAGATTCGGAGCAAGACACATGTGCAGAGCATGCTGTGTTGACTTTGTAGCCAAATGTATATATTTTCTTTGGAGGGCTTTCAAAAGGGGGAGGGCTCTCTTGCATCTCTGCTTGAAAGGCTTGATCTGGAACAAATGTTTTATGACTCTTGGTGGAACAACACTGTAAATTTTGGCTGTTGGCTCATAGATTGCTCATTGTTTGTTTGCCAAGCTTTTCCTCTTTCTCCCTTGTGTTTTTTTCACTCGCTAAAGTCTGAGCACTTACCTCACTCTAACCGTTAATAGGAACCATAGATATACACTATTGGCTTTGATTCAGAGACAGGAGATGTGAGTGGAAGACTCCATCGAGGTGCTAAGACATGTGGTATTATTTTCTTTACAGAGTCAAAGAAACACATCCGCATTAAACAGTGTTGTTTGTTATCTTTATCTCAACAAGAGGAGGAAGATCAAATCAACCACAGCAACAATCAATCTCATCTCTACCACCAGAAAGTTACTGCATGCTCTTTTTATACATCAACTCCTGCTGAAAGATCTGTTTGCAACACCTCCTGTTGTTTCACAGCTTTTCGCCATTTCCCAGACTAATGGTGTTTCTCAGTGGAACAATCCAAAACTGTCATAATTGATCTCAAAAGTATGGAATATGCACTTCTCTTTTGATTCACATATGGCCATTGTATGTTGCTACTTAAAGAGATAGCAGGATATACATTATTTCATGTTGGGAACTATCCAGGATTCTCAACACCAGCAGATGTGGTGTATTTTTTTCTGTCACATAAAGGGAATAAAAGTCTTACAGTGGTGCGTGAGGTTGAGTGAGGGCTTTGAAGCAGTTCAAATGTTTATATGTGGGAAGAATCTAAAAAGAAAAGTCTGACTATTAAACTGTTTATAATTTAATTAATAGCAGATCAGAACAAAGTAGTTTGTTGATCCAATTTTACAACAATCATATGAAGTTGTGATTTTTGTATAACTAACACTCACAACTTAGCAACTTGGTGGCTAAGTGACGCCAATAAATTCTATCATCCAATATGGAAGCCAGCTCACTACTAAGACATGACCCTCAAATTGCAACCCTCAAATAACTAATGTAGAAGGAAAATGCATGTTTGAACATACAGCAGCAAGGTAAGAACTATGTGAAAAAAGCAAATTCAACAACTGAAGAAAGAACGAAAAGAGAAAAAAGAAAAATAAGTTTTTAAGTGAGTTTTTTGTCAGAAAATGATCCCTTTTTTTTTTTTACATAGAAGGGACTATGGAAAATTGTGGCTTCAACGTCTGGCATCTGCTCCTGTCTCCATACAATCCAGTCTGTTGATGATATCCACTCCCAGAGAGGATGGCAATTACAATTCAGTTGATTTTTTTCAATAGATTTTATATAGCGTCAGTTTACAACAAAAGTCATCTCAGGGCACAAATTAGGAAAATGCTTCCAAATCATGTCTTGGTCATTGTGTCCTTGAGCAAGACAAATCACCCTCCTTACCTGCTTGTGGTGGTCAGAGGGCCTGCTGGCGCCTGTGCAGGGCAGCTGTGGCTACAAAGTTGCTTACCACCTTCCGTGTATGTATGGGTGAATGACTGAAGTGTAAAGCACTAAGGAGTCTGTAGGGACTTGACAAAGCAGTATTTAGGTTCAGGCTATTTAACATTTTAATGATAGAGACAGTGCACGCTTCCCTTCAACCAACGTAGTGATCAAAACACAAGATTTAGTCCATAAAATACTGATCAATCATCAAATTGTTTCTAAAGAATTGCTTTTCATTTTAAGCAAAATCCAGTTTGTAAAATTCTGTAAAAAGCTTTTAACTTTGTGTATTGTGATGTTAGAATTTTCCATGAAATGCTACTCTGCAATGAAAGTTTTACATGAAACAAAAATTAATCTACCTGCTTTGTAAATGTAAATTAGATTTTTATGAGTTCATTTTTATGTGAGTGTACAAACAGCAAAAGTAAAATTATACTTTGACTTGAAGCTCAAGACACAAGTATGCAGGGACGTGTACATGTTTTTATATTTTCTATTTAAGCCAAATGCAGAAATGGTGTTTTGCTTTCTTACTTTTTCGTCTGTCAGCTGGGCTGAGACATAATACAAGCAAAGAGAGTTTGTTAAAGCCCAGAGTGGGTCTCTCACATCTCCGCTTCAGATTCCTGAGGTTTTCAGTGCTCTGGAAGGCCTGGAGCTAATTTGGCTTTCAGGCTTTTCCCTCTAATTCTTTGCGACTAATTATGGTCGTATTCCTGCAATTAAACTGATAAACTCTGCTGAGCTTGGCAAGAAGAGTGAAGCACCCCTCCTCTTCCTACTACCTTCCCCACTCCCCCTTTCTGCTCGATGGCTCAGAGCACCTCCCCTCTCCCTCCTTGTTATCTTTCTCTTTTTTTTTGTATAATCAGCTAATATGTAGCCATCTCAGTTTATCACCACCATGCTGGTTAGTTGTCAGTCAGCAACTCTGTATTTAAAATCCAACACTTTTTGTTTCATCAGATTTTTTTCCTCCCTCAGTTTAATCATCACCTCACTGTTTGTGTGCCTGAATGGTCCTATGCTATGCTGCATGATGCCATCGGCAATCACCAAAGACAGGGGCCTTGGCACTCTGACCCTGGCCTACCAATGCTGGCTCTTGGGATCTGAAACATGACCTCTCTGGTAGGGAAGGTGCCTGAGCTGGTGCGTGAAGTTGAGAGGTTCTGTCTAGATATAGTTGGGCTCACCTCAACGCATAGTATGGGCTCTGGAACTGATATCCTTGAGCTGTACATTATTCTTCTCTGGAGTTACCTCCAGTGAGAGGTACTAAGCTGGTGTGTGTCTGCTTTTGGGCTGAGGTGTCAACTGATCACACCTGGTAGTGAGTTGGATCAGATGGAGGCGGAAGATGCCAGACAGACCTGGTAGACCCATATGTGTAGTGAGTGTTTGCAGGGAACACCTGCCAGAAGAACCCATCAGAAAGATTCACACCCCCAAGAACACTTTAACCACTTCCCAGCTGAGGTGGGCGACAATGAGCCAGAGTGGGGAATCTTCTGCGCCTCAATTGTTGAGGCAGCTGCCTTGAGCTGGGGACGCAAGGTTAGAGGTGCTTCTCGTGGTGGCCACCCACAGACCCGGTGGTGGACACACCAGGATAGGGAGGCTTTCAAATTGAAGGAGTTCTATTGAGCCATGTTGGCTTGTAGAACTCTAGAGGCAGTTGAGGGATATTGGCAGGTCAAGCAGGCCACAGCTCTGATAGTTGCTGAGGCAAAAGCTTGAATGTGGGAGGAGTTCGGTGAGGCCTTGAAAGTCTCTCAATCAGCTCCAAGGAGATACTGGCAAACTATCCGACAGCTAAGGTGGGAAAAGTAACGTTAGGGAAGACCCAGGATACGCTGGAGAGATTGTGTGTCTGGCTGGCCTGGGAACGCCTTAGTATCCTCCCAGATAAGTTGGAAACAGTGGCTGTGGAAAGAATGGTCTGGACCTCCCCACTCAAGCTGCTGCCCCAGCGACCCAACTCAAAATAAGCAGAAAATAATGGATGGATTAAGACCTTTTCTTGTAGTAAACACCCTAAAAATAAAGTCAACCTAAATTCTTCGATGGAGTCTGTCCTCAGTATTTACAGCCTCTGGTGACAATGCCAGAAACCCACAGAAGAGCGTCCAGAGGTCAGACAGATGTTGACCGTAAAGAGCTGGAAAGTTATGTCTGCAAAACCCAAACACTTCAGAAAGTAATTTCTTTATTAGTGGTAACAAAATACTTCTAACCAATGGACAATTACATCGGAGTATGACAAGAGCAGATCATATGTATTTGCACTTAGATTAAAACTGATTTGATGTTTTAATTGGGCCAGCTCCTATTCAGCTCCTGCATACAAGAGTGGATATTTTTGGAAGGAAGAAAAATAAGCATGGAAATAAAATGAGCTTGGGTAAGCCTCTAGCACATGGAAATGTTTACCATTCTGAAATGAAGCACATGGTACATATTGTACCAAAAGTAGTCCCTCCTAAATGTGGAGTGGCCAGTTTGTCTATTTTCACCCACAGATTTTATCCCCAACCACAAAAACCTGAAGGTGGTTGAACATGTTTTTGCCTGTGTCTGCGTGTGTGTTTTATTGTGTCTGTCTGTTACCAAAACACCTCAAGAATCACTAGACAATTTTTAATGAAGCATACAGGATGTAATCATTGGATGTATCTACAAATAATTCAATTTTGGTGTAAACCCATGCATAACAAGGTTTATTTGAAGGTTTGAAACCTTCAAAAAACACTGAAGTAACTATGACTTTAACAGATTCTAAACAGGAATTTGGTGTGGTGGCACATAGATTATTATCAAACATATAATAATAGCAATAAGATAATGCAATTATGTAAAAATTTGTTCTAAATTTTGCCATTAATTATGTACTTGTAGTCAACTCTGTCAATTAAGAAAAATATTACATAAACCACGGGATATATTTTAATGAAACTTTCAGGAAATAATTAGTACTTAAACCTCTACAACTGATTAACATTTGGAGCCAACCCAATTCAAGCCAAGCAATTCTAGCCTGCTGACCTTAAAAAACACAAAAATAACTATAATTCAGTCAATTTGACATATTTTGTTTGTTGTAGATGTGAAACATACTTTCTCCTTCTGGCCAATCTTTCTGTTACTTTATTTGCAATCTCTGTGGAGAGTTTTTTTTTCTGTTCCCTGTTATCCCTTATGGCTATTTTGAAGCACACCTATGCATTACTGATGACATCCTACCCCGGCATCCGCTGTGTAAACACTGGAAACCAGACACCTCGCTGTGCACAGGGACACATGCAAAAATACGCAGAGCGTATTTGTAGAAACTTTGCAACTAAACACATTTTTTCGAGAATCACTGTTTAACATTTTTTTGCTATAGAAAATACCCTGAATATTAGACATGAGGACAGCTGAATAAACTAAAGACAGCATTCTGCAAGACAGCACCCCCCCCCCCCCCCCCCCCCCAACAGATGCCTTTGTCTCCTAACTCTCTCCTCTTTTCTCCTCCTCTAGGTATCACAGGGCTCAGAGGTCCACTTTGAGCAGGGAAACTTTTCAATGTTCACCCAGATCCATCAGGAGACCCTCCCCCACGGCAACGAGCACCTTCTCAACTGGGCCCAGAAGAAATATGAGGCCGTCACCTCCTTCTCTGAGCTCAGGATGACTGAAGCCATCTACATCAAAGTTGGAGAAGGTGTGCTCCTGAAATTTTCCAAACATAGCTTTAGGTCCCCGAGCAGCCCCTCTACCTCCATGCACTTTAGCTTTTTTAACTTTGCTTAGCTTTTGCACTTTAGCCTAGCCTCGAGATTTAAATGCACTAAAAAAACCAAAAAACTGCCCTCCCATCATAGTCATTGACACGCTCACACTGTTTTACAGCCTGCTTGTGGCTTTTTCTAAACTCAGACTATTTACAGTTATACAAACCATTAGGTCCCACAAAGAATAATAGCAGCATTTGTCAAGATGAAAACAACTTTAGAATATAGACTAAACATGTTCTCTGTATGGTTTAAAGTTTAATATAAGATTTATATGAAAGTTAACAAATAGTCCCCATGTGTTGTTGAGTTATGCCAAACAAAGCAGGCTTAGAAGAATAGTAATTTGTAAGAGTTGTCAGTGCTTTTTAGGCTACTTCATTACTTAAGAAAATAGTTACCAGATTAATGTAATAGAATGAATGTTGAATCAACATTCATACTATTGTTTTCCTTCTTTAGTATATTTTGTACAGTATTTGCAATCAAACTATTGTTGCATACTTTGTGCTTTTTTATTTGAACCCTACAAACCTGAGACAGCGGGAGCAGTTTGATGACAAGGAGGGGGGCAAAATACCTGTCAACAGGTGTGGAGGTCTGAGAGAGTCACATAAATCATTGGGTTGTGGTGATTGCATCAAAAGGTTGCTCAACAAAATTTTAAGTCCTTTTATCCAACAGTACTTCATTAGTTGATTTGATTGACAGTATTTAAGTTACTAGAAAGGTTTTCCTCTATTGCCACAGCTCATCTCAAAATAATAAAAAAAAAATCATAATACCAGATTGTGAGTAGATTCAATTTATTTATGAAGCAGACTGTTCTGTGCTGACCTCAGACTCTGATGTCATAGTTATAAAAATGTTCAGCATGCTGTGGTCATTTTCTGGATCAAAATCAGTCCACAAATCTTCCAGCCGGTTAACACAAACTTTCCTCTGTTTTCAGATTCCTGGTTTTCTGACACCTGCAAAATTGACACCAAGTTTCTGTCATTAAATTACCTGGGAAGCTACCAGGTGCTGCAGGCATCGAAGGGCTGTGTCCTGTCTTTGCCTGAGAAAAACAGAGAAGTGCACATTGTTGACCTGCAAGCCCCAAACTCAAGCAGGTGAGCTGCCAACAACTGTCAAAACAAAGAATACATGATGCCATTCCTTTTTTCTTTGAGGACAGGGCGCTCTCACCAAGCTTTGTGGAATGAGCTTTACAAACATGAGAGCAGGGTGGGTTTGCATGTTCACCGAGTGATGTTCTTTTTTAGGAACGTTTATCAAACAGACTCTCAAAGACTAGGTTGTAATAGACTGTACTCTTTTTCCAAGCATTACTTTGAAAACCCAAAAGACTGAAAATATGGGAAAGCTTTGGTAGGTATGCTCTATCTCTTGTTCTATCTCATCTGTAGTACATATGGACGTGCTTTGTTTTCTGGGAAGGCATCCAGTTTATTAATTATTTGGCCAGCCACAGAAGGCGTGTTATCACTATGATCTGTTTTTGTCTCCCTTCTTTTCTGCAGTGCTTTTCAAGTGGATGTCATTGTGGATCTAAGGCCTCTGAAGAACGATGGTGTAGTGATTCGAGACGTTACCTTGCTGCTTAAATGTGCTAAGTCTGTCAATTGGGTTGTCAAAACCCACAACGTGAGGGGGAGGCTGGATGTAGTGGTAAGCTGGCAGCAAAACAATAAACTTAAGCATTTTTTGGCAGTGAGATGTCATAGCAAATTTTATATAGTGCTAAAACAGTTCACTCTAGCATAGAAATCAAAATACAGAAAAAATATTCTACCATATGAGCAACTTCATAATGAAATTGTCAAATCAAGAATTGTTGTAAACTGGCACATCTTCCACGTCTCACAAGTTCGGAAAGATTGTAAAACTTTTACATCTTACCTCTAAGAATTGCCGTGGCTTCATGGAGCCAGAGATTGGAGTTTTGGAGGCATCATAAATTTTCAGAGCCAAGACCATTGGAAGTGTGCAGTCAGAGCTGCTGTGTATCAGATATGGTGTGAAATATGAGCAGAACCAAATTCAGCCACTTTTTCTTAAATTGAAAGTTGTTGGAACCACCACATGTCATACAAAAGAAAAACACAAGAGAATTATTGCAGTTTATCAAAGTAGCATTAGGCTGCAGGCCTTTGTAGTCAACCCACAGCGTGTGCATGTAGTTAAGAAATTAAATCTTCATTAGTGCTACTTAAGTCTCTCTGGAACCTTACAACTTTAAGAACATGACATCTATACACAAAAAAGTTGAACTGTAGATCATTTTGATACAAAACTGGCATTCATCCAAACATTGTATTCGCTTCAGGGTTGGAATTTTATACTGGGTCTTTCTCTTGAGAAACTCAGCGCAGTTAAACTGAACATCGTGCACTTTGAAATGCTGACTGTGGGTATTTATTGTGTGACGGATTGTCAGCGCTCTTAAGTTTGCTACTGTCTTGCATATACCTTTAGGCTGTCTTGGTAATTTCAGTGGAGGTAAACAGGGGGTTCCATGTTTCCTTAAAATGTAATGCTAATACTGCTGTGGCCGTGACACTGCACATTTGACAGGCACTGTGTGTTTGTAGAGCTGTCTGGGTGCTGCTGCACATTAAATCAGTCAGGTTTTCTGAGTGCAGTTTTGCTCAAACTTTGTAATGTTTTAATGTTGATGATGTGGCGTGAACAGCTGGAGATTGTTGTCAGGGACTCGAGCTGATTCAAAGTAGCGGATGATGAAACTGACATTATATGTAGTCTGGAAGAGGTAGCTGGGCAGATTACGTACCGGTGTGACAAAGAAGTGCATGCCTGAATATAATATAATGGCAAAATGAACAAACTCAAAATCAGCTAAATCTTCACACAAAAACTCTGCACCCTGACTTATGCAGCCACAGGCGATAATGCACACAAGTAACATATTAGTTGGGTTTTGTTATTGCTACAAATTCAGGAGCCAGTTTCTTTTGAGCTAGACTAAAACCACAGCTATGTTTTTTGCAACATGCATCATTAATTAGTATTCGGATGGTCCCAGAAGACAGTCACACACTGTGTCATTGTGAACCAGAACAGCAACAAACAGCTGGCAATGTTATTTATCAATATAATCTGTTACATCTCTGAAGGCCTCAGCCTAAACCTAATTCAGTTGTTTTTATCAAACAATGACATTTTGAGTTTTCTTTGACAACAGTGATACGCAGGATGCTATGTTTGTGCAATCAGTGTTTGAAAGATAGTCAGCTATGCAGCCGATATGATGGCCTAATAAAACTGAGGTCGTACTCATGTCAGGCATTCTCAGTGTTGCTCAAGAGATCTGACTGTGTGGGAAACGGCTGTGAGAAACAAGAAGTCTTCACTCATATAGGGAGTAGCCAGGCAGGACACAGACTTTTAGGAGCAACCCAGCATTGATCGAGCTGTGACACGCTCTTACCTCACAGTGTTTTACATGATTCACTCCTGGCACTGAAGAAGTGCAGGACTGTACTTGAAGAACATCTGTGTCAATGCATGAACAAGAAAGCATTTCTTTTATTTCAAAAAGGGTTTAAAAATTAATCTCAGCTTTTTCCTCTGTTGTCTTGGAAAACAAACATTTGTTTTACATCCCTCTCTACAGGCCTCTGATTCGGTGAGTGTCAGTTCCCTAATGTCTGTGTCACAATCCCCCAAACAAAGCTTGCCATCAGGACCACAAGCCTTGATCAAGTGGGCAGAGGAACATGGCCGTGGTCCTGTCACATCCTACACCAACACTTCAGTGGCAAACCACTTTAATATCCGACTAAGAGAGCCAGGTAACCCAAAGAAAAATAATGTCATGGTCCTGGTAAGCCTGTAAATCAGTCTTATGAGACTCTGTGTGACTTCCAGATGTGGTGGATCATCTGGAGAGCAGATCGCTTCCTGATCTGTCCATCCTGCAACATTCCAGCCCTCAGCCAGGAAAGGGACCTGCATCTCGGCACTCTGGTCTGCCCTTTCCATTCTCTTCACCCTTGCATGATGGTTTCCCACTACTGCCTATTGGCTCTGACCAGCCCTGGGATGATGAGCTCGAGGATCAGAAGGCCATTTTGAATGTTGGACTCAGTGTACAGTGTTTGGACAGGCAGATGGTGGTCAGCATTGACAAAAAGAGCCTGCAAGTGAGTGAAATGTTACTTTTCACTGTCGGGGTCTGCCCTTAGGTTTACAGAGCTACAAACAATCTTTCAGAAAAATAAGTTATTTTCTCTTTAAGAGACATGCTGTAACCTGCATGTAACAAAAGAAGGTATAAATGCATGTAAAATATCACTACTACCATTTTGGGTAAGGGTATAAATCTTTAGGCATGTCAAAATCCAGAGATCTGCAATGCCAAATAAAACAATTATTTATTCATTTGGAATAAATTGAACTAAATTATTGGCTTTTTTATATAAGCACTGATTTTCCTTTTTTCTAAAAAAGTACACAATAACATATCCAAAACTAATAATCACTGGCTAAAGTGAACACAAAAAATTAATTTGTTTATCACAAATTCATATTTCACATTTAAAAATTGATTCAAAAGCTTTCATGTTTATGATGCAATGACTCTAAAAACAGATATCACCCCACGTGTTTATTTGTTAGTATTTAAAACATTTCCAAATTACCCACAAACTATTATAAATTATATCTTTGTTACAAGTTATTTTTTTTAGTCTGCAAAAGTGAAATTAAAAGTGGAATGAAAAAAAAATGTCCCCTCACAAGTGGACTTAAAGGCAAGCGGCGCTGTTCCAAACATTTGGCGTCTAAACATGGCATTGCCTCAGTGATCCCACATCACAGAATGGAAAATGGCAACATCTGTAATTAGGAGCTCAAGCTAGACCACCTTGTGGGACTTGTTTATTCCTGAGAACTCAGTTTCACACAACTATCTCAACTGTTTTTTTATTTCTTCTGATGCTTATTTTTACAATTCTTAAAATGAGTTAATAAAGGAAAAGTGTTCTGATCTTGATCCAGCGGTACCATGTTCTTGATGTTTTCTCAGGCTCAGGGTTTTACTCATGCCAACCTTACATTGCAAGACCCAGAATGCAAAGCAAGAGTCAATGCCACCCACTACATGTTGGAAACTCCTCTGACTGGTTGTCAGACCACCAAATTTCCTATATCTGACCTCTCGGCTCTCTATTTAAACACTGTGAGTATGTACGTCTGCTGTTCAAAACTAAAAAAGTCATGGCATTTTTTAACAATCATTCTTTAAGCTCCCACTTCCAACATTAATCATATTTAAACATTGTAATTAAGCTATAAACTTCTAACTACATAAGTTGTTTTTATTAATGCATTGTTATCCAGAAATGTTCTTAAAATCTTACAGAGGATTATTTTGTAAGATTGTCTGCAGCCTGTCTATCACACTTTTTGCAAAAGATTTCCATACACAGTAAAGTATCTTGTACAGTACATGAACAGCAACTGAGTTAAAAACTTTTTATTGATTCTTTAGCATTTATTGGTAAAAACAACTCTCACAGTTTAATCTCCAGCTATAAAACAGGCAGCCTAAAATAATTCTAGTCATACTTAACCAACTCTGAGACTTCGACCGTCTCCACTTGAAAAAGCCATTTTATTCTGCTTGAAAATGTCATTTCTAGAAACATCTTTCTAAATGAGCCACTTATTATAGAATTGTCTCCATTCACACGAGAACACTGAATATGATCCAAAACGCTGTAGTACTTATGGCAGGTCTACACGTGGCACTAACGCTGGCACAAAAATACAAAAAATACAGGTAACAAGGAGTGAATGAACGCTCGTTCCTAAAGGTATATCTTTGTGTGCACAATTTACAATCTGCATTCTTGGATTTGCACATTATTTTATTGTCCACCTCCACCTACATCCTACCTGCCTTGGCTCTCTTTGTATCAATCTCGTCAGCTTCCTTCACGTTTATGATTTAATCTGGAGAGCACTGTTCAAAACAGACTGGTTTGGAATACTTCTTCAATAAGTATTATTCATCACCAGCATTGTTTGACACCTGGACATTTGCCTCGGATGTTTTCTGCTGGAGATGCTTGCAACAGCTCTGCCCCTCTGCAACTCACACAAAGAAACCAAGAACCCTGTGATCATCACAAATGATTTTGTAGTCTCTCTCATTAAAGCTTTTACCAACTATTTGCAGCCCAGTGAGATGTCACTTTAAGTTTACAAACTCTTCTGTCCAAATTATCTTAGCAGATTGCATTTTATTAATAGAGTACATTTTATATTTTAAGTTAAACAACATGAGGAGATACTGCATTTGTTGACTCTAAATTATTTTACAGTGCTATGTAATGTGAACCCTTGTTTTTCTATGGTGTTCAGTATTGCCATCTGTCATTGTCAGTTATCATCGTTATAATGAATGCATTCATTCAGCGTATTTGTTCTAACAAGCAAGAATGAACCACTTCCTGTCTGGCCTTTTGAAATGTTTTGTGAGGGGAAATTTTGAACAACACTTGCTTCTGTCTGATGCAAGATTGAAAGCCTGGGCATATCTCCAAGGTCATCTCCTGTGTTGGTGCATAAATGCAGCGGCCACCTTTGACTCCTGCTCAAAAAAATTAAAAATAATTTTCAGTGCCTGGATCCTCACAAATCAAATCTAACCAAGTTTTGCCTGTTTTCTAGTCTTGGTTGTATTGATTTTAGCAGCAGATCAGCTAACATTTTGTGCCAACTTTAAACTGCCCCAATTGTCCTCTCATCCATAAATTATATTTTCTCAAACTTCTGATATGCTTCAACTTTTCTGAGAAATTAAAATGTGCTGCTAAATCTACGGGATATTCCCACATTTTAAACTTGAATGTTTAGTTAACCCCTCTCAAAGATTCATACCTCTGCCAGAATAAGGCAACATTGGTGTGTTTATAAAGTCTGTAAATTATTTCTATGAATATGAGTCAGGGTTTATGAGTAACTGTTATTTCTGTGGACTACAGGTGATAGTAAGCCCTGCTGAGACGACAAATGGGAGTGGAGGCCCGATGGATTTTGAGGATTTGGAATCACTAAATGGGCCGTTCCCAAAAGATCTAGTGGAGCCAGGGAGGATATTAACAGAACAAAAACAGCAAGTGTCTATAATAAGGGTAAGTTAGTGCACTCATTGTGGTACTCTGTCAGTGAGAGCTGCTGTAATCCAACCTGACAGGTCAAATGACTGATAAATGGTCAGTTGGAAGAAACTAATTTCCCCTTGATGCTAATAAATAACTGGCTCCAAGAACGGCCTGACTTTACAATTTATCTATTGAATGAACCGACATTTTTCTTTAATACATTTTGTCGTTTAATATTAAATGACTTATTTTCCGTTATCTGTCCATCCAGTTTTCTTTTTCAGCCTGCAGTTTGTGCAGCATCCCTTAGGGTTTCTTATAGCTTTGTAATTCATATTAAACATATTTCAGTATTGTTATGAGGTGATGCAGGGAAAAGTCACACCGGTTGTTGCAGATCTTTATTTACTAAAAGTTCAAAGGAGGCCAATAATGTTTTTGCACATATGTGTTTGTCTGAGCCTGTTAGCAAAATAGCTTCTGGATAAATTGTAATAAAATTTGCAGAACTTAATCATGAGTTATACAGTTTATTAACATTTGGAGTCAACCTGATTCAAGTGTGCAGCTAAAAAACTTTATAATAAAAATAGCTACAAGTCACTTAATTTTACAGATGCAGATTTAAAATTTGATGCATTAGTAACAGAGACTGATCCCCAACATAGAGCATCATACATCATATGAGTGCTAACAGATTGTTCACAACCTTTGTTTAACATTTTGCCTCTAACTATTTAGACTCAATTCTGTTTGCTTGTTAGTAAAATATCTCATAAATCACAGCACATATAATGTGCTAAAATGTGGTTTCAGCAGAGACTCATGCACAACACAGACTTCAAGTGCTGCTCATTTCAGAAGATCGCCGCTTCATAAAATTAGCATTAGCCAACACAAAATACGGTAACTACATTTTCCAAATATTGTCCTATAGTGTTATTTGAGAGTAATTCACAACATATATCTCATGATATTGCAAATACCAGCTTTAAGATAATTTTTTTAAAGGTTTGATCAAAATGGCAACAACTCCATCATTTGTCAACACAAGATGGTTTCAGAATTCTGGCATGAAAGGCAGTGAGCAATAAATTTCACTAAAGAAGCTAGGACATTCTTTCTTTTAATGGTTTCATTTTGTTTGTTTCCTAGTTCAATTGCTCGTACAAGATGAACAAGGAGAACACAGAAAGACCTACCAAGATCGTTCCAGATGTAACCAGGCCGTCAGTCGACAACATATTTCACATGGAGCTGTACAACACGTTGCCATACAACGGTCCTTCACGCCAGGCCTTCTTCACCGTTTCCCAACAGCAGGAAGTCTTTGTGCAGGTACTCCGTTTATTTATATTAAATTATCCTTCATGTCAGTGGTCACATTGTGTATTTTTGTTTTTAAATTAAACATGTGAGAAGACTTCTCTGTGTGCGCTTTCTGTTGGTGTTTATGCCCTTTCTGCTTTGATCTCAGAGTGTGGCATCCATACCATCAGCGCCTGGTCTGTTTAGTTCAGGATAAGATGCAAACACTTACTTTAACCTCTCACATTCATTTCATCTCCTCTTTGTTTGGTTGTGTCTTATCTGCCTAGCTCAAAATATTTGATTAGCAGCAGTAATTACATTGGTAATTTAAGAGATGGCTAAGTCTCGCTCTCTGAGGTCCTTTGAAGAGGCGATTTATGATGATATCTGAAGAGACAAAGAGCTGTCTGTGTTAGAGGCCTCTGCTCTAACCCTTCCCTCAGAGCTCACACTGCTCTGAGACCTGACCCAAGTTCACTGTGATTAGTCATCCCTTTCAGTATACGTGAACATTTAAAACTACAGTGGTTAAGAAGTACACCATTCTTCAACTGTAAACATTACAAAACGATATAAACCTTTGCAGCCTCTCAGTACCATCAAAGTATAACAGTCTCTCTATGCTCAGCAAACATACATTTATGTAATACTACCGTTGTCTGTTTGAGAAAACAGTAACAAATTAAACTGGTCTTGTACAAAAATGTTGAGGTTTAACATTAGAAACGTAGTTTTCCTTCACACCAGTATGTTGTTTTTGAGAAAGAATTTTTAGGCCTGAAGAAACGATAAGAAACAAACTCTAGTTCTGCTAGCCATTTGCCCAGCCTGGTCAAAGCCTTCTGCTGTTTTAAGCAAAGATATTTAGTGTTTTTTTAAATATGCACTCATGTTACATTTTTTAGTATTGCTTACTTTGCTAGCCAAGTCAGTAAAACAGTGCATTATTTTGTTTTGTTGTCTGTCTGCTGTTTGATGTATTTAAGTTAATAAATGGTGTTAACATTAAGGAGAAAATACATTGTCTTGTTTTTTTTAAGGTTGTCATGCATTACTTAATGATATATGACTGATTGTAATTTAGATAAGAGGATGTTCAGGTAAAGACATTTGCTGCCTTGCAAAAACAAAATAAAACAAAAAAGGCGATATTGTATAATTTCTTTCAATACTGTTTTAAGTACTAAATTAACTGTATAATCTAATCCATGTAAGATGGATGCAAAATGAAATATGCACAGTCTAAGAATGAATGCTTTCTTTCACAATTCAAATATGTATGAAAAGAGCAGATCAACACTATTATATTCTTATATTCTTATTTAATGCTTGCACTGAAGAACTTTTTCATTTTTTATGATGTTCGGCTTTATAACTTAAAGTCATGACAAAGAAAACAAAGTGTATTTACTAGAAAGGTTGAAATCATATTTTTATTTTCTCTTATGCACAACAGATTAAATCAACCATATCAGACCCGGGCATTGGGTTCACCATCCTATCATGCTTTATTTCTCCCAACTCCGACTCCCATGTGGACTCTGACTACATGCTCATTAAGTCAATTTGCCCCAGGGATGACTCTGTCCAGTATCTGCAGAAGGATTTCCCTCTTGGAGAAAAAGTGGAGAAGGAAGTTTTTAGCTTCACTTTTAACTCAGAATTCAACATGAAGTACCTTTATCTGCACTGTGAAATGGCTCTGTGCTCCAAGAACTCTCAGAACCAAGAGCTACCACAGGTAAGCAACAGAATCTTAATGTCATACACAGTCATCATTTTTTATGTGTATTTTGTGTAAAAACTCTGAATCTTTCCTTTTGTCATCTTAAAGAACTGCACATTGTCTTATTTTTAATTAATGTTCACATTTGATCCAATTCTTTTGTCAGTGTTTGACCTGCGACTCAGTTTCTTTGGACAAACTTATCCCACTGATGATGAACATTAGGGTGTCGACAAAGTCACTGGTTGTGGTTGATCATTCACACCCTACAGGTTTGTAAAAAGAAAACCAAACACACAAGTCGCACCTATTCACAAAAATCATCCTTCAGCTCCAGAGTTTGCTATCTTCTCAACATCTAATTTAGACAGCAGTAATGATGATACATCAAGTTTACTTAGTGCGAGGCAACTTGCACACTTTGTGCAACAGATTGCAGTTGTAGACCAATTGTACATTTTCCCCACAAACACAGTGAATACAGAAGTGACAAAGAAAACAGCTTTCTTTGCTGGACGAGTTTTAATGAGACCTGTAGAAAATAACCAAACAGTTGAAAGATGTATCGTACATGAAAGTGTCACGTTCTGAAACTTTAATTAATAGTCTGGTGGGTGATTTGAGATATTTTACTAACACAAAAACTTGGACAAAAACAACCTTTCACCTTCAGCCATAGGTAAAATATAGGCTCAGAGTGTGAACAAAAAAAAATGCAGTATGAAAGCAGAGGAGCTGAGGAAAGTGCTGAACCAGATTAGTCATGATTGCAAAATACTATCTTTACTTTCCCACATCTGGTTGTAATTAACTTGAGTGTGTGTGTGTGTGTGTGTTTATATTGACATTAGTATAGAAGTGTGTGTTTGTGTATATATATGTGTGTGTGTGTGTGTGTGTGTGTTCTTGTATTTGTTACAAGGATACACCTACCTTGTCAAGACCATTCGTCTTTATGTGGAGCAAAGAAGAGTTCTAATACGGTGGAACTCCGTTTTTGGGTTGGCGGTACAGTTTAGGACTAAGGTATGAATTAAGTTTAGGTTAGGTTTTGGGTAAGGGGTCAGGGTTAGGCTGTCAAAATGGCAGGAAATGAATGGAAATCAATGAATGGTTCTAAGAAAGATAGAAATACAAACCTGTGTGCGTGTGTGTGTCATAGCAAATGGTTGACTGCAGTGAAGGGAAGTGTGCTAACGCTCAGACCCAGTTCTGCTGTTCTGGATCTGGCCAAGCTGAGGGAGATGTGGAAAAATAAGACTCATACAGCTCTGAGCACCAGTTGTTTTCACTTAGACCTTTCGCTGTGGCCTCCCTTTTCCACTAAAGTGAGGAGCGGGGGAGTGTGGTGGATCTCTCGTCAGCTTTGAGAGGCTAGCCAGAACCTACAGACCCCTCGGTCAGGGATGATGTTGTATTTTTCATTGGTTTTAAACTGCGTTTCAGCATCTCAGAGACTATATGTGTGACCCGAGGTGAAGTCATGAGTTAACCAGAATCACAATGTTGTAATTATGACCTAAACTTAGATGGGTTGATATCATCAGTGCCTGTCCTCCAGTGCATTGCAATTTATTAATTTATTTCCCCAAATTATCGTGCCTCCTGAGCAATGACTTCAACAAAGAGAACTGTGGCCAACATGAGTCAACGTTGCTCATTATTTGATTCTCGTTACTGCGTTTTCATCAGAAACTTTGTAAAATTAAATTTCATATCACCCATCTCTAAAAGGTGACAGTGTTTTTGCCTTTGTCTTGTTTGTGCGTCTACTTAGAAAGTATCTCAGGAACCACTGGACAGATAATAGTAAATGTCTCAGACAGTAATCACTGGATGTCAAATAACTCATTAACTTCTGGAGTAAAGTCACAAAGGCTACCACAGCTAATCGTTAGACTTTTACTCATTGAGACATATATTGAGCTAAAACTTGTGGTAGTAGCTGATAGTCATTCCCCACACAAACTTTACATATTACATGAGATCACACATAATGTCTTTTATTGGTTTGGTCTAAAATTCTGTCATGAAAGGCAGTGGGCAAAAGGCATTCCCTCAAGGAATGCTAGGCTTTTCATTTGAAATCAATTTCCTCATTTTCATCAGCCAGATTAATAAATTAGATGTATTTGATTATATTTCACCTTTTGTTACAATTCTATAACCTCTCTCTCTACGGGCGGCTGTGGAGGAGTGGTTAGGGGAGTCGTCCTGTGACTGGTGGATTGCCAGTTCGACCCCCTGTCCCATCCTTCTCAGTTGTTGTGTCCTTGGGCAAGACACTTCACCCACCTTGCCTGCTGGTGGTGGTCAGAGAGCCCGGTGGCGCCGGTGCTTGGTAGCCTCGCCTCTGTCAGCGAGCCCCAGGGCAGCTGTGGCTACAATGTAGCTTACCACCATCAGTGTATGAATGTGTGTGTGAATGGGTGGATGTCTGTAGTGTGAAGCGCTTTGGAGTCCGTAGGGACTTGATAAAGCGCTATATAATACAAGCCATTTACCATTTTTTAAAAATCTCTGCTTTAGCTGATTGTCATCATCAATTATTGTCCTATCAACCACCCTTAGCTAGGACCGAGTTCTCATCTTCGTTTCAAGAAAATGTTACAAACTGTTGTTTTTTCCTGGGCCTCGGTCTTTTATGTTATGGCTTCTCTGTGAAGTCTTAGCACAAGTGGCCTGGGACAGTTTGGTGGGTGGCAGAAAGGACGTCTGTTGTCCCTCACCCTGAAATCAAAGTTTTTTCTGATGACCTGTCATCATTCATCTGGCGAGATGAAAACTCAAAAGGTGTTCTTTCCAGGAATAGCAGCCATTATGCTTGAGTGTTGGGGACATACCAGCTTCGACTTTATAGTTCAGCCACACACAGGCACCCTCGTGCCTTGTAGTAAAGACATTGTTACAGATAAGTTCACTTTTGAAGGCCTTCCAGATGCTTTGAAATAAATAAGTGAGCAGAACTGGTAGGAGTCAGTCAGTCAGTTCATCCGTGGGGATACTGCTTTCTGAGTACTTTTCTAGCTCGTGTAACTGAATCACATTCCGCAGAACTCTGCTTATCGGCACAATGCAGCATTAGTCATAAGCTGCTCTTTTTTTGGCATGTTGCTGACAGAGTGACTCGGAACATGCATTGTTTTACTCTTAATATATCGTGAGTTGAAGCACATACTGTACGTGTGTGGACATAGTAACAATAAGCATTCATTAATTTTTACTCTGCTGGTATTTTCTTCTGCAGACACAGAACCTGAAACCTCACAAGGTCCTAAAAACGAGCGTAAGAGGATATAACTATTTGTTTCTCTACAACATATTTTAAATAATATGTTTGTCAACATTAAACTAAACTTTATAACTCTGTGCTTTCCAGGAACAATGTATCTGCTGGACACTCCGACAGTAATGGGGATCGCTTTTGCATCCTTCGTGATTGGGGTTCTGTTGACTGGAGCCCTGTGGTTCATCTACTCACACACAGGTAGGCCCTTTACCTGTGGCTTCAGTGCCCTGATGTACCTCTCAGCGATACTGAACAAATAAGACGCAGAGGAATGTCAGAATTTTCGGGGCCAGCAGAGTGATTGCCAAACATCCTGTGGCTGATAGCGGCTGGTTCACAATAACATATTGACTGTTTTACTGTAAATATATCCTGTTGGTCAGCAGCAAGGGCTCTTCTCTTTCCTGTCTTTGAAAGTTTCTTGAGCCGCAAGTGGTCAGCAAATATTTGCAGCACAATGGCTGGAGATGAGTTGGAAATCCCCCTTGTTGGGTTTAGAGGGTGCTCACAGGAAAAGACACACAATCTGTCCATTAGATGCCAAGACCTTCTCCATCTTCCCCGGCCCTCGCTGACCCCTGAGAGGAAGCGTGATCCCAGCCGCCCACTAAGTTTACTGGTGCATAGGGCTGCCCTGTTCTGTTAGCCTTTGACTGTTGACCTGCTGCACCGTGTCAAATATGTTCTTCGTGGACATCAATCATAAAGAGAATGTTTGGAGCAATTCAAGTGTGACGTTTAAGTTTCTAAGTTGGAAAAGACCTCACAGTTTGACACAGTTAAATGATCACATTAAACAAACATGTAACTGAGCTTGTAGCAAATATCCAGGCACATATCAAAATGATTATATAGTTCTTCTACTTCTGCTTTGTCACATTTGTAAGTGTTTTCTGGGCAGGATGTGCAGCAGTGAAAATCAGCTGTAATATGTTAAGGCCTTATCTTTAACCAAATATTTTTCTTGGCCTTTCTTTAAAACTCCACTTTATTTCAGCTATGTGGATTTCCAAGTTAGTGAGAAACAATACTTCTAACTGTCTGTTTTTCCAAAGACAGTAGATATCAGATATAAATATGTGTTAAAAAAAAGGTACAAAGACAGTGGATAAGCAACAATACGCATGGCTGGGCTTGGAGTTAAAAAGGCACATGTTTCTGTTGATTTTAGGAAAATGGGCCTTACTGTACTTCAGATGGTTGTGTTAAGCTGTTTTCACTGAAATTGCCTTATACGGCAACTTTGCACTAAACCCCAAGAATGCAGATTACACTTAACAACAACCAAAAATATCACTTCAGAGTGTATTTTAAACCAGCGTCCAGAGATCTGAAATAAGAAAACAATTTGGATTTATTCCCCTGACATACTAAGACATTTTATATGTATATATATGTTGTTTTTGTTTGAAATATTTATTATGGGTGCTAATATAGAAATACACTCAACAAAAATATAAATGCAACACTTTTGTTTTTGCTCCCATTTTTCATGAGATGGACTCAAAGATCTGAAATTCATTCCAGATAAACAATATTACCATTTCTTTCAAATGTTGTCCACAAATCTGTCTAAATGTTTGATAGTGAGCACTTCTGCTTTGCTGAGATAATCCGTCCCACCTCACAGGTGTGCCACATCAAGATGCTATTCTGACATCATGATTAGTGCACAGGTGTACCTTATACTGCCCACAATAACAGGCCACTCTCACAGTGAGCTTCAGGTCTTAACGGATGAAGTGCAGAAACTGTCCGTAAAACATCAGGAGTCACATCTTACTGTATCAGAGAGGAATCACTTTCAGGAGGGAAATTGTAAATGAATAGGTGATGTTTTGGATTTGCACCCTTGTATTTTGGCTTCTGTCTTTTTCTACCTGCAAGGAGGGCCAGGATTCCTCTCTCTAGGTCTTCTGTTCGACTGACGGCGAGGAGGTCCTGTAATAATGAAGCCTGCGAAATAATTACTTTGGGTTATGTTTGCTAACCACAGGATAAGTCCTAGTGTCCTACTTGGGATTGATTACAGGCAGCCTTGTTCTGCTAAACGTTAGCGGAACCATGGGGCCTAAAGAAGTCAGGGATGTGCTCGACGATCTATGGATACATACATCTGCCATATAAGAAAACACTTCATATAACACGTAGCATAAAGCTCAATATAATTTTCAAATGGATGAGAGAACCTTTGTTCTCTCCACTGATTTGTTGGGAAAGACATTATAGAGAGAAGAGCTGACTGCAGCACGATTTGGGCCAAATACTCAATTAAATACAGACATGTCTTTATTTTGAAATGGCTTCAGTGTCTGTATGAGACATTTTGGAAACAGACAGCACTTTTATTTGTCCTTTATTCAAGCTGCAAATAAATTAATGTTATGGCATCAAATGCTTTTTTACAAGAATAAACCAGCTGTTGGGATTTATTGACTGTGGTCCATGTTGTCTGTTTTGCTTTATCAGCTGAAGATTGCCTAACTGATTCCAGATAACAAAGAATACAGAGTTCAGTGAACAGAGACTTTTTTTCCAAACTTCATCCGTCAAATAAATGCAACCTTTTTGAGTCCACTTTCAGGGAACATCTTTAGTGACTCAGCAGCTGACAACAATCTGAGACTAACAGTGTAAGGATTTCCTGTTTCTAGTTTATTTTAACCGTCCATATATCAAAATCAAAATCTCATTCAGGACATTGACTTTTTTCCACTTTTTCTCAAGCTTTTAGCTTCTGTTTTGCCAGTCTTACTTTTTAATAACTGTGTTGATAATTTGAACTTTAAGTTTTCATTTTGCTCATTTTGTCTTTTGTTTTAATTATTTTAGCTGAAACAATTTCAGCTACTCTAACAGCCATTCAGCACTCTCTGCACTACAAAATATGCAAATTCTGTTCTTTTTAAACATAAGTCAAGATGGTGAAGGACTAATAAAGAATTGTTTTGCACGTTAGTGCTTTGCATTCAAGTTAAATAAATCCTTCTTTAAGTTTGTCCTAATCTCACAGGACAGCTCAGGAAATTCAAGGATAGAAATTGCAAGCTTAAGATGGAAACGGTGAACATTTGGGTTAAGATAAATGCTGAAGACTCCAGTCTTGAGACTGGGAAATTATTAGTTTTAACCAAGACACTTTGTCATGTTTCTCCCTAAGACTAAATTCAATCCATTTTCTCTTGCTGTCTTTGGTCCAACCTTCTCCCCCCTGTGCCCCCACCCTCTCCCCTGTTCTTTGTCCAGGTGGGACAGCTGGTTCCCAGCCGGTCCAGAAGCCTCAGCCTGCGTCAGAACACAGCAGTGCAGCTCCCAGCATCGGCAGCACGCAGAGCACGCCATGCTCCAGCAGCAGCACGGCGTAGCCCACGACACCACCCAACGGGACTGTGCTGCTGCACAGGATGGGCCCGGCTGTGCACACCGATGGGTTTGTTTATCTTCAAAAGCATGACTCAATTTCAGCCCTCTGTGCCGCCCTGTGTGCAGAGAGAAGAGTTATCCTACAGTAATGGCTGTTACGCCTCTGAGGCACAAGTTGGCTGCCTCGCCTCACGTCTGATAAACAAATCACAAGAATGAAACGAATGTTTATATCAGGATATTTTTTAAAATCCAAATGCTGCTTTTTTGATCAAATCACATCGCTTGTTTTGGCCTTTAAAGGTTTGGTTTAAGTTGTACCAAGCAGGTGTACTCTAGGAGTGAGCCAACACATGAACCCTGCAGAGATTAGGAGGTGAACCACTATTGACAAATGTGCAGTATGAACGCAAGTTATTGTTGTGACAGAGAGACACAGTAAGGATTTTAAAGAGAGTGGAAGTGTTGAATGTAGATAAGAACAACAAACACCAAAAAAATGTGAAAGAAAAATGTGAAAGACATGCAGATAACATTTAAAAAAATTTTTTTAATATTATTCTTTTAAAATAGATCTGAGTTTTCCCAGCCAGTATAGCACATTTGAGTAAATCTAAATTAGTCTTGGACCTTATGTTCTTTTTTAGTTGTTCTGAATTAAGGTAAAAGTGCTCATTTTTTTATTATTATTACACTAGCTGAAAAGATTGATACTACTCTTGTGTTTTTGTGTAATCAAGACTGAACTGGAGTCACTGTGTGATGATCAGGAGGGAGAAACTGGTTCAAAAAGTGCTTTCATTAGTTTTACAAAGACAAAAAAAACTACAGGACTCATTTTCACAAGTAGGCCAAAGGGAAAACTTTCTCAACCATTTTTAAAATAATCTGCTTTTTATCAGTCAGAACAAAACAGTTTACTTGGTAAAACTTTTATTCATTTATTTCCTTTAAATTCTCTGACTTTTTCTAATGAACATTTTACCATAGACCATGAAAATAGATTTTAAAAAACGTCAAAGACATTTATTTTCACCTCCATGTGGTGGAGGTTGATCAAAGGAGTTTGATCAACCTCCACCACACATCTAAGTTTGATCAACTCCTTTCTACTCAACAAAATGGATTAACAAGCTCTGAAGTTTCAGTTCTCAGCTTCAAAGTCAACAAATAACTGTGTGAATTTGGCACAAAGTCAGTTTTGTATTCAAAAAAGGCACAAGCACGTAGCTGCAGAGGTGTGGTCCAAACATCTTTTCACCAGAGGACATTATGAGGCAGTTTTTTTTTTGTTTGTTTTTGGCTTCATGAGGCAGTTTTCAGCTTAACAAGAAATCTTGTATTTTAATTGAATCTTGTTTAGCCTCTCTTTACTATGCTAACTATAAGGACCTGTAATGTAAAAAAAAAATGAAGATTTATGCCCACATGTCACTGAAAATGCCCTTTCAAACAACTCCTTTACTCATGTACACTAAACAGAGCGTTGCTATGGTGACTAACAACTCACCAGCAAAGAATCGCTCTGATCCAGCTGTTTCTTACTTTCTTATCCTCAGGAAAGCAATGCAAACTCACATTTGTTGTCTCAGTATTGCTGCAACCACCAGCAGTACATCGTTTTACCATATTAACAACATTTAACAACAACTTGGCCACCGGCTGGTTAGTTTCCCATTATTTGGCTCATAAAAAAACCCAACAGGGAGTTCCCTTTTGTGATGACTGAATCATGTGGAAAAAATGGGTTTTGGATTCTAAAATAATGCATATTATGCCAAATATTTAAAAATTATTAGGATGTTACCTTCCAAATTCTTTGTATTTGTAGGACATGCAGGTCACAGCCACTTTAACTGACTGTCTCAAAAATGTGTTCAAGCAAGCATCTTTACTTGTACAGTTATTCCATAAACACACAGAAATATTTACAATTATTTGCTCTTATTTTTACAAATACAAAGACACTCCTTTAAATTAGCTGTTCTTTCAGTCTTGATGCACCACCGTCACAGATATAAGAGTGGTCTCAATCATTTTTTGAGCTTGTGAAAAAAAATCAAAATAATTTACTAAAAGGTTGACTTATGTTTTAAAGGTATGTACATTTATGTTAATATTGTAAATAGACAAAACGTTTCAAGGTTTGCATGTGCTAATTAACGTTTCTGTGCTTCCTGGATTTGACAGGATTAACAGTCACCATTTCCTGTTCCTGTTAAAGATGTAAAACCAGTCCAGAGTTGACAGAATTTACTAATTTAAATAATATTCTAGTTAACATGGTCCACCAGACTTCAGATTAAACGTGCCATAGCTGAGATGTTAATGATTTGAACAGACATCATAAAGAAATACAAAACTTTCAGTTTGTTCCCATCAGCGAACAAAGTAAATATATGTTTTGTAAATTGAAGAAGGCTTGTAAAAAGTATTTGAGTTCCATCTCCTGCTTGTTTCTCTGTAAATCCCGGCACTGACACTGTTGAATAAGCTCATTGTTTTTAACAAACACCATGATTACCCCACTGTCTTAGAGGATTAGGAATGGTTAAACGTTTGTGTGTGGGTGTTTTTGAACGGTGAAAAAAATTTTTTTTTTCATTTTTCAAGTAAAACGTAGCAAGAAAAAGACCACGTTTATTATCTCAAAGTTTGGAATTTCTTTTGTAAACTTGTATAAAGTTTTCTACAGAGAATATAAATAAATATATTTGTGTATAAAATTATATTTTAGTATATATCTACAAGAGAATTTATTTACCTGTGTGTGTGTAAGTACTGTGAATTGTGATTTTTTTTAAAACAATGGGTTTTATTTTTTGGGAACTAAATCTTCATATAATTCTCACGTTTTTCAACACGTGTTTAAAATATATATATATATATATATCGCAACAAATAATTATAAAATTGTCAAAAGCAACAATATTTTTTTGCCAAATGAAAATCAATGTAAGCATTTTTTTAAATTTCATTTAAGTTTTTCAATTGTGTGTTCTTTTTTAATGAATGTGTCTTAAAACAGGTAATGAGTTTCTTGTGAACGTTACACCGCACTCAGGCTTTTAAATCAAAGCTTCTGTTCATGGAATACATGATGTCCATATAAACCATCTAATAATTGAGTGTAATTAGACAGGGTGAGTCAAAAGTCACAAGGCACACTTTTATTTCAGAAAGAAAATGACATGTAATATTGATCCAATATGATGGCTTTCAAGATGGCGGCCATGTTCCACAGCCTTAAAGATTAGCCCCCTCACCCAATACATGCTGGGGTGTGTGTTTGTACATGTGCACACACACATAATTGTCATTTTCCCTTTTTTTCCCCTAAAATACGAAGATGTCCTGAGTCTTTTGCCTCACCTGATATTTCCCCTCTATCCATGATACAAACCAAAAATTCTGTACAATTTCCAGAAATTCCTGCCTTATTACATTATTACAATTACATGCAGGAACGATTTGCCCCGGCCTGAGGATCACTAACTGGTTGTATATAAAGTTACATCATGTTATCAAGAAATAAATCCACTAAGTATTAACAAGTCAATGCTGAAATCAAAACAGCTGAATTTGGGGCAAAAATCCATCAATCTAATATTGATTGTATAATTTTTTTCAGGATTTTATTTTATTATTTTACTGTTTGCCTACCTCATGAGTTTCTATGATTGTGTAGTTTGTATGTATTTGTATTTGTGTGTGTATGTATATGTACTATCAGTTACACAGCAGCTTTGGTTTAAGAGCCTGTCACCATTTTGACACAGTTCATCACTTCATTTCAAGTTAAAAGCAAATCATGATGCCACGTTTGGTTTTGTGAATGAGTCACATTGAAGTCAGCCGATATCGTTTTCTTTTGTTTATGAAACGTTTTCTACGCTGTAAATTTGCATGATATTCATATGCTCCCTATTATGACCATTAAATCATTTTCATAATAACAATAAAGTCTGCTGTGGGTGTGACGTTTTCTCTCCACGGTCAGAAGTGATTGCAGCAAACGGGCTGCATGATGGCGAGTCGGTGGCGTGTCAGAAGGCTCCTACTGTACATGGATGGAGTCGGGAACGAGGCGCGACGATGATGAAGTGTTAGGGTTGGTTTGGGGGCAATGAAGTCATGACTCGTCTCTGGTGAGCTCATAACATGATACAGACCGGGGGGTGGGGGTGGGGGGGTGGGGGTGGGGGGGGCTGTTGCTGCGTGAGTCCCCACACCCCCTCCATCAGCATCTTTTGCTTTTGATTTGAGCCCCTTAGAGACAGGAGGAGGCCCTGGATAAATGTTCAAAAGCCATTCTGTTATCAAGGATAGCCCCCTCCACAAACACACGAGGAGTTTCCAACTTATGACTAATGCATAACCTTTTTAAACAAATGCTCATAGATCTCATCAGGCCCCTAAATTATGATGTCATTGTTTTTATTTCTAGCTTTCTCCCCCCTTGGGCACCTGGAACAGAACTCTGTTGTTTTACAAGCTAATCCATTTAGTCACTGATCCCGCTCGCCTCAGACAATAGTGCAGGATAAACACAAAATCAAATTTAAAATGCTGACAGGATTCCAAACACTGATGGTGGGGAGATCACGCTCCTTTAACCAGACCTCAGGTCCTGAAGTTTATTACTTGATTGATGTTAGATGTAATGTTTTGGAATGTTAAGGAGCATCTAATAACTGGAACATGGCTGCAGGAAAAGCACACACAGGGATTTGTTGCTTTTATTTGAGCTCGAGGTAAATATCTATATTTTACAGACTATTTAATATTTCATAAGAAATATGAAAATAATAATGTTGCAGAAACATTCACCAGTGGTTTAAGTTGGCAACAAGTCTGCCACCTGAACACAGTCACATCAATCTCCAGTTGCCTGTTTGGTGGAGAAATAATGTAAAAAAAAAAAAAAAACCCAGATACTTCAACACAAAGACACCTGTTCTCAGTCTTAAAAATCTTTCTTTCTCATTTGGATGTAGAAACTTCAAAATATTTTTTGTACAACAACAACAAACTAAAACGGCTGTATCTTATTACACTGTAATAGAACCTTGTTAGTGGTTAAAGTATCATTCAGTTTTCTCTTATTAAATTATACTTGTGAGCTGCCCTTTACTATCGCTATCTCCAAAGTGAAACTATTCAAGTAAAAAATAAAATAAAATTCAAGCGCATATATGTATGTATAGGAGCAGCGGACTGCAGTTAAAGAAGGTTTGACATCTTTGTTGATTCATCACTGAGCAACACTTTAGTCATTAGGGCTGTTGCTAAAGCCAAACACATTGACTGATGAAGCCTTAATAACTCTTCTCAGGCCAACCATGAACGAATGACTCAGCAGAGGCCCATTTGGTTGATGACCTGAGGTAGTCAGGGTCCATGTGCAGGAAAGGGGCCGCCCAAGTCACCTACCATAGCTCATAGATATAAAGCTGAGAATTAATGATGGAAGAAAACTATAAAATGTGTGTATTAGTGCCTCTGACATGGGCAGCATCCCCATCAGGCACCATCCATGAAATGTAAATACAGGTTTTAGTAAAACATCTTAGATTGTTTGGTTTGCAAAGAAAGATTTTGCATTCTTCAGCATTAATTTTAAAAGCCTGTCTGCAGTGCAGGCCGCTCACTAATTTGATGTATCGTGAAACAAAGAAATGTGGAGAAGACCCAGAACCATCGAACTGCAAGAATCCTCCATCAGACAAGAATGGCACATTATCCCCCTCCAAAACCTCCGGCTGCTATTTAATTTCTAGATGTTTCTACTGTTGGCCATGACTATCTGCTACTTCAAACTTTAGCTCACTACCTGTAACACTAAGTAATGGCCACGTTTGCGTTGCCTAATGTGAATAAGCTGTGGTGGCCATGTTGAATAAGGTTGCCTCCAAATGTTAATCAGTTGTAAGAGTTTCATTTAGAGTTGGCCAGATGACACCTTGAAATGCTTCTGAGGGTTCTTGTACATAGAATAAATGTAACACGTCAGACCCCCAAAGACAGACCCCATCAATGACATCTAGTGGTCAGCTTCCATTACAGAAGCCACAAACTAGCAAATGATTCACACATCCTGTTGATCCCAGTTTCAACACAAAAGCAATAAATTTAATTGTAAGCAGCTGGGCCTTCATTCTGAGAATTATTGTCCACATGGTATCAATCAGGGAGGGAACTCTGAGCATTTCATCTCATTTTTAACAAATAAAACAGTAACAAAGCTTTCAATCAGTCACCTCCTTTCTGGTGATTCATTGTTACGTCTGAAGCCTCAAACATCTTTGGTCATGTGATCACAGAACTTTGATACATCGGCATAATGTTTCTAACAAATTTACTTTCATAAAACAGGCTCTGTAGCCTCATTTTAAAAATTTTATTATCTGGACCTTTATATTATTATATTATTATTTACATTTTCAGGAGGTTTCTTCCTGTTAAAAGGGATTTTTCCTTTCCACTGTGGCCAATGTGCTACTCAGGATGGGAGACGTGACGAAGTGAAGATTCAACACAATCTAGAATCCTTTTCTTTGACGGGTAGGGAGGAGGTGTTTTTTTTCTCTCTCTCCTGTAGCTGTGCAGAAACTCTATCCTGACTAAAGTGGACTAACTTTAGCCTCACATCACAGCTGCTCATAATGCTGCATAAAATATGACCAGTTTCAATTTGCTGCCAAAATCTATAAAATGCTTCTCATTCTGCTGAGTTGCAAACTCTGTTTTGATTGAGGCACACGGGTCCTGCACATGCACCTTTATTTGGTTTGTTTTCTCTTAACTATATTTCAGGCTCTTATGATTTCTGCTGGAAAAACACCAGAGTGATTCCAGCTGGGCAAAAGGAAAGAAGAAACCTCCACATCCTCAGATTGCTCTCCTCCTAATGAAACAGCTCGGAGCTTCGGACCACAAACATCTTACTGTCAGTTAATGTCAACGTCTTTCTTTCTCTGCTCATTTTTCTGCTTCTCATTTAACTGACTCACACACATACATGCACATGCACACATGCACACTGCAGCCCAAGCTCCAATGGAAACTAAAAAGAATTAAAGGTCTAGCATTTTTTTGAAGGACTGTTCCTTGCTTGACACTTTTAACTTTAAGTTGTTGTGTTAGCAAAATATACGGTGGCCCAGAGGTGTCAACACAAATACAAAAGCCGCAACACAAATACAAAAGCCGCAACACAAATACAAAAGCTACAACGCAAATACAAAAGCTACAACACAAATACAAAAGCTACAACGTAAATACAAAAGCTACAACGCAAATACAAAAGCCGCAACACAAATACAAAAGCTACAACACAAATACAAAAGCTACAA